>CP106732.1:185967883-186567883 GCA_025506655.1 Gossypium rotundifolium | reverse complement strand
AAAGTGTTTTAATTAAATTCATATGAGAATCATAATCTAACAGAGATCAAGAACATATATTCCATGATGATTTCGGAGATGATATAAGACTTTGTCAATCCATTTTCATCTTATAAAGTCAGAAAACGACTCTCAATTACCTGTCGTAAATGCCATGATCCTTTTTTAACCAGAGTCAGTACAGCGATTATCACGAAATTCGTGCTTCCTGGTAAAAAAAACAACGATATCATTAAAAAAATTAAAAAATTCAGCAATCGATGAATCAAGAAAAAAAACTAAGTTAGCATTTGAAGAATCCTACGAATTGCTAAATCAATCTACTCAGAAGATTAAAAAAAATTCTCGATCTTAGCTCTAAATTCTAAAATAATAGTAGAAAAGAACATTAAAATAAGTTAAACATACGGATTGCGTACCTGCAAAATCAGTCAGTTTATCAAACTGGAAAACAGCCGCGATTAAAAAGAAAAATAACTGATACCCCGCCTAAACATTAAAATGAACCAAAGAATCAACTCTATATAATTTGAAATTAAAAAAATAAAACACTAAAGAAGCTGAAATAAGGGAAAATAAAATCATACTGTAACAGTAGCAGTTAGAGATAAGAATTCCTTGTCTGTATCAGTCAACATTTTGCTTGATGAATCAACAAGAGATAAGAAACGGATGGATTCTTTTGGTTTATCTAAAAGTCTCTTAGGGTTCGATTAATATTTTTATGTTTATATAGTACTAGTAAGTCAATGGGCAATGGGTACAAGAATAACTTGACCTAAAATAAAATAGAAAAAGAAAACAGTGTTTTCGGCGACCGGAAAGTCACGACAAGTTCCTGTATCGAAATTTGTGGGAAAGATAACGTACAGGCGTGTTAGGTGAAGATTTGCTTGGCATTTTTAATATAGATGCCATGGAAAAACATTTATTGAGGCCGAGCCTTATGAGTATCCAATGAGCAATTTTATTTAATGTGTACATGCCTGTATTTCTCCTTCGGTTTTTTTTTAATATAAATATTTTACTTCAGATTTTTAAATTGTTTACTTTTATTTTGTTTAAATTTTAAAATTAGTTGTTATTTTGATATAAATATTAATTTTTATTTTAATAATCTCCTTATTTTATTATTTTTTTAAAAATTAACAATTTAGGATATTTTGTGCATTGCTCGCCTATTTGATCATACGTAACAATGTACAACCAATTAAGAAAATATCATAGTATAACCATATAATATTATGCAAGACAATAACTAATATATAATAAACCTACCATTAAGCTGACCACGTGAGCATCCTACATTCTATATTGTCAGTGACACGACACTTCCAAGCAAAAAACCTTCATTATATATATCATAGCACACGAGGAATAAAGAATCTCTTTTCTTCCTTGAATATCCAAGCATAACTATTTTATTCCTCCTAGAAACTCAAAGTCCCTTGCTTTCTCCTTCCTCCCTTTCTTTCTTCTTAAACTTTTTATTTCGACTTTTCGCTTGTTATGAGTGAATTGACATTTTAATCTAGATCATATTCTCTTCCTTGTCTCTTCCTTATTGATTTCCTATTTCAACAATAGCCAATAAAAAAAGGTTAAATTTAAATACTTATTTTTATTGTTATAATTTATACTAAATCACATCACACCCATAATATAAATAAAAACAAATTTATTTAATAAATTAATATGAATAACATATGATTTTGTAATTTATTGGTAAAGTAAACTTATTGTATAATAAGGAGGAGCCAAAATCTTATTATGTTTGCAATTTTCTATATAAAAGATATAAAATGACAAAAACATCTTTAAGATAATATAATTTACTTTTTTAATAGACTCAATAAATATAAACAACAAATGTTTGGCAAAGTACAATTATTGTATACTGAAAAATTCTATCATACTTGTATATGTAACACAAATATATGTTTAATAATAACATATGTAAATAATAATACATTATGTTTGAAACTAATAAAAGTAACACATATGCATTATGAATGAAATCACAATTAAAAAATTAGTTTAAATTGTGAGTGAAAGAAATTTAAAGAGGTAAATTAATTGGACTAAAATCTTTTAATACGCTCAAATTATATATTATTGTATTGTTTTTTTTTTAAGTTGGTGTTAAATTAACTTACGAGATCAATCAATCAACAACATTATACATATACATATAAATAATATGGATGAAACAATCAATGTAATAACATTAAATTGTATAAAAATATTAAAATATAGTTTTAATTAAATATAGTAGTATGTGTTCAAATATTAATATTTACAATTTTCATTAATCTTGAACACTTAAATAATAATATAGATTAAAATTATAAATTCAAATTTGTATTTTCTATTTTGCTATGAGAAAAGAACTCTAAAATAATACATTTTATTTTCTAAAATTAAAGTATTTTCCTAAATTACCAACTAAATTAATACCCTATTAATATTTGATACCAACTCAGCCCATTTATAATAATAAGTTCGGAGGATAATTAACTTTTAACATTCCTTGTTCCCATATAATTATTTACTGAAAGATACTGTTAATCCCTGTTTGTACTTGTCTCTCTTTTTCTCTGCTTTGCAGTTTTCTCGTGAATACAGAACAACACAAAAAGGTTAGTTCCTTTTTCTTTTAATTTGTAATTTTGCTGTTTTAGATCTCATTTTCCCTTCAATTAATTATAGTTATTTTCAGGTTTGTTCCTTTTAATCTAATTGTACGATATTCAGTTCCATTCGATCCGTTCGTCTACCGATTTTACCTATAACTTTTTTTTCCGTTTAATCTTATTGTGTTTATTTGATTTTGATCGATTCTTAGCATAAGAAGTGTTTAATTTTTTTATTCTTCGAGTTTCTTTGTAAGAAATGTTACCTTTGATACTTGGATTCTGTTTGGCCACTGAGAAACTGAAAGGAAACAAATAAGAAGGAATTTTGATTTTAAATTCTAGTTATGTTTGAACCATTTCTAAGCAGTCAAGTTCCATGTTCTGTTGCTTATCTTATTTATTTAGTAAAGCGAAGCAGAGTTTAACTCTCTAACTTTGAAACAAAGCTTTGATTTTTGTGATTTTAGAATGATGTGATTAATAGATTATACAGTCCAGGTTCTGATTAAGATTAACGGCGTGTTTTAAATAAACAAAACTCCGGGCTGTTGGAGAGAAGAGAGCCTGATTAATTAATATCAAGTTCGTGTGTATATATATATTTACAGAGTGTTTGAGACTTGAGAGTGAAAATTCGGTCTTTTGTTTTTAGTTTAATTTAATTTTCTATTTTTTTCAGTGTAATGAATTTTCTGTCTTGTTTGTTGGCAGACTTACCAGATGGGCAAGGCAGAAAACAACCATAACATGGAGGAGGGAATGCTAGAGATCGGCATGGGTGAATTTTATTGCTTTATAAGCATTTTAATTTGCTTATGTTCAAATGAATTCATGTTTTATATATGATTTGAGTGCTTTGTTTAATAATGAGGGAGAAATTGTTGGTACCTTTGGTTAAGCAGCCACATGCATTGCAACAAGGACTTGTTCCATGAAAGAAGCCTTATCATTAATGCTCATCTTTCTTTTTGTGAGATAATTGCAGAATATAGAACTGTTTCCGGAGTGGCTGGACCATTGGTAATCCTTGATAAAGTGAAGGCAAGTTCTGGTTTTCTTGCTCATTATCTAGTAACCTTTGAACTACTTGTGTTTGATACCTGTTTTCAACACATATTACTGAACATAGTTATGCAGATATGACCCGTAGGAACCCTCCAAATACATGGGAAAACTTTAAAAAAACTGAACATATCTGTGATGGAAACATGTATATGGCTGTCACACCCAAGTTCGAGTAACATAGCTAGTAACATTCTCATTCTTATTTAATTTTGATTTCAAATCTTCCTCATTTGGGGTTCTTGCTTTCTCCAGGGACCCAAGTATCAAGAAATTGTTAATATTCGTTTAGGGGATGGAACAACCAGACGTGGTCAAGTCCTAGAAGTTGATGGAGAAAAGGCTGTTGTTCAGGTAAATTTTATCTCAGTTTATCTTGTATTCCTTTATAATCATGAATCCCTATTTGTGCTCATGCCAAAAGGAAAAATATTAACTTTTTCACCGTGCAAAATGCGGGCCTTCTGTTATGGTGCTAGTTTCTATACTTTAATTGGTGCAACAATTTTATCAACAGAGGATCCATGTATTCTTTGTATGCTCTACTTATATGGCACCTTGGCTAGGTATTTGAAGGAACATCTGGAATTGACAACAAATATACGACTGTGCAATTTACAGGAGAGGTATGTAACCTCCTCCTTTCCTACATTTAAGATTAATCCTTATCTTGCACTTGTAAGTTTGATATGCAAAATAGCTGCCCTTAAAGACACAGCCAGAAAATAATTGAAGTAGCTTCTTTTCTGTCAGGAAATTGTTGCCTGATTTTATGGCTTTAGACATTAGGACAAATGGTGATGCATTTTAGTTGTTTCTTAAATCCTTAGGTACATGGTTTTGAAATAAACTAGAGGGGAAATAAATCTTGTTGTTACTAGACGTCGGAGACAAATTATTTAGTGTGGTAAGCTAAGATTTTAGTTTGGCATGATACTGGCTGTTTTGGCTGTTAATATAGTAAAAGTTATTTTCCTAAGTATATGTCATCAGCCTCTTTATGGTCTCTCAAAGCAAATAAATATTTTGGCTGGTATTCATATTTCTGCCTACTGAATGCCTTGCAAACTTGGGAAAGGATATTACAGACCAGGTCATGTTGGTAGAGAAACCATAGAGAGTAATTTTTCTCCTGCTGTATGATGGTTAATAATAGCAGCCTGTTACTTATTTGTGTTTCTTATGAAGGTTTGTTTTCCCATACCCGGCCTTGCTGATTACAAGGTTTAGGCAATCAAGCCTTTACAGTGGACTTGTTAATGTTTAGTGGTATTTTAGACACAATAATAGTCAGTCACTAGCAGCTTAGCCATTTTATGCACTTGTTCCTGTGCCCATAGAGAAGGGGGGAAAATTGACAATTTATAATCATTATACTTCGCGTGATTATATCATGCAACTGTAGAGGTTTCACAAGGGTTTGTTTGGTTTGTAAATATGGTATATGCTTAAATGATGAAAAGCTATGTATTGAGGGAAACGCTGGCAGCCTTTTGTGTCATCTTTTAGATAGTGGTTAGGATTGCTGTTTGCTGCTTAATAATTCTTTCGAATCATTGCAAAGAAATGCCTAATTCTTATGATACCGTAGAAACCATGGTAGCAAGGTAGAAGAGAACTGAGAAGAGTTTGTTTTAGTTGTATTTAGGAAAAGTATTTCACTTTTCCCTGCGTTTTTTTCTGTTTTTTTGAACTCATTTGCCAGTATCTTTCTTCTAACTATTTTGTAGGTTTTGAAAACTCCTGTTTCTTTGGATATGCTTGGGCGCATTTTCAATGGCTCTGGCAAGCCAATCGATAACGGGCCACCTATCTTGCCTGAAGCATATTTGGATATTTCTGGTAGGCAGTGTTGTGGAGTGAATGAGACTGGAACCATACAAGTTGCTTCTAATCATAAGTTTGTTGATTGCTGTATGCCTTATCCTTCATTATACTATTTTGTAGGGAGTTCTATTAATCCTAGTGAGAGAACCTATCCTGAAGAAATGATACAGACAGGGATTTCAACAATTGATGTTATGAATTCAATTGCTAGAGGGCAAAAGATCCCTCTCTTTTCTGCTGCTGGTCTTCCCCATAATGAAATTGCAGCTCAGATTTGTCGTCAGGCTGGTTTGGTGAAACGATTGGAGAAGGCTGGGGATCTTCTTGAGGTAAAGTTTATGTATTAATATAGATTGGCTTGTAATAATATAATATTGTGACATCCATGATAGTTTAAATAAGTGAACATGCTCACATTTGTATATACATGGCTTGTAGATTCTTTTGTGCCCTTACCATGAGGTTTGTAGAAAAATGATTGTTTCACTAACCCGATGATTTTTCAGGATGGTGAAGAAGATAATTTTGCCATTGTGTTTGCGGCTATGGGTGTAAACATGGAAACTGCACAGTTTTTCAAACGTGATTTTGAGGAAAATGGCTCAATGGAGAGAGTGACCCTTTTCCTAAACCTGGTATGTTTCAATTTGAGATAGAAATGCTTTACCCTTTTTTTTTTTACATGAGAAATGTGGGTTGGAAAAATATATTTATAGCCTGAAAATACCTTCTACTTTCTTCTCTACAGGCTAATGACCCCACAATTGAACGTATTATTACTCCTCGTATTGCTCTCACTACTGCTGAATATCTGGCATATGAATGCGGGAAGCATGTTCTTGTGATTCTTACAGACATGAGTTCTTATGCTGATGCTCTCCGTGAGGTAATGAAAAGCAACCAAATCTCCCTTATGCAATCTCTTTAGTGCATGACTACCAGCTCTTGAAGCCGGAGCTCCATAAATCCGTTTGTGATATTCTTCAAAATCTCTTTTACTACTGGTTTCTTTTGAATTCGGATTTTTTTTTTTTTTTTCTAAGTTACCTTAAAGTTCTGAGGTTGTACAGAAATTTATGCTCTGTGTGAGACATACTACTATTGCTACTGCAGGTTTCTGCTGCCCGAGAAGAAGTGCCTGGAAGACGTGGATATCCTGGGTACATGTATACTGATTTGGCCACAATATATGAGCGAGCTGGAAGAATTGAAGGGCGAAAGGGTTCCATCACGCAAATTCCAATTCTTACTATGCCAAATGACGGTAATGCATCTTTTAACTATATCAAAATTTAGCACAGAGCCCCAGAAACAATTGCTTTATGGCATTTCTATTTATTGTTTTGACAGATATTACCCATCCAACTCCGGATCTTACTGGATATATCACAGAGGGGCAAATATACATTGACAGACAGCTCCATAATAGACAGGTAAATTCGAAATTAGCTTTTACAAACTATCAAACTCGTGCATCGTGGAGTTATTCAGGTCTGCAAATTATACCCTTCTTCTTATCAATATGTGCATGGAATTTTATTTCTAATATGGTATTTTACTTGAACACGCAAAAGAAAAGGTATTTTACTTAGGGAACTGTATCTTCTCCATTGGTATATTGCTTTAGTATATTTCTAATAGTGACTTGGTTGAACATGGTTACTTAATTGGACTGATTTCAGAGTCAACAATATTCTCTATACCTGTTTTTAAAGAATGTAGTTGACCTATGTCAATAAATAAATTCTTTGCCTCTGAATTGGACAGATATACCCACCAATCAATGTGCTTCCATCGCTTTCTCGTCTGATGAAGGTGAGGATGGCATGCATTTCTTTAAGATCTTGATTATTATGAAATATATTGCATCAATCAATATTTTACAAATCATGACTTGCTATGAAGTATAATTGTTGTTCTCTCTTATTTGGCAGAGTGCCATTGGTGAGGGGATGACACGCAGGGATCATGCTGATGTGTCTAACCAGGTCTGGTTGCAGCTTCAATCCTTTATTCGATGTAAAAGGCATCTAATATCTGTTTCTGTTTCTCAATCCTTGAACTTTCAGTTGTATGCAAATTATGCCATCGGGAAGGATGTTCAGGCTATGAAAGCTGTGGTTGGAGAAGAAGCTCTTTCGTCCGAGGATCTGGTTTCACTCTCTTTCACATTTCTTCAATTTTCTTGCACCGTTGTTTGGTCAAGTAGTTTCTTAACCTAATCCGATATCCTCTAACAGCTATACTTGGAGTTCTTGGATAAATTCGAGAGGAAATTTGTGACACAAGGGGCATACGACACTCGCAACATCTTTCAGTCACTTGATTTGGCGTGGACACTGCTTCGTATATTTCCTCGCGAACTTCTTCACCGTATACCTGCGAAAACTCTCGACCAGTACTACAGTCGAGATGCAGCTAATTAAAGGTGACACAAATTCCTGTCCTAAATTGCCATTGCCTCTATCTCCATCATGGTTGGTATAGGTTTACAAGTTGCTTATTTGCCCTTTTTTTTTCTCCTGTTTTAATTCATAAGTTGCCTGCCATCTGCTCATATAATAATGGTTGAATACCAGCGAGAATTTGCAGCTCTTCTGCTTGTAAGCAGAGATACCAAATAAATATTCTTTTGGAACGGTAAAATATGGGGATAGGAATTTTTTTGTTATTTACCTTTGGCAGCCAAACCGATTTGGGGTTTTCCTTTACATTGATGAGAAAATACAGTCCATTACCTGTGAATTTTAGCTGTTTTTCCATTTCTTTGTTTATCATGTATTTGTATTATATCTAAAATAGGAAATGGGAATCGGAATCAGAATATAATCACATGATCCAAAATGATTTAAGTTTGAATATAAATTACTTACTATGTCTTTTCAAAAAGAAAATTACTTATTTGGATTATTAGCAAAGAAATAACAAAAATTATAAATAGTTATTCACATAATATATAAAACTGCACGATAAAAAATTATTGACTGGTTGGACTAAAAATTGGCAGGAGTATCCGTTCGAAAAAAGTGATCAGATCGATCGGTCGGATCGGTTGAACTGATGGTCGAATAATAAATTAATTAAACTGAATAAATTATTTGAATTGACAAATGGTGTAAATACGAGTTTAAAATCTAATTTGTGTTATTTAATCATCAAATGGGATTTACGCCACAAACAAAGTCTCTCTGATTGGGACATGAAGCTGGTTTGGTTTTATAAGTGAGTTGAAACTTTTATAATTGAAGATCAAACAAAATGGTTTTTTTTTTAATTAGAGGTTGATATTTTATGCAATTTTAAAAATTAAAAATTAGATAAATTTGAAATATTTAATTTTAAATCAATTTCGGATATACAAGCAAATCAAGTGGATTTGACAAATGAAATAAAAGGAATCCAGGGTCAGATTGGTACTAACAACTTGGGTACCAAATCCAGGTCTGTACTTCACTTATCAAGTATAACAATTAGAGTGGAGTGGTCGTCCCCTTTGTTTCTCCGGATTCATCGGGCAAGAAAGGGGAAAAAAAAAAGTAATTTTATTTGATCTTTTTGTATATACTATATGTAAATATATACAGAGCATTTAGATAACAGAAGAGGAGACGGAGTAAAATAGGAATAGGAATCGGAATTAGAAGCGAGCAAAGCGGCAATTGATTGGCTGAGAATCGAAGACGAAGGTGAGCCAGAGTATATGGGGGCAAGTGGCAGTTTCTTGGACGATCTTCTTAGCTGGTTTCAACGTCGCCATTTCACCATCTCTTCTTCCTCTTCTAATAATACTACTCAAATTAATAATAACAATAATGATATTATTATTGTCGATGAACATCATCATCATCATCATTCAACTCCTGCACTGACTCTAACTCTGACTCAAAAACAACCACCACCACAACAACAATTCATTGTTCAGGATTTAGATTATTCTTCCCTCGATCGCATCAAAGTTCCTAACCTTCTTATTAATTCCATGGAGAAAAAGGTACTTTTTTTTTTATCATTTTTTCCCTTTATCTTTCCTGATATTTGCTTTCATAAAAAGAACTTTCAGCCATTTTCTTAATAAAAAACAGATCATAACTTTTCTTTAACATCATTAATTGATAGATTAACATAAGTTTTTTTAAAATTTATTTATGACATTTAATTTGAATGATGTTCAATGCGTTATTTTGCTGTTCATCTTGTGTGGTATTATATATACGTGTGTACATATATATATTTAACTGCATCTGGATGACTAGTATTTTAGAGGCTTTTGGAGAAAATGATCCTGCTTGCTAATTTGATATTGCTTTTTCTTTGCATTTTTTTATTTAAGAGAGTAATTGATGAATTTTATTCTCATTTAAAAAAAAAAACAAATTTCGACTTGTATAACAATGTGATATTCCTTTTTCGATCCTTTATCATTCTCAGAGCATCAGGATAAAGTTAATCCACTGGCATTTTTTAGAATTTGAAGCAAGAGTCCTTTTGGACTTGTTTTCTTTTTTCATACTCAATCTATTATTTCAAAGATGCCATATAATTTTGCCCTTAATATCTCTAGCGGCATTAGTTTATTATTTTATTATTTGGAAACAAAGTGCATTAAATGCTGTGTCTAGGTTGTCAATCTGCTTCTCATAGCTGAATTTTATAAAGTAAGGGTAAATGTTCCTTTCATGTTTAAATGTATTTATACCAGCTGTTGCTTGGTATGAAGAGAACCCTGTTCCTATCATGTTAGAAGGCTAATAGCATTTGCTATTGCGAGTCTTCATCTAATGATCCTAAGGTTTCTCATGATTGTTACACTCTGCTTTTAGCTAGTGTGCACTTTCACATGTCATTTCTTTTGTGTTTATTGTAGTGCCAGAGTTACAATAAAATAAAAGAATCATCAGTCCATATTTTCTATATGTTCATCTCTTGTTGTCGCACTCTATTTTTGTTCTTTGTTTCTGAATAGGATTTTTGGTGTTACTAAACAATGGTGCTATACAGGGTGCAGCTGAAAATGATTTTTTCACTGAATATGGGGAGGGAAGCCAATATCAAATTCAGGAGATTATTGGGAAAGGAAGTTACGGAGTTGTTGCTTCTGCAGTTGACACCCACACGGGTGAAAAGGTTGCGATAAAAAAGATTAATGATGTCTTTGAGCATGTCTCTGATGCAACACGGATTTTGAGAGAAATCAAGCTGCTGCGGTTGCTTCGGCATCCAGATATTGTAGAAATAAAGCATATTATGCTCCCTCCATCTCGACGGGAATTTAGAGATATTTATGTTGTTTTTGAGTTGATGGAATCTGATCTTCACCAAGTAATTAAGGCCAATGATGACTTAACTCCTGAGCATCACCAGTTTTTCTTATACCAGCTTCTTCGCAGTCTGAAGTATATACACTCAGGTCAGTGCTTTTCAGTATGCTTCCCTAACCTACCTCTTAGTTTTCTTGTTGATTTCTTTTTTCAATTGCTGCAGCAAATGCATTCCATCGAGATTTAAAACCAAAGAACATCCTTGCTAATGCTGATTGTAAGTTGAAGATTTGTGATTTTGGGCTTGCACGAGTGTCGTTTAATGATGCCCCATCAGCGATTTTTTGGACTGTATGTTGTTCTTTCATGAAATATGAAGCTTCTGCATTCATCTTTCCTTAGTACTTCTCAAAGGCTTAATTTGAATTTAAACTTTTTTTCTTTCTTTTGTACATTACACAGGGCAAGCCTCCAAAAAGGTTGTGCTAACTAATCTAACTTATTTAATCCATCTAGGACTATGTAGCAACCCGTTGGTATCGTGCTCCTGAACTCTGTGGATCCTTTTTCTCCAAAGTAAGTTCTTTTGGTCTTGTGTGTTAGGCTTTTCATCTTTATATTCTTGTTTCCAGTTGCTGAGATTGCTCAAAAGTAGGAGATATATTTCTGTTTCTATTACCTAGTCATTATTTATATTGCTTTGATTTCTCTGAACATTTTCGTCCCATTGGTCTTCTGTATATTAGGATTTTCATATTTATATTCTTGTTTCCAGTTGCTGAGATTGCTCAAAAAGTAGGAGATATATTTCTGTTTCTATTACCTAGTCATCACATATATTGCTTTGATTTCTCTAAACATTTTCGTCCCATTGGTCTTCCCCTTCTACTTTCTGAACAATTATTGCTGGTATCTATCCAGTGTAAAACTTGTTTGAACTATTGCTCATTAGTTTGATTGTTTGAACTTTGAATTCAATTTTAGTTGGCTGTCAAACCAAGTAGGCATTTGCTTTAACTTTTTAACGGATATGAGTTTCCTTTTAACGTCCTTTGTGTATGTACACAATTCTTCACCATGTAATTTGATGTTATCAGAAGCATGTTTGAGTAAAGTTCTTGGAATGGTTTAATTCTAAGTTTTCATCTTTGAAGTAGTCAACATCAGATTGCTTTGCACTTCTCAGCGAATAGTTTTTCTTATGTAGAATTAAAGTTTGCTGCATTATTTTTATTATAGCTTTCAGCCTTTTCTGCAACCATTAATTATTGTTTCTTTTCTACTTCATCATCTTCTATGAAGAATTCTAGAAGCTAATCTTGCAGTTTTAAAAATGTGTATTGTTACTACTACAATCTGGAGTAACAAAGTTAACATAAATTAATAATGTTGGCTGGCTTTCTAAGCATTTTTTGTAGATTGGCATTTTTTTTAAAATTAAGAACCTTGATTTAATGTGATGTTTGTTCTCTGTGTGCTCAAATCTCTTCTAAATAAGCAAATGCAATTGAGCATATCAGCAAAGGCCAGGAGCTAAAGACAATTGTTGTGCTCTTTTCTTTAGCTCCATATGTATTCAAATATAGTTTTATGCCATGCTCTGTTATCATGAATATTTAGCCACTTTCAATGTTATTGGTACACCAAATATCGCCTCCATTGGCCCTTTTTTAATCACTTGTTTTTATATATCTTTTGATGTATAATAATTGCATTAAATATATTTTATTAGGCTACTATTCTAATTTCTGTCTTTCATCCTTTTGTAGTACACTCCTGCAATTGATATATGGAGCATAGGATGCATATTTGCTGAGATACTTACAGGAAAACCACTATTTCCTGGAAAAAATGTGGTGCACCAATTGGATCTCATGACTGATACACTTGGCACACCCGCTCCTGAATCCATATCAAGGGTTAGTTATCTTGTTTTCCTATATTGGACTTCATGTGCATTCGCTTAAACTTGACCCTGATTTCAAGCTTTGTTGTGGCTTTTGAGGTTAATGTTAAATACTGACCAACTCATTGTGCTTAAATTATCGTGGCCTGGCAGATTAGAAATGAAAAGGCAAGGAGGTACCTTAGTAGCATGCATAAAAAGCAACCAATTCCTTTCTCACAGAAGTTCCCTAATGTGGATCACGTGGCTCTTCGCCTACTTGAGCGCTTACTTGCATTTGATCCAAAAGATCGTCCCACAGCTGAAGAAGTAAGATTGAGCAATCCTAGTAACTTAAAAAGTTTTCAAAAGAGCTAAAATGAAAAAGAAGTATGCATACAAGAGATAACCCTAATGGTGATGCATCAAAGATATGATAATTCCTCTTACCATTGACATTAAATCAACTATAAATGATAAATCTGCAAGTCAGATCCTGACTTACAAGCTTCTGATATCCCCATTGGTGATGCATTCTGCTTGCAGGCATTAGCTGACCCATATTTTTATGGTTTGGCAAATGTGGATCGTGAACCATCTACACAACCTATTTCAAAACTAGAATTTGAGTTTGAGAGAAGGAAACTGACAAAAGATGATGTTAGAGAGCTGATTTATCGAGAGGTACTCCACATTTGTTGCTTTGGTATTATGTGGTTTTTGTTTATTGTATAGCTTAGCCAACTCTTGGCTACAGATATTGGAGTATCATCCCCAGATGCTGCAGGAGTATCTTCGCGGTGGGGATCAGACCAGCTTTATGTACCCAAGGTTAGAAAACACTTACTGTTCCAAGTTAGATTAACTTCACACATATGGTCATTTCTTTATAATATGCGCATAACTATGTCACATTCAGGTTTAAAAATCTTTTCCGAGTCTCTTGAACAAGTAAATTGGTCTTTCTTTTCTCCATCGTCTATTGAAATGGTTAGCTATTTTAAAACCATGTGACTTTTTTCTTAGGATCTGTAAGCATGAGAGCATAATTTGTTTTGTTCAATTTCATTATCAACTTGATGTGTCTCAGAATTTTGATAGTGATATAAGTATAAAAAAATTCATTTATGAAGGAATTTTGTAGTGATACCAGAATGTCAAATTGTTTGAAAATGTAACTAGTGGGTGAAATGGTAAAGGGGTAGTTTTTAGTTTAATCAGTTCAACCAGCCGGTTGAAATGACTGTGAAATAATATTTGTATCTGGACCGCAGAGGCCATTGTTTCCCTGTCCAATCCATTCAACTGGCCAGTCCTGTCTGGCCATTGTTTACCCACTTTTTTCTTTGGCAAAGTATGTTAGGTTTGTTTTGCTAAGGTGGCACTTCCTGAATCATATTAAAGATAAACTAGAGCTTCAAAATATAATCTTCACTCTTGTTATTGGTTGGGTTTTGTATGCTTTCTCAAATGGGAGAAGTTCGAAATCAATATGATTTTGACAGTTTTGGGTTTCTTCTTATTGAAGTTGTGATTAATCCCAAACCAAAAACATAGAGAACTTGTGTTTGGTCAGACCAAACACGAACAAAACAAAAACATTGGTATCCATGAGTACTCTCCCTTAGTATCATTTCTTCATTGTAAACCTTACAACTCTTTGGTGCTCTTACCTTTGTTGCTTAATATGATGCCCAAGGTTGTCCTTGTACGATTTAAAGACTGTTCAGTGAAATAATACATTTTGAGTGGCTTCGCTGATCAAAATTTTTATTCACTGTGTAGTACTGAAGTGTAATATAAGGGAAAAGGGAAAAAAGGGTCCTGAAATTCTAGTTGAAAATGTTTGCACCTGGCATCACAATTAACACTCTTTTCTTTTTCAATCAAATAGCGGTGTTGATCGATTCAAGCGACAATTTGCACATTTGGAGGAACATTATGGTAAAGGTGGTGAAAAAAGTACTCCACTTCTAAGACATCACGCTTCTTTGCCTAGGTATGCTTCATAAATTTTTAGGGATCATGTTAGTTTTCTGCCAATTTTTTCTCTTCTTTTCCGAAACCATAAAATCAGAGTAGATCTTGTCATGCTTTACATGGTGGAAACACCACTAGTTTGTCTAGTTCATGTGTCGTATTTCAATTTGCCTGAATGACCTTGCTATCTTCTTTTCAGAGAAAGAGTTCCCGTTCCCAAGGATGTGAATGCTGATCAAGATATTGATGGTGAGAGTTCAACTTCAATATCTCAGGTAGATGGTTCGAATGCAAATGCGGAAGGGCAAAATGGCACTAACAAACCAAATAGTGCTCGTAGCCTATTCAAGAGTGCTAGCATTAGTGCCTCCAAGTGCGTTGGTGTGCAAGCAAAAGACAATTCCGAGGTAGACATCTCTTCACCTAAACCTCTCTTTGACAAACTAACAGCAACTTTAACATGAATAACAAGACATTCTTGATGCGAAAACCAAACTGTTATGCAGCTATTTTATTTATACCATATTTATTTTCTGTGCTGCAGGATAACCCAGATGAAGCCACTGATGAGACAGCTGATGTCTTGTCTCAGAAGGTTGCAAATCTTAATGCTTGACTGAAACTTGCAAATCGACTTTCGAAGGATATAGTTGGCTTGGTGCACCGTTTTTGCCCTGACCATTCGGAAGAGATTATTTCGTAGTGATTTGCACCAAACCCTTTATTTTCTTCTGACAAAAGCTAACAATAGAACGGTGACATTCGTGTTAACGCAATGCACAGAGAAAGGTTTCACCTATCACGTTACTCTATTTTACATTTGAAGAAACCAAGAGATGATGTATTTGTTCTATTGTGAACTTCAGAAATGCCATGTTTAGGGACTAAGAATTTTGATTTTAAAGAAGAAAAAAAAAGAACACACTGTATACTATTTCCACTTTGAATAACAGTCGTGCTTAAAAATGGTTGGTTGGATTGATTTATGAAAAAATTCGAGTCAGAGTCGTGATATCGACATTGACAATCTCTTTATAGTTCAAAGCAGGAGAATTCATCTCTCATTGAGGGTTAATGCTGCAATTTTGAGGAACTAATTGGAAATATGCAGTTTAATTATACAGTTACTTGAAATTTTAAAAAATTAGTCTTTTTTAAAAAACTTTGCAGCTCATCTAATACAGTTTAATTTTCTTTGGAGTTCAATGATTCGCTAACCACGTTGTACAAAAGCTAATTCATTTCCCTATGGTTATCATTTCTTATTTAGCGCTACTATAAAAATCCCCAAATCTCTTACCCAAATCCCACAGTTTGTGCTTTCCCTCTCAAAATTATCCACTTTTCGAATCAAATTCAAAACCAAAAACCCGATCAATGCCTGAGCTCGCGGAAACCTACGCTTGTGTCCCATCAACAGAGCGGGGCCGTGGAATCCTGATCTCGGGCGACCCAAAATCCAACAAGGTTCTTTACACAAATGGGCGATCCGTCATTATTCTCGACCTTAACAATCCACTCAACGTCTCCGTTTACGGTGAGCATGCGTATCCGGCCACGGTGGCACGGTTCTCGCCGAACGGGGAGTGGGTCGCCTCGGCTGACGTGTCCGGCACGGTTAGGATCTGGGGGGCCTACAACGACCACGTGTTGAAGAAAGAGTTCAAGGTTTTGTCGGGTCGGATCGATGATCTACAATGGTCTCCTGATGGGATGCGGATCGTCGCCTGCGGTGATGGCAAAGGGAAGTCTCTCGTTCGCGCTTTTATGTGAGTTTTCTTTTCCTTTATTAGTTCAATTTTGATACATTGTAGAAGCAGACTAAGAAACTGACATGTTCTATTGTATGTTTTAGTGTTGGTTTTGTTCTTTTTGAAATATATGCATTTATCACCCTGTTACCTGCTAATTGATCAAGCCTACAATCTTAATTGACATATAATTTTTCATTTTGTATATACTATTTACCAAATTCATTTCATATTCCTGTTATTTTAATTTGTTTATATAGATTCATTATGAGGAGAGAGCGTTTTTTTTTTAATTTTCAATGAACAATATGATGGCTCCTATATGTAACAACTACTTGCAAGTTTGATTAGTAAATATTGCATTTGTTTTTGAATACTCAAAATTTTAAGCTTTGTTTTGGTTAGATGATAGTTGCATCAAATCTATGCTTGAATAATGTATCACACCCAAATCCCAAATTGCTAAAGTACATGTCAGACTTGGCGTTTGCCATCATTACTTTATGGATGACCCTATTTCGACATACACATTTGTTTCTTCAATTCAAGTCAGTCACATTTACCTACTCGATTTGGGGATATGTGAACTTGTGTGAAAATGGGGTCACTTAATACAGATGATTTGACAAGCAAGATTAGCTAAGGATCTTGACTTTTAATGTTAAAGTTGCATGGATACTCAAATGCATTATTCATTGACCTTTGATAAATACTAACGGTGTTTTTTTTAATACTAATTCTCATTCTACTATTATTAAGTATATGACGAACATTATCTTGCACAGGTGGGATTCAGGCACTAATGTGGGTGAGTTTGATGGCCATTCAAGACGAGTTCTAAGTTGTGCCTTTAAGCCAACAAGACCATTTCGCATTGTGACTTGTGGAGAGGACTTTTTGGTGAATTTCTACGAAGGTCCACCCTTTAAATTCAAGCAATCTCACAGGTTTGTTATAACAAATCCTTTTCCTTAACATTTTGGGCTTGATACGGTCTCTTTCACTTCTGATTATGTATAGAATTAATAAACGACCCTTTTTTTTGGGTGTGGACTAACAAGGAAACTTTGTTGATTGTTGTTTTTGCCACTGTAAGTAACCTTTAGCCCAAATCATAGCGTGTTGAAGCAAACACCTGCAAACAACCACAAATGTAACCCAGAGCAGGGGGAGCCAAGAGTTTTGCTCAATGCGGTCGATTAATTAATACTGTATTTTGAAATCATAGTACAAAATCATCAGTCGACCAGAAGATTTTTAAATCAAATTTTATATGATTTTGCTTTGACTAATGTTAGATATTTGTCAATATGATTAACCTTTTAGTTAAATTAATTTCTCCGACATATATTGTTTTGACGTAACTTTCCATTAGCAAGACAAAAAAGGACACTATTAAATTATTGTCATTGAAATTGAATTACAAAATAACAATACTAGAAGTATATATGTTTATTTTATTAACATTTAGTAATTTTCTTAAAGACAAGACAACTAACTCACCAAATTTAGTGACTTCACTCATCTAACAACCTAATAAACATCCAATTCATCAACACTCTAATTGTAATTAATTATAAAAATAATTAAAGTACTTATACTTGAAAATTCTATTCATCTAACAATCTATCAATGGCCAATGTTTGACTTAACTCTGTTATTCTTTTAGGAAAAGTGGCATCTAATCTAGTTTGCAAGATTGGGTCCTGATTATATCTATCGCTTCATATTGGGGCTAGAATTTGTTGAAAACTAAAACATTTCAACCTGCTTTGCTGACACCTCTAACACATCTTGCTCAATTGCCCTTACTTAAGAACTCACACACACACAAGCCTGCACACTCAACTCTTAATTTGCTCCATGTGTGGAGACATATCCAACAACCTGACTTTGCAAGGAATAAAAGCCTGCATCTCTTCGATATTTGGTGTTTATCACTATTTAATCTTCAGTATGTACTTCATTTCACCTATTAATTTATAGGCTGAAGTGCTTCAATCTTTTATTTGCAGAGATCATGCCATTCTCGCCGAACGGGGAGTGGGTCGCCTCGGCTGACGTGTCCGGCACGGTTAGGATCTGGGGGCCTACAACGACCACGTGTTGAAGAAAGAGTTCAAGGTTTTGTCGGGTCGGATCGATGATCTACAATGGTCTCCTGATGGGATGCGGATCGTCGCCTGCGGTGATGGCAAAGGGAAGTCTCTCGTTCGCGCTTTTATGTGAGTTTTCTTTTCCTTTATTAGTTCAATTTTGATACATTGTAGAAGCAGACTAAGAAACTGACATGTTCTATTGTATGTTTTAGTGTTGGTTTTGTTCTTTTTTGAAATATATGCATTTATCACCCTGTTACCTGCTAATTGATCAAGCCTACAATCTTAATTGACATATAATTTTTCATTTTGTATATACTATTTACCAAATTCATTTCATATTCCTGTTATTTTAATTTGTTTATATAGATTCATTATGAGGAGAGAGCGTTTTTTTTTAATTTTCAATGAACAATATGATGGCTCCTATATGTAACAACTACTTGCAAGTTTGATTAGTAAATATTGCATTTGTTTTTGAATACTCAAAATTTTAAGCTTTGTTTTGGTTAGATGATAGTTGCATCAAATCTATGCTTGAATAATGTATCACACCCAAATCCCAAATTGCTAAAGTACATGTCAGACTTGGCGTTTGCCATCATTACTTTATGGATGACCCTATTTCGACATACACATTTGTTTCTTCAATTCAAGTCAGTCACATTTACCTACTCGATTTGGGGATATGTGAACTTGTGTGAAAATGGGGTCACTTAATACAGATGATTTGACAAGCAAGATTAGCTAAGGATCTTGACTTTTAATGTTAAAGTTGCATGGATACTCAAATGCATTATTCATTGACCTTTGATAAATACTAACGGTGTTTTTTTTAATACTAATTCTCATTCTACTATTATTAAGTATATGACGAACATTATCTTGCACAGGTGGGATTCAGGCACTAATGTGGGTGAGTTTGATGGCCATTCAAGACGAGTTCTAAGTTGTGCCTTTAAGCCAACAAGACCATTTCGCATTGTGACTTGTGGAGAGGACTTTTTGGTGAATTTCTACGAAGGTCCACCCTTTAAATTCAAGCAATCTCACAGGTTTGTTATAACAAATCCTTTTCCTTAACATTTTGGGCTTGATACGGTCTCTTTCACTTCTGATTATGTATAGAATTAATAAACGACCCTTTTTTTTGGGTGTGGACTAACAAGGAAACTTTGTTGATTGTTGTTTTTGCCACTGTAAGTAACCTTTAGCCCAAATCATAGCGTGTTGAAGCAAACACCTGCAAACAACCACAAATGTAACCCAGAGCAGGGGGAGCCAAGAGTTTTGCTCAATGCGGTCGATTAATTAATACTGTATTTTGAAATCATAGTACAAAATCATCAGTCGACCAGAAGATTTTTAAATCAAATTTTATATGATTTTGCTTTGACTAATGTTAGATATTTGTCAATATGATTAACCTTTTAGTTAAATTAATTTCTCCGACATATATTGTTTTGACGTAACTTTCCATTAGCAAGACAAAAAAGGACACTATTAAATTATTGTCATTGAAATTGAATTACAAAATAACAATACTAGAAGTATATATGTTTATTTTTATTAACATTTAGTAATTTTCTTAAAGACAAGACAACTAACTCACCAAATTTAGTGACTTCACTCATCTAACAACCTAATAAACATCCAATTCATCAACACTCTAATTGTAATTAATTATAAAAATAATTAAAGTACTTATACTTGAAAATTCTATTCATCTAACAATCTATCAATGGCCAATGTTTGACTTAACTCTGTTATTCTTTTAGGAAAAGTGGCATCTAATCTAGTTTGCAAGATTGGGTCCTGATTATATCTATCGCTTCATATTGGGGCTAGAATTTGTTGAAAACTAAAACATTTCAACCTGCTTTGCTGACACCTCTAACACATCTTGCTCAATTGCCCTTACTTAAGAACTCACACACACACAAGCCTGCACACTCAACTCTTAATTTGCTCCATGTGTGGAGACATATCCAACAACCTGACTTTGCAAGGGAATAAAAGCCTGCATCTCTTCGATATTTGGTGTTTATCACTATTTAATCTTCAGTATGTACTTCATTTCACCTATTAATTTATAGGCTGAAGTGCTTCAATCTTTTATTTGCAGAGATCATGCCAATTTTGTAAATTGTATAAGATATTCTCCTGATGGAAGTAAATTCATCTCTGTAAGTTCTGATAAAAAGGGTATTATATTTGATGGAAAAACTGCGGAGAAGATCGGAGAGTTGTCATCTGAAGATCCCCACAAAGGTAGCATTTATGCAGTCAGCTGGAGTCCTGATGGTAAGCAGGTGAGCATCTGAGAGCTTTTATTACCTGGCAGTTGGAATCCATTGTCTATGTTATAAAACCTATTCCATTGTTTCACCATTTCAATATGAGATTTGGGGTTATTGTTGCTGTCGAACATAAAGAATAACAGGCACCAAAAGGCAAGGCTGTATAATCAAGTTGATATCTATAGAATAGGTTTACCTTTTTTTTTTTCTTTATGTTATATGCATCTGATGTGAGTTATACTTATTTTTCCTTGATGCACTTTGTATTTGCTTAGAAAGACATGTTTTTAACTTTCAAGTATGAATCAATGTTTACCATATAGTTTTCTTTCATGAGTTGCCCTCCTTTAGTGGAATTTAACTACTTACCATGCTATGTGTTATATGCTTTTAAGATTTCTTAATATTATTCCAGGTACTGACAGTATCTGCTGATAAGACTGCAAAAGTATGGGATATCTCTGAGGATGGTAGTGGGAAGTTGAAGAAAACATTGACATGTTCTGGCTCAGGTGGAGTTGATGATATGCTTGTTGGATGTCTTTGGCAGAACGATCATCTTGTCACTGTATCTCTAGGTGGCACAATTAGTATATTTTCTGCTAGTAATCTTGAAAAATCCCCACTCCAATTATCTGGACACATGAAGAATATCACTTCATTAGCTGTTCTAAAAAGTGACCCAAAATGTATACTTTCTAGTAGTTATGATGGGCTAATAGTTAAATGGGTTCAAGGTTTGGGATATAGTGGTAAATTACAGAGGAAAGAGAATTCTCAAATTAAATGCTTTGCTGCTGCTGAAGAAGAGATCGTTACTTCTGGATTTGACAATAAGGTACTCGTCATTTTTATTTCTTGTCTGATGAAACAGTCATTTAAGATTCACTTTGTTGGCTCTTTTCTTTTCTTTTCTCGGGAAGATGAAAACATGCCTCTTATGTGTCATTGATTTATGTCTTCTCACTAATTTCTTGAAGCAGTAGGTTTATTATGCATCATCCTACTTATTAGCCATGGTACCACTTAGGTATAGGTACATGTTTGACATGAATATAAGCTTTCCCCTATACTATACAACAAAGGTCATATTCTCACATTAGTATCTTCTTTGAAATGTCCATTATATATTTGACATGAATATGTTAGGCAAAAAAATGTAGACTAATCCATTTATGATGCAAATATCATGGTTTAATTAAAACTAACATGAAACTTTTTAAGTGGTATTTCTTTGGGTAGAATATGTTAAGTTAGGCCAAAAGAAAAATCATAATAGAACCTATGAGGTGCAAAAGAATGAAGTGTTGAACTTGGAACAGAGGAAATAATATTTTCTCCCAAAAAGTACAGCTTTTTCTAATATTCTTGCAAAATGATTTATTCAAGTACATGAAAGATTTGGCATTCACACATTCTACTTTCAGTTGAACTGGTATTTCATTTTAAATATTGAGTTCCCTATGCTGTAGTAAAGATTCTCAGAATCTCATGTTAGAGTTTTAGTAGTAATTTTATGATGCTATCAGTCTTTTCTCTTTCTTTACTTTTCCTTGTGTCTATGAACATGGGATCTCTTTCTCTTGGACGCGTAGGTTCTATTGTTTCTTATATTTTCCTTTTAATGGTACCCCTGTTCCAGATATGGAGAATTTCTCTTCATGGGGATCAGTGTGGGGATGGAGATTCAGTTGATATTGGCAGTCAACCGAAGGACTTGAGCCTTGCCCTTCTCTCTCCAGAACTTGCTTTGGTTACAACTGACTCAGGAGTTGTTATGTTGCGTGGTACGAAAGTGGTATCAACCATAAACCTTGGTTTTGCTGTGACAGCATCAGTGGTTGCACCTGATGGAAGTGAAGCTATTGTTGGTGGGCAGGATGGAAAATTGCATGTATTTTGTATAGTAGGTGATACCCTCAAGGAAGAGGCAGTACTTGAGAAACACCGAGGTGCAATTACTGTTATTCGTTACTCACCAGATTTGTCAATGTTTGCATCTGGAGACGCAAATCGAGAAGCTATAGTCTGGGATCGTGTCTCTCGAGAGGTATTTTGCACTGCAGATATTTCTTGTATGTTCCTTTAGCATTTGAATGTCATAAAATTTGTGCAGTAAATGTGGCCAATGTATACTACTAGTTGGCTATGTCTCTGTTTCTTTGTCCTCGTATATACGTATAAGTTTGTCTTTTTTTCTCAGAAACTGATAAAGGTCATTTACTAACTGAACCTTTCAGTGACCTTCATATATATATTTTTTGGGTGAAAGGTAGTGATTGATTGTTGATTTACAGTGAAACCTTAAACCTTGATTTAGATTTAAAATATTTCAGTTCAGGATATTGATATGATCTCTTTGTTTCAAGGAAAATATTGAACCATTTGGTTTCTTTATCAAGCTTAGCGGTGGAACAGACATGTAACAATGGAAAATAGAATTCATGTCTGATTTGAATGCATTTTTAAAGCTAGTTCGTTTTCTCTTTTGCAATGATCTTATGGAGGGCCATAGTGGTCTTCTGTAATGCTGTCTGAATTATTTCTAACAAATACTCTCTTCTATAGGTAAAGCTTAAAAACATGTTGTACCACACTGCTCGGATAAACTGTCTTGCTTGGTCTCCTAATAACAGCATGGTTGCTACTGGATCACTTGACACCTGTGTAATAATTTATGAGGTTGACAAGCCTGCATCTAGCCGAATGACCATAAAAGGAGCTCATTTAGGTGGAGTTTACGCATTAGCCTTTACTGATGAACACAGTGTGGTAAGCTCTGGTGAGGATGCTTGTGTTCGAGTGTGGAAATTGACCCCGCAATGATAAAGACCAATAAAGAAATGCCTTGATCAGTTGGTGGATGTGTTGCATTTTATCCGAGATACCGTTTCTGTGAGCTTGGTCAGCATCAGGTATGCAAATTGAAAATCTTTAATAGGGGTTGGTTGAGTTTGTGACATTACCAGCCTTTCTAGTGTGTGTTGTATGGTACCTGGTAGCAAGTTTTCGATCTATGCAAACAAAGATGGTTCTCACTTCTCACATCACATGGTTTTGCATTTAAATGATGGCGTGATAGGGTCGCATAATATACTTCATTTCTTATTTATCTTTGAGCGTGTTATATGATGTGTGATTGTTGTCTTGTACTCTCCTCTTCTTTTCCATTGCATTACTGCTCAAATTTTTCTACCTTGTTTGCTACGCGAGTGAAAATATACTTTTTTTTTTTTTAATAAAAAGTAATGGGTATTTTTCAAAGTAAATGATGGTAGTTTCTTTCTTTCTTTCTTTATGTAAGTGGATGGTTACTTTGTGTATTTACATTTGTTAAAATGATTTATATTTGATTTTTTCCCCTTTTTCAGCTGAACTTGTGTAACTTATAACATCAATGTACTCATGGATTTTATGAAAACTAGATTTTACCATTGGTGAAAGTACAAAAAAAGAAAAGAAAAAAAGAACGTTATTTAAACTCAATCAGACATTTGATAATAACTAGAATTATTCTCACTCGTGGATGAATGTCTTTGAGTAAATCAAATTTAAAGATATAAAAAAAATTTAGTTTTAGTTATGTATTAGTTAAGGTGATAGGAAAAAATGCATTAAATTTTGGAGTTTAATAAAAGCACAAAACTTTTATGAGAAATAGATTTATAGAAATATCGGACAGAAAACAAGAAATCAATTGTATAGATTCAAACGATTGTATGCAAATATTGGTCAATTTTAAAAGGAAATGGTTTTTTAAGGTAAGTATATAATATTTTTAATGAAAGTAGATATTTAAATCAAATCAATTATCAATAAACGAGTGATGTGAAATAAAAGATTACTTTATCTCCAATTGCAAACTGTCCCATAAATGGTTTAACAAGCAAAAAGTAAACGAAACGAACGACAACTGAATGGCAGGAAGGTAAAAAGAAGATATGTAGAAGGACAATATAGTCAATTGGTGTTAATTTAGTGCTTCCCCTCTTGAAATTCAAAACCTCTCAAAATTTCCAATTTGGATCCCCGCCTTTCTGAATCTCAGTTTTCCCTCTTTCCCCCAATTTACCTCTCTTTATAATCCTCTAAAAAATCCCGTCCCAAAATCCAACGGCTCTTATACTGTGGATTCAAACTTCTTCTTCTTCTTCTTCTTCTTCTTGTTGTCGTTGTTGTTATTTGTTAATGGCGCACCATGTGTTTCAGCTTCCTTGCGACGGCGACGGCGCGTGTATGCGCTGTAAGGTTACTCCTCCGACGGAAGAAACCCTCACTTGTAGCACGTGCGCCACTCCTTGGCACGTGGCCTGCTTAGCTTCTCCGCCCGAAACCCTAGCTTCTACTTTACAATGGCACTGCCCTGATTGCACCGGCGATCCTCTTCCTTCAGCCTCGGTCGTCATAGATGGAAGCTCCAGTGAGCTTTTTGCGGCGATAAAGGCAATAGAGGCGGATGAGTCGTTGACAGAGAAGGAGAAAGCGAGGAAGAGGCAGGAGTTGTTGAGTGGGAGAGTTGAAGAAGATGGTGATAAAGAGGAAGAGAAAGGTAAGGAGAAGGAGAAGGAGAGCTCTGTTTTGGATGTTCTTGATGGAAGCATAAACTGTTCGTTTTGCATGCAGTTACCTGACAGGCCTGTTACGGTTCGTATTCTCTTTTTCTATGTTGCAGAGGATTGTTAATGTCCTGCCTATTTCATTAGATATTACCTAGTTTAGTCCATTTTTTCTCTTCTCTATGGTGCTTTATTTTTTGTTTGTTATTTCGATTATCTTACTTTTGTTTTCAATATTTTCTTCATATATTATTTTGTTCAGATGTTCAATTGGCCAAACTGAAGTATTTTTTAGACTAATATTATTCTTTAGCTCTAAAAGATAAATCTAGTTTGCCATGTTAAGGATGCTACTATTTCAAGTTGCATTTTATATTTTGTTTTTGATTATTTAGTTTTACCTGGTCTGTTAGTATGTACCATTAAAAGTGGGTTGTTATGCAGTTTGATGGATTATGCAGTTAGATCATCTCCTTAAGGGTGAAATGATTACCTGTTCATTGATATTGAATATTGATATATGTCTTATTCATGCTGTTTCAGACACCATGTGGCCACAATTTCTGCCTTAAATGCTTCCAGAAATGGATAGGCCAAGGAAAGCGTACTTGTGCAAAATGCCGGTCAACAATTCCTCCAAAAATGGCAAGCCAACCTCGTATTAATTCTACACTTGTATCTGTTATCAGAATGGCAAAGCTATCCAAATCAAATGTTGCAGCTGGGCCTCTGAAGGTTTACCATTTTATACACAACCAAGATCGACCAGACAAGGCTTTCACTACAGAGCGAGCACAAAAAGCTGGCAAAGCAAATGCTGCTAGTGGGAAGATATTTGTGACTGTACCCCCTGATCATTTTGGGCCTATCACTGCTGAAAATGATCCAGCTAGAAATCAAGGTGTTCTTGTTGGTGAATGTTGGGAAGATAGATTGGAATGCCGGCAATGGGGTGCTCACCTTCCACATGTTGCTGGTATTGCTGGTCAGTCAAACTATGGTTCTCAGTCAGTGGCACTCTCCGGAGGTTACGAGGATGATGAGGATCATGGAGAGTGGTTTCTCTACACTGGAAGGTTTGTTATGCATGTTAGTAATATGCTAACTCATCATTTTCATTGCATTTGCTTATAAAGGAAACTTATAAAGGCAAATGAGTGTGATAACTGTTTGGTGCAGTTTATTTTGATGTTTAGTAGCCACTCAGTTCTTTGTTCAAGAACAGTTGGTTGTAGGGTGTCAAGGTAACTATAATCTTTTTGCCTCTACTAAAGAGGCTACTAAATTCTTTGGCTGGAAGGGGAATTTTCAAATCTCAACTCTCATTTGACTGTTTCTAGGAGGCCTGCATGTAAATTTTCTTTGCCTTTTCCAACATTCCAAGGTTGATTGTTGTTTTAATGTTGCACTTCGTAGTGTAGCTAATGAAAACAAGGGTAGAAAGTATGGTAGATAAGCATGGTTGTTGTAGCTTCAGTGAACATTCTATGTGGTAGTGGCTGTTATTCTTTTTTGGTTCTGAGAAGAACTTAAGGATCTGTTCTGCTGCATTCATAGAATGCTGACATTATTCAAAACTGCTATCAATAATCATTATCTTTTTCTGGTAAGCTTAAGTTTATCTGTTGACATTTATGCATGTATGCATTTGACAATTGTTTGTTTTTGTTGTTCTTAATGTCAGTGGAGGTAGAGATCTTAGTGGAAATAAGAGAACAAGCAAGGAGCAGTCATTTGACCAAAAATTTGAGAAGATGAACGAGGCTTTGCGTGTAAGTTGCAAACACGGTTATCCTGTTCGAGTTGTAAGGCAAGTCTCATTATTTGTAGTTTAACTCTTTGTTTCTGTAAGTGATTGTCTGTTATGTATATAGGGCATTTGGAGCTTAACTAATAGGTTGGCATTTTTAGTTTTAAGGTTCAGGAGGCTATATGCCATATTTTTCCTGGTTGAAATCACTCCATTTTAGTTGGTTCTTGTTGAGTCTATAGTCTTGTCACAACAGCCTACATGATTTTACCTGATAAAAGCTTGTGTCTTGATATGTAGGTCACACAAAGAAAAACGATCTTCATATGCTCCCGAGAAAGGGGTGAGATATGATGGGGTCTATAGGATTGAAAAATGTTGGCGAAAGGTTGGAATACAGGTACCATGTTTTTACCACACATCAAAGTTGTCTGCTATATTAAGCTTCTGTAAATTACTTTGCTGATAGCATTTCCTCAATTAGGGGTTTAAAGTTTGCCGGTATTTGTTTGTAAGATGTGACAATGAGCCTGCCCCATGGACAAGGTTTGTGCCTTCAATATGCTTAAATTGCCTCCTGGCCTCTCTTCTCTTCTCCACTAAGATTACTTGAACTTACTGTAGTGATGAGCATGGGGATCGACCTAGGCCGTTACCAGGTATTCCTGAGCTGAAGAAGGCTACTGATGTATTTGAGAGAAAGGAAAGTCCATCATGGGACTTTGATGTAAGAGATGGCCTTCTATTCATTGATTTCTTTATATTAATGTTTCTCTTATGGATAAGGTTTTATCTGCTGGATATAAGTTAACTAGTGAAACACCTCAACTCCCTTTTCTGAGTTTGGTCTTCATTATCATCTACAATCAGGTTCCCTTATCTGTAAGCTTTATATTTTTCTGTATGTTATTAATTCAATCAGGAGGAAGACAGTCGTTGGAAGTGGAAAAAACCTCCACCTCCTAGCAAAAAGCCAGTGAATGCAGCTGATCTTGAAGAAAGGAAAAGGGCAAGGAAAGCTATAAGAAAGCACATAATACAAGTATAAGAGAGAGACTCCTGAAAGGTTTTTCTCATTCTCCTGTCACGAGTTATCTGCTTTTGCTATCCTGGCCCTAGTCTGCATGTCTTGTCTAGTAACTAGAAGAATCTGTAGCTTGTTTGATAGTCTTTTGTATTCATTGTTTAATGTGGAATTAGTAGAAGGCAGTGAGCAATGAGAGGAATGGATCAATCATAAGGTCAAAATAAAAACAGATAGAGGAGAGAACCGATTCTATTAATTCAAAATAATGCAAAACAGCATAATTCACCACCCAAGGGTGTTCCATGTTGACTTCATATGTTTTCTGTGTAGAGTTTAGTTGTCAAATCTGTCGTCAAGTTATGAATCTCCCAGTTACAACTCCTTGTGCCCACAATTTCTGCAAGTCATGCTTTGAAGGTGCATTTGCTGGTAAGACTGCTGTAAGAGAGAGAACAAAGGTGGCCGGACACTTAGATCACAAAAGAATGTCCTGAACTGTCCTTCTTGCCCAACTGATATCTCTGAATTCCTTCAAAATCTTCAGGTGTTGTGCATCTTTCAATTTTTTCTTTTACCTAATTTCAAGAGTGCATAATGTCTTGTGCTTTACTTGCTGAATGTTGTGCTTTTCTTGCTGAATATATGTAGTAACTTTGAACGTAGTTTAAATACCATATGGAATTAAATTGTCAGGTCAATCGAGAACTAATGGACGTGATTGAATCATTGAAACAAAAGAGTGAGGAGAATCAGGAACCTGCTGAAGAGTTGAGTGAAGAACAGAAAATGGATCAGATAAAATGCAGACTTGGATTCTGGTGATGGCGAAACTGGTAAGAAAAATGAGAATGCCGATCCAGAAGGTGACTCTCAGAATCCTCCACTTGATTGTGAAACAGAAAGAAGTAGCAAGAGGAGGAAAGTGGATACTGCTCAAGTGACAAATGATGAAAATGACTCTCCATCAAGCATCCTCCAGGTGCAATCATCTGAAGGTGATATCGAATGACATGTGTTCTTTAACAGGAATTTTTATCACAAAGTTTAAGGTTTCGTTTTCCCATTTCTCTTTTAAGTTGTTTATAGTTGTGGTTAAATTCTACAGTTTTATTTCTTCCAAGAGTGGAACTGGGACAGTGCATGGTTAGTATATTAATCTTATTATGTTGAGCTAGACTGGATAATTTTCTCCCACCTTTTTGCCTATTATTTTCTTATAATTTATTGCTCATTTTTATCTGAATGAATGCACTTGAAAATTGGACAACGAAATGAACGTCGGATAACAAAAGCAAACATTGGTTTTTGGGTAAGAAATAAGAGGTTTTATACTAATCAGTCTTTATTTCATGCTCTTATGGGTTTTCTTGTCCCAATAATATTAAATAAAAATCAAAACCAATGTCGAGATGAGGCTTCCTTCATGTACCATGGATTCATCAATATTAACTCATTGCAATTTCCAATGTTTTAAAATTGGATTTGTATCAATTCAATATTAATTAATTAAAATGCATATAAAATAAATTTTTAAAATTGGTTCAATTATATTTATTGGTTGAGTGGTTTATTCAAAATTCAATTCAATTTCTTTATCTGGATTGATATAATAAGTGTTAGTTGTATATATTTTAAAATTGATTCTTGAATTTTAAAATATTTTAATTATATCTTTAAATTCTTGATATTTTATTAATTAAGTCATATAAAATTTTGTGGCGTAATTTAAAATAAAATTTAAAAAGAGTAACTTTTAAAATTAAAAATAAAATAAAATTGAAAAAATTTTTTTGTAAAAGTTTTGAAAACTTCGATATCATGATTTTACAATATTTAAAAAAAGAATTACTTTAAAATATGTGTGATGTTTATTTAACGATATAATTTAAAGAGAAAGGATTAATAAAATAGTGATATTCACGTCATCTATATCTCTTTTGATAAATTTATCCATATCAATATTTTTATCTTGAATTTTAGCATTTTATCTTAAATTTTAATATTTTAATTTAGATTTAATTTTTTAAAATAAAAATATTGATATGACATAAATTTATTAAAAAGATATAAATACATGACGTCATATTTAATTCAATTATTTTCTTATAGTTTACTATATTTGATGCAATTAACTCGTATAACAATCTATTCCTCCCTATCCAAGAAGGCCAGCCGGTCCGGTTCCAAGAATACCGCACAAGATTTTTTTTTCCATTTTTTACAATGAAGTGAATGAGGTTCTAGTGAGAGGTGTCACCGGGAAAATACGTTCCTTAGGGGACACGACGTCGTGTTTCGCAAATCCGCGAAAACAAACAGTATCACTCAATATATAAAGAACCAACTCAGTTCTGTAGTTTTGTTATCTTACGATACAAAAAGCTCCGAATTATCTCGTTCTCATTTGCCGCGAAACCCTAGTGTCTTTACACATTCCCCTTCTCTCGGCACCCATGGGTATGCTTCTGCATGTTTCTTTCTTCTTTTCTTTTTCCATTTTCGGATTCTATGTTTGTATCGATTGTTTTTATTCCTTTATTATGGATCTGCTCGATTTACTCGCTGATTATTTGGAACTTTGATCCGGTTTCATCGACAATTTAACTTGATTTTATTCTCTTCTTCTTTTTATATTTTCATATAAAATTGTATGAATTGAATTTGTTCTTCTCAATGCGTTTTAGGAGATGAGAGCTGCCGTTTTCCAATAATTGAGACGTTTAAGCGTTCAAAGTATGAAATGAATTGAAGTATTGAACCTGAGTTGATGAATTATAGCCTGTTTTGTTGAGTAGCGTTATAAATCATATGAAATTTATTTGTATAAATAAGCCAAACCAACAAGTCTTAATTCATTATATTTGGGGATGGCTACAAGAACGAAAAGACACATTTTATCTTTAACCATCGAATTTTAAAGTTGGAATGGATATAATGATTTATCACTTCCAACCATCTTATTTTCTACCTTCCACCTTTTACCATGAGCTACGTCGATTCTTTTCATCCTTTTAACATGTGCATCCCTAAGAAAGCACATAATACAAGTATAAGAGAGAGACTCCTGAAAGGTTTTTCTCATTCTCCTGTCACGAGTTATCTGCTTTTGCTATCCTGGCCCTAGTCTGCATGTCTTGTCTAGTAACTAGAAGAATCTGTAGCTTGTTTGATAGTCTTTTGTATTCATTGTTTAATGTGGAATTAGTAGAAGGCAGTGAGCAATGAGAGGAATGGATCAATCATAAGGTCAAAATAAAACAGATAGAGGAGAGAACCGATTCTATTAATTCAAAATAATGCAAAACAGCATAATTCACCACCCAAGGGTGTTCCATGTTGACTTCATATGTTTTCTGTGTAGAGTTTAGTTGTCAAATCTGTCGTCAAGTTATGAATCTCCCAGTTACAACTCCTTGTGCCCACAATTTCTGCAAGTCATGCTTTGAAGGTGCATTTGCTGGTAAGACTGCTGTAAGAGAGAGGAACAAAGGTGGCCGGACACTTAGATCACAAAAGAATGTCCTGAACTGTCCTTCTTGCCCAACTGATATCTCTGAATTCCTTCAAAATCTTCAGGTGTTGTGCATCTTTCAATTTTTTTCTTTTACCTAATTTCAAGAGTGCATAATGTCTTGTGCTTTACTTGCTGAATGTTGTGCTTTTCTTGCTGAATATATGTAGTAACTTTGAACGTAGTTTAAATACCATATGGAATTAAATTGTCAGGTCAATCGAGAACTAATGGACGTGATTGAATCATTGAAACAAAAGAGTGAGGAGAATCAGGAACCTGCTGAAGAGTTGAGTGAAGAACAGATAAATGGATCAGATAAAAATGCAGACTTGGATTCTGGTGATGGCGAAACTGGTAAGAAAAATGAGAATGCCGATCCAGAAGGTGACTCTCAGAATCCTCCACTTGATTGTGAAACAGAAAGAAGTAGCAAGAGGAGGAAAGTGGATACTGCTCAAGTGACAAATGATGAAAATGACTCTCCATCAAGCATCCTCCAGGTGCAATCATCTGAAGGTGATATCGAATGACATGTGTTCTTTAACAGGAATTTTTATCACAAAGTTTAAGGTTTCTTTTTCCCATTTCTCTTTTAAGTTGTTTATAGTTGTGGTTAAATTCTACAGTTTTATTTCTTCCAAGAGTGGAACTGGGAAGTGCATGGTTAGTATATTAATCTTATTATGTTGAGCTAGACTGGATAATTTTCTCCCACCTTTTGCCTATTATTTTCTTATAATTTATTGCTCATTTTATCTGAATGAATGCACTTGAAAATTGGACAACGAAATGAACGTCGGATAACAAAAGCAAACATTGGTTTTTGGGTAAGAAATAAGAGGTTTTATACTAATCAGTCTTTATTTCATGCTCTTATGGGTTTTCTTGTCCCAATAATATTAAATAAAAATCAAACCAATGTCGAGATGAGGCTTCCTTCAGGTACCATGGATTCATCAATATTAACTCATTGCAATTTCCAATGTTTTAAAATTGGATTTGTATCAATTCAATATTAATTAATTAAAAATGCATATAAAATAAATTTTAAAATTGGTTCAATTATATTTATTGGTTGAGTGGTTTATTCAAATTCAATTCAATTTCTTTATCTGGATTGATATAATAAGTGTTAGTTGTATATATTTTAAAATTGATTCTTGAATTTTAAAATATTTTAATTATATCTTTAAATTCTTGATATTTTATTAATTAAGTCATATAAAATTTTGTGGCGTAATTTAAAATAAAAATTTAAAAAGAGTAACAATAACTTTTAAAATTAAAAATAAAATAAAATTAAAAAATTTTTTTGTAAAAGTTTTGAAAACTTCGATATCATGATTTTACAATATTTAAAAAAAGAATTATTTTAAAATATGTGTGATGTTTATTTAACGATATAATTTAAAGAGAAAGGATTAAATAAAATAGTGATATCACGTCATCTATATCTCTTTTGATAAATTTATACCAATCAATATTTTTATCTTAAATTTTAGCATTTTATCTTAAATTTTAATATTTTAATTTAGATTTAATTTTTTAAATAAAATATTGATATGACATAAATTTATTAAAAAATATAAATACGGACGTCATTATTTAATTCAATTATTTCTTATAATTTAAAATATTTGATGCAATTAACTCGTATAACAATATATTCCTCCCTATCCAAGAAGGCCAGCCGGTCCGGTTCCAAGAATACTGCACAAGATTTTTTTTTCCATTTTTTACAATAAAGTGAATGAGGTTCTAGTGAGAGGTGTCACCGGGAAAATACGTTCCTTAGGGGACACGACGTCGTGTTTCGCAAATCCGCGAAAACAAACAGTATCACTCAATATATAAAGAACCAACTCAGTTCTGTAGTTTTGTTATCTTACGATACAAAAAGCTCCGAATTATCTCGTTCTCATTTGCCGCGAAACCCTAGTGTCTTTACACATTCCCCTTCTCTCGGCACCCATGGGTATGCTTCTGCATGTTTCTTTCTTCTTTTTCTTTTTCCATTTTCGGATTCTATGTTTGTATCGATTGTGTTTTATTCCTTTATTATGGATCTGCTCGATTTACTCGCTGATTATTTGGAACTTTGATCCGGTTTCATCGACAATTTAACTTGATTTTATTCTCTTCTTCTTTTTTATATTTTCATATAAAATTGTATGAATTGAATTTGTTCTTCTCAATGCGTTTTAGGAGATGAGAGCTGCCGTTTTCCAATAATTGAGACGTTTAAGCGTTCAAAGTATGAAATGAATTGAAGTATTGAACCTGAGTTGATGAATTATAGCCTGTTTTGTTGAGTAGCGTTATAAATCATATGAAATTTATTTGTATAAATAAGCCAAACCAACAAGTCTTAATTCATTATATTTGGGGATGGCTACAAGAACGAAAAGACACATTTTTATCTTTAACCATCGAATTTTAAAGTTGGAATGGATATAATGATTTATCACTTCCAACCATCTTATTTTTTCTACCTTCCACCTTTTACCATGAGCTACGTCGATTCTTTTCATCCTTTTAACATGTGCATCCCTCGATCTGCATCGACACAATTTTATCTTTAACCATCGAATTTTAAAGTTGGAATGGATATAATGATTTATCACTTCCAACCATCTTATTTTTGCTACCTTCCACCTTTTACCATGAGTTACGTCGATTCTTTTCATCCTTTTAACATGTGCATCCCTCGATCTGCATCTTATGTGGACAAGCTACCGTAAATGGTTCTCTTATCCTCTAAAAATTTTCGTTTGTAAATGAGATAATCATTATTTCTTTTGTACGGGGCCGTTGTGAATATTGGTAATTATTGGAATTAACATGTCAACAATTTCTCTGTTTTTCTTTTTTTAATTGGTTCGTAGATATTGAGGCCGAGATCCGTGCATTGCAGCTTGACTCTGCAGGTAGTACACTTAATGTATGTGAATTAGATAGTCTTTTCTTTTCTACTTCTTCTTCTTCTTCTTCTTCTTTTTTGAGTTCTATTGGCTCTTAACAGAAGATAATAATGGTGTGGTCAATCCTGAAGATGCAAAACTGGAAAAAGTTGAAAAGGAAGATGAGGTGGAAGTGGAAGGTTGGTAGTATCTTTGAACTTTGTATTTATTGTGGTCCTTGTCTTGTTACATTAATCAAGGTAGTGGAGAAGAAGAGAATTGGAGAGAATTAGAGGAGGCGAGATTGTCATTCTGGAAATTCATTTTATAATTTCAATATTAAAACTTTTTTAAATTACATTTTTTGCTATCTTTACAATGGCACATTAGCGTTTTTATACTAACTACTTCCGTTGATGTTTTGAAGTAGCAGTTAAATTGCATAAAAAATGGATAACTTCTCTTTTTATTTGTGAGACTAATATCTAATGAGATGTTTTGATCCTTATGTGAGTGAATCTTATATTATCCTGCATGTTGCATTGTTCGATAGTATTTGATGCTACTATTAGAATTGATGAGAGATCTCCAGGTGCTGTATTTTCTGCATGCCTTAGATGCGATGGGGAATTTGTATTGCTGCATGCACACTTCAGCTGTGTGTGAGCTGCAGTGATGATTTCAATTAGGTTTAGGGTTTATGTCAGCTATGTTGCATGAACTTATTATTTGGTTTCAGACACCATATATTTGATATAGTTCTTGTCAGTCTTTTACAATTAAGATATCTGCATCATTCACCTCTAAATTAACCATTTAAGAATTGCAGGACACATTCATGGTAGGATAAATGAAGATTCAATGTAACATAGCAAACCCAGTTGCATTATGTACTTGTTTTCTATATTGATGAATTTATGTCTTTCGTCGACTCTCTTTTTTCTATTTTATTATTTCACAATGTGCAGGCGGTAAAGTTATACTTGGCAATTACCTTTATCTAAAAGAACACTAATCTTGTGGAACTTAGATGCAAACTGTTTTTCTTTTTTGTCTAACTTTTCTTCCTGCTCTTATTTCTTTTGCTAAATGTCGAGTATTTTTTCTGCTCATGACAAACTTTTGTTTCTCAGTTGAGTTTTAATCAGAAAATTTTTGATATCTTTGCCGTTGATGATTTCAGGCATGAAGGGTGAGGTTCATGGAAGATCTCAGCCAGGCCAGGCAGAGCCAAAAGGTTCCTTCCCTTTCTCTATTTTCCTGGGTTATGTGCATAATGTCTTTCACTTTAATATTACAATTGTCATCTTCTAATTTATAATTTGGTTGTGCAGTGAAAACAAGGAAGTAGTTGCTTTGGAGGATGCTGAAGCACAGGAAGAGATGGAAACAAATAAGAAGCGCCACTTAAATGTTGTGTTTATTGGTCATGTTGGTAGGTATTATTACTTTATAGTTTTGTTAAAGTTGGGTTGCATTACATATTAATTCCATTGCGACCAGTGTATGCTAAGCTAGGGAAACAATTCAAAATTGTACTATCAAACTCTTACAACCGTTATTTATTATTTGGTTGTGTGAGTTCAAATATATCAGCCAATTGTATGAATTCTCTCTAAAGCAGTTATAAGTTTAATATAACTAGGACCACCTGGTTAGAATTAAATTGTGAACTTGCATAAATATAATGCTACTTTTCTTTTTGTATAATTCAGTGTTACCTTGAACCTATTGATTGTAGCCTTATAAAGAGAGTTTTAGTTTCAAGCTAATGTTGCTTATGGTGGACTGAAAGGATAAATAATTAACAGATTTCTAAGCTTCTAAATTAGAGATTTAAAACACACCCACAAATGATGAGGAACGAATGCCCAGTCTCTACTGATGAGTTGCAGTATGCCTTTTAAACTTCACAAATTAAAAAGAAAAATGTTAATTTGTAATTCATTTTTCCTTTTTTTATTGTGGTCCTTGTCTTGTTACATTAATCAAGGTAGTGGAGAAGAAGAGAATTGGAGAGAATTAGAGGAGGCGAGATTGTCATTCTGGAAATTCATTTTATAATTTCAATATTAAAACTTTTTAAATTACATTTTTGCTATCTTTACAATGGCACATTAGCGTTTTTATACTAACTACTTCCGTTGATGTTTTGAAGTAGCAGTTAAATTGCATAAAAATGGATAACTTCTCTTTTATTTGTGAGACTAATATCTAATGAGATGTTTTGATCCTTATGTGAGTGAATCTTATATTATCCTGCATGTTGCATTGTTCGATAGTATTTGATGCTACTATTAGAATTGATGAGAGATCTCCAGGTGCTGTATTTTCTGCATGCCTTAGATGCGATGGGGAATTTGTATTGCTGCATGCACACTTCAGCTGTGTGTGAGCTGCAGTGATGATTTCAATTAGGTTTAGGGTTTATGTCAGCTATGTTGCATGAACTTATTATTTGGTTTCAGACACCATATATTTGATATAGTTCTTGTCAGTCTTTTACAATTAAGATATCTGCATCATTCACCTCTAAATTAACCATTTAAGAATTGCAGGACACATTCATGGTAGGATAAATGAAGATTCAATGTAACATAGCAAACCCAGTTGCATTATGTACTTGTTTTCTATATTGATGAATTTATGTCTTTAAATCGACTCTCTTTTTCTATTTTATTATTTCACAATGTGCAGGCGGTAAAGTTATACTTGGCAATTACCTTTATCTAAAAGAACACTAATCTTGTGGAACTTAGATGCAAACTGTTTTTCTTTTTTGTCTAACTTTTCTTCCTGCTCTTATTTCTTTTGCTAAATGTCGAGTATTTTTTCTGCTCATGACAAACTTTTGTTTCTCAGTTGAGTTTTAATCAGAAAATTTTTGATATCTTTGCCGTTGATGATTTCAGGCATGAAGGGTGAGGTTCATGGAAGATCTCAGCCAGGCCAGGCAGAGCCAAAAGGTTCCTTCCCTTTTCTCTATTTTCCTGGGTTATGTGCATAATGTCTTTCACTTTAATATTACAATTGTCATCTTCTAATTTATAATTTGGTTGTGCAGTGAAAAACAAGGAAGTAGTTGCTTTGGAGGATGCTGAAGCACAGGAAGAGATGGAAACAAATAAGAAGCGCCACTTAAATGTTGTGTTTATTGGTCATGTTGGTAGGTATTATTACTTTATAGTTTTGTTAAAGTTGGGTTGCATTACATATTAATTCCATTGCGACCAGTGTATGCTAAGCTAGGGAAACAATTCAAAATTGTACTATCAAACTCTTACGACCGTTATTTATTATTTGGTTGTGTGAGTTCAAATATATCAGCCAATTGTATGAATTCTCTCTAAAGCAGTTATAAGTTTAATATAACTAGGACCACCTGGTTAGAATTAAATTGTGAACTTGCATAAATATAATGCTACTTTTTCTTTTTGTATAATTCAGTGTTACCTTGAACCTATTGATTGTAGCCTTATAAAGAGAGTTTTAGTTTCAAGCTAATGTTGCTTATGGTGGACTGAAAGGATAAATAATTAACAGATTTCTAAGCTTCTAAATTAGAGATTTAAAAACACACCCACAAATGATGAGGAACGAATGCCCAGTCTCTACTGATGAGTTGCAGTATGCCTTTTAAACTTCACAAATTAAAAAGAAAAATGTTAATTTGTAATTCATTTTTCCTTTTTTTTCCAAAAGAAATTATCAAATACTGCTGGTTATCAATGTAATTTAGAATCCCTTTACAGAAGAATCTTGTTCAGTATAAAATAACTAAATGATCTCCACTGTATGTTTTGAATCTATTTTATTTGATTTTTAGATGCTGGTAAGTCTACAACTGGAGGCCAGATACTCTTCCTCAGTGGTCAGGTCGATGACCGTACAATCCAGAAGTATGAGAAAGAAGCGAAGGATAAAAGTAGAGAAAGCTGGTGAGCCATAGGTTTGCTTCATAACTTAGATAGTGGAAATCAATGCTGTTCCATCTACATTTGTTTTCCAAAAGAGCATGCCAATACTGGGACTTGTTCTTTTATAGAACTTGTTTTGAAGCTATTAGTATACTATTACAATTCAAATCAGTAATTTCATTCTATTGATGTTATAATTATTCACTCTGTCTGAGATGCACACACATGCATGCTAATACGCACACCTATATCCAATATTTTCTTAGTTTACTGCTTGAAAATAATGACAAACAATAATGCCTTGCATGCAGAGGATTTTCAGCTATTTCATTATCTGACTTGACTATATTCCTTTTCTTAGGTATATGGCTTATATTATGGACACTAATGAAGAAGAGAGAGTTAAGGTACCGTATGATGGGAAAATGATTTTACCAACTTTGAGAATATGTGTAGTAGCTGTAGTTAATATTTCTGGATATAATTTTTATTATACTGTCTACATTTATTCATGATTATCTAAACTACTGTTTATCTGAGCATTAATTAAATTTGAATTATTGATTGCAGGGTAAAACTGTTGAGGTTGGAAGAGCACACTTTGAGACTGAGACCACTAGATTTACTATTTTGGATGCACCAGTAAGGAGTTGCCTTGGAATTATATTGTTATTCCTTTTTCATTTAATTCAATCCTGTCTTCTATTCACTATTTAATTGTTTGTAGGATAATTGATAATACTTTTCAAAATTGAGATATTTTCTGTAACCCTTGTTGTGGCTTTGATGAAAACATTTCATTTAGCACCTGTTTTACACTATAGAACACTATTCACATTTTAAAAAATTAAATTTTATTTTTTTCTCAAGTGAAATGCATCTATTTGAATTCAGATTTGGATACGTTTTTTTCTTTTTAATTAAGACTAACTACAGTTTTGCATTGACCACTTAGGGTCACAAAAGTTATGTTCCTAATATGATCAGTGGTGCATCCCAAGCAGATATTGGTGTGTTGGTAAGTTAGATCTTGTGCCTTTCCTTTTAATGCCTTAAATACAATGTATGAATTGCATGTTTTGAATTTTTACACTTCCTCTTGTCTCTTTTTTAGGTGATTTCTGCTCGTAAAGGAGAATTTGAAACCGGATACGAGAGGGGTGGGCAGACGCGTGAACATGTGCAGTTGGCAAAGACTTTGGGTGTTGCAAAGCTACTTGTAGTAGTTAATAAGATGGATGACCCCACTGTCAACTGGTCTAAAGAAAGGTGTTTTGCATACGTTTTCATAACTAGTCTTAGCTTGTTTGCTGTTTTTTGTGTACATTTTTTGTTGTGGATTTTCATATTATATTGATAGATGTCTTATTTCTCAGGTATGATGAAATTGAGTCAAAGATGACACCTTTTCTGAAGTCTTCGGGTTACAATGTGAAGAAAGGTATTCGAAGTGTTGCTTTTTAACAATTTGCAAGTTGCAATATTTTCTTGGTGATGTTTTCGAGATTGTAGAACTGGTGCTTTATGTCATAACAATGACGTAGTGAGATATTGACTCCAGTCCAAGCAACAGAAAAGCTGGTTTCAATTAATTTACGATTTAGTCTTTCTTTTTTTTTTTTTCCCTAATTTTGAAAGTTAAATACCTATGTTATATTCTTGCTTAATTTGCTGAGAATATAATTAATGCTTTAAAACCAGTTATTTTATTGGTTATTCTTGTTTGAACTTGCAGACGTTCAGTTCCTACCAATATCTGGTCTTCTTGGTTCAAACATGAAAACAAGAGTAGATAAGAGTATATGCTCTTGGTGGAATGGTCCTTGCCTATTTGAAGCCCTTGATTGTATTGAAGTTCCTCTTAGAGATCCCGAAGGTCCATTTAGGTATTGATCTATAGTCTATCTTCCAGAGCAGGATTACTGCCCTCACTACTTATGTGTTTGGTTCTAGTTCCTGCCATCTTTAAGTAGCATGCATTGCTGAATTCTTGGCCATCTTATTTTATGATGCATCTGTTGATTTGTTGCTATTGGTCTGTAGGATGCCTATAATTGACAAATTCAAAGACATGGGAACTGTTGTTATGGGAAAGGTAGAATCTGGCAGTGTGTGTGAGGGTGATTCCTTATTAGTTATGCCAAACAAGGTGCTTTAGCTTTGGAACTTTTTAATTATTTTTGTGTGTATATGTTCATTATTTTTTAAAATTATGTGGGGTCTGAGGATTTTATGCATGTATTTCAGGCTCAAGTGAAAGTTGCAGCTGTATATTGTGATGAAAGTAAGGTCAGATGTGCAGGACCTGGTGAAAATTTACGGGTTAGATTATCTGGGACTGAAGAAGAGGACATATTGTCGGGTTTTGTCCTGTCAAGCGTTGGTAAGTTTTCCTTGGAGTTCTGTGATAACTTTTAGAATCCCTTTCTGTTGTCTTGATTGTTTTTTATTAAAATTTTCTATTTCTCCATTAGTTTTGGGGTTTAATATTATTTTTGCTTTGTGCAGTAAAACCAATACCTGCTGTCACTGAATTTACAGCCCAGCTGCAGATTCTTGAGTTGCTTGAGAACGTATGAGTGAATGTTATTTTCTGTATTACTTAATCAATAAACTTGATACATTTCAAGTATAATGATTGGTTGTTTTTATTGTTTAGGCTATTTTTACAGCTGGCTATAAGGCTGTCTTGCACGTTCATTCCGTTGTTGAGGAATGCGAGATAGTTGAACTATTACAGCAAATTGATCCAAAAACAAGGAAACCCATGAAAAAGAAAGTTCTTTTTGTGAAGAATGGTGCTGTTGTTGTATGTCGTGTTCAGGTTCGGAATTCTTTTAATATACCAAAACGGGTATTTGTTTTTTGTCCGTTCGATGAGTAATTTATGGGGGAAGGTCTTAAGGTAGGAACTAATTGAAGATCTTGTCTTCTTTCAAGAAGAGTAGAAATAGAAATAGTAGGATAGCATTATTAACTAATGATAAGCCACATACAATACTTTTTCTGGGGCTCCATATATGATAAAAAAATAATTGAATTAATTAGAATCAGGCAGCTGGTGCCTAATTCTCTAAGTAGATTGAACTGTCATTATGTCATATTAACCTATTAGTTTGATTCTTATTCTTTCTTTGCACATTGTGCGAGTGTTATTAATTGAAGAAAAGGAAGTTTCAGAACTGAATACGTTGGCTGCATTGATCTCTATATATCTTGTCTTGGGCTTGATAAATACTATTTTCCTTTTTTCTTAGGTTAACAACTCAATTTGTGTCGAGAAGTTCTCAGATTTTCCTCAACTTGGGAGGTTTACTCTTCGTACAGAAGGTAACAGAAATGGCTTTTTTTCTTTTTCCTCCATTGTTGATAAATATTCATTCTTGGGAGCCATGAGGTCTTATGAATTGTTGTATCTATACAGGAAAAACCATTGCAGTGGGAAAAGTCACTGATCTTCCTGTTGCTTAAAACAATTTTGTTCTTAGAGGCGAGAATATAAAGGTTGGCTATTTCTGCTACTTGAAAATAAAATAAGAAGGGTTCGGATCATTTTGTCACCAAGTATTGCCCCATTGTTGCATCACTTTAGTGTCATCGGAGATTCATCTGCTTGGCTTGATCCCAAGCCTAATCACTTGTAGCATGTATAGGCTAGTTGGGGAATTGGGAATTGGGGATTGTGTTAAAGAAATTATGGTGTTGATACTGGGTGTTTGTGCTTTTTGGATTGGGATCTTGCTGTCGATGCATGCATTATGCATTATGTGGTTTAAACTACGTTGATTACTTATGGTATTCCATGCTATTAGATGAATGCAGTCGATTATGGCAAGTAGCAGACCCTTTTTTTTTGTCATACGGTCAAAGGGACTGCACTTATTTTCATAAACCCTTCATTAGCAACATGGTAACATATACATATTACTAATATGCTAATATACATACCTTGACAGGTACAAACTCGTATACCTAATCCAGTGGCAGCAGGACACCATCTCCGGGAACCATATGAATAGTTGCTTTAGATAATTGCATTACAAATATGCTTTATGTAATAGTATTTATGGGAAGATGAGACGATTAATGATGCTTCTCTGATTGTACTTTGCGGGTATTTATACATTTCATATGAGATGGGTGTATAGTATAGTGCAGTATAGTATAGTACAGTACAGCATAGTACAGTATGGTATAGCATAGCATAGCATATAAATAAATAAATGTAGTGTGAACTTGATTCCTTGCACCCGTTCTCCATTTTAGTCACTGGTGGTGTTCAAATAGTTTGGTTAAAAAGTCTATTTGCTCTCTGTTTTATATTTTTGTTTTAATCCTTGAATGCTTTGCTTTGGATTCCATTAGCTTTGCTTATTTCCCAAAGCCACCTGGTCGGCCATAAAGGAACTGTTTGTTTGGGTCTCATATTGCCTTCGCAGTGGAATCCAAGATGGTACTGCATTAAATAAATAGATAGATCAACACCATGCATCATGTGAAATAGTCAAAAATTTCAATGTCATTAAACGAGATATGATTAAAGAACCAACTTCACGATACAATTTCCATTTGCATAGTGGCATACTCTTTCCGTAGCTTTTTGTGCCTAAAAAAAGCAATGTGCGTGAAAGGATGAATATATGAATATGTATATAGCAAATCATAGATGATCTAACTATCGAGAGAGATTGATTATCTTACCTCTTTCTCCCAGTTCGTTCGAATGGTAACTATACTAAGACCAGTTGCTTGAGCAGCAAGAGCACATGTGAGTCCTAGCCATAGCCCCTATTCAACATTTATATCTTTTAATTCTTGCCCAAATCAATATAGCGGTTGCAAGCAAGAAGGGGAAAGAAGATGAACTTTTACCTTTCCACCAACATTGAGTACAAAAGCTAAAAAAAGAGCACATGGAATTCCAACTATATAATAAGATCCCAGATTGATGTATGCTCCAATCTTCTGCCATCCACATCCTCTAGCATTGCCTGAAATTTAATTTCATATTAATACTAAATAATAAGATGTTGGAAATTAAAACCCAGATCTCTGGATGTCATGTTTAAGGCGATTAATTAAGTTAAGCTCTTTTATCATCATGAAGTTCTAGTGAAAGATAAAAGTGTAGTAATATACTTTTATCATTATTAAGCTGTAAGTGAGAGAAAACCTGAGAGAACACACTGGAGGGAGTCTAAAAAGTTTGAAGTTGCTACCAATGGCATCATAACCGCTACATATTGAACCACTTCTACTTCATTGCTATAAGCATGTCCCCAGATATTTCGAATCAATATCAAGATCAATCCAACCGAGAGGCCCACGCAAATGGCCACAACTATGACAACATTTACAGCTAAACGGGCTGCTTCCGGATTCCCTGCTCCTAGTTCATTTGAGACTCGAGTGCTGTACAAGATGTCCAACTCATTAAGAAAACGATAAGTAAAATGGCTGAAAATGGAAATGTTATAAGGATGCCTCACCTTACTGCACCACTAAGCCCAAAGGGTATCATCCAAACCGTGTAAGAAGTGTTATGGCTGAAAATGGAAATGTTGAATAAGTTCGACAATTGCATTGATGAGAGAGACACTAATCATTTACGAATTGTTAGCTGAAAATAGCAATTTGATGCTCAAAACTAACCAAATAGAGAGCACTGAAGTTTGTAACTTTGGATTAGGAAGTAGACCTGATAACAGAACCATCATTTCAAACGACCACATCTCTAAGCTGCTCACAATCATTCCAAAACACAATTAAAAAAAATCATGGCTTCATACTAATCTCAAAATTCACAATTCTTGCTCTTAAGTCTCTTACCAGACCATTATAGCAGAAGGAACAGCAAGCCGAAGAAAAGTGAAAATATTGTGAAAAGCCTCCTTTGAAAATCCTGTCCAAGTCTTAGCACATGAAGGAGACAACTTAACATACAACACCAACAGCATGACATTGAACCAGTTGGAGATTGAATTGCCCAAGGCTGCTCCTCTAAACCCAAGCTCAGATTTGAAAACCATGACCCAACAGATGAGAATGTGAAGCAAAGTTGTGATCCCAGAGCTTATCATCATTGGGAATACGATGTTTTGAGTTTGCAAGAATTTGACTAGACATTGAAGGAGACCATATGCAAATAGGCTGGGAACCATGAAACAAGCATACTCTCCAGCTGCCATGGATATATCATGATCTTGGCCGAAAAAAAGTAGAATGGGTGTAGTGTTTATCCATATAATGGCAAGGGGTATGCTGACGATTACAAGAATAAGCATTGCTTTTTGCATGTGAATACCCAGCATTGAATATTGCTTTGCCCCATATGACTGCCCGCAAAGGGTATCCAGTGCCGTTGCCATTCCCAACTATGCAAATGAAGAATAATACATAGGAATTACACTTTCCTAACATAACATACATTTTCAAATAGGCCTGTGGATTGGTGAGGTTGGTTCGGGTGAAGTGTTTAGAGTTTTCAATTTTTTTTGGTAACTTTTGAGTTTGAATTATTTTGAAATTAAATTATTTTTTCATTTAAATTATTTTGAATTTGAGTACCTTCAAGTTTGCATATTTTAATGACAGATCAATTATGTTTAACACTTCATTTTTCAAAGTTCGTGCATCTCGAGTTTTAAGAGTTCAAATATTTCCATTTTTATCTACTAAAAATTTGAAAGTTAAGAGAAGAGTTTACTATCGTGATTTTCTTAGCTACCAAACTTAAAATTAAATAAAAATAAAATTTTGTACTTGGAGGAGATAAGGACAAATCACAAGACTTAAAAAATGACGGGTTCAAGGGCCAAAAAAGCTCTTAGTAAAATAGTGGAAAAAATATTATCTTGTTAAGCTCTTAGTGTTCCTCCGAAAATAAACTAGGCCATTCTATTAACGAAACTATTTGTTAACTAATTTAACTGTTAACTTTGTTGATATGGCAAATGATGCTCACATAACATATTGGCATGTTAGATGGTATTAATTGGGCATACTGCAAAAAATTTATGAGTTGACAAAACAAGTCACGGCATTAAAAATTTAAAAATTAATAAAAATATATACATCTAAAAATGAATCTAAATAACAAAATTATCCAGATTCATTCAAAATTAGTGCAAAACTATAAAATGTATTTTATAATTTTAAAAAAATTTATATAGCATGTGATGTCAGCATACATAATTTTTTTTAAATTTGTAACATGTCACATCAACATTATCAATTGTCACATAATAAAATTAATAGTCAAATAGGTCAATTAACGTGTATGTTAATAGTAGAGCCTAATTAATATTTTTGGGGTCACTAAAAGTTTAATAGGATACTTTTTCGAGTTTAACTGCATTTTTTATGATCAAGAATTTTTTATCTTTAAATAAAAAATTTAATATTTAATGAACAAAAATACATAATTCTATTAATTACAGGAAATAATAACTCATCATTTAAAAACAATTTCACTTATAATATATAAAATTAAACACTTTTAATGCATCAAATATAAAATAATTGAAAATAAATATTGATAATGAACTAAATAATAACATGAAATCGAAATCATAAGATTGAATTTTAAAACTGTAGATGATATAGTAATGTGTAGACGTACTCATAAAATGAAAGATTTCAATGAAGCTTTAATAATTAATTTTGATTAACAAATATTATGCTGCTTGTCCATTTGATACCACTATCTAACAACCACGTTACCTATATCTTTTGTTTTACCCCTCCTCTAATTCCCACCATTAACACCTATACACATATATATATATTGACGTAGACCTTCAGATCACCATGGACGCAACACAAATTCTTTCATCATCTCCAATAAAACCAAAACAAAGACAAACTCATGTTTCAGAACTGAAGACATTACGGGTTATCTAAATCTTTATTTAAAAAAAAAAAAAAGTATATGTATATAAATGAGTGACATACTTACCAGCAAGCTGAAACCGGTAACTGTAGCAAAGGAAGTAGCCATTGAAGCAGCAGAGAGAGGTAGCTCGCCAAGATGCCCAACCAACATCACTGATATCATCTGTATAGAGTACTGGAATAAGCTCACCCCTATGAGAGGACCTGCCAGCCATACTTGTTTCTTCACTTCCTCCCATATTATTTTCTTTCTTCTAACTTCATTAATTCCATTGCTGCTCCCTGCTTCGTTTTCAGGCGGTATCTGAATCAAAGCTGAAGTTAAAGACGACTTCTTGTCTTCTTCTCTCTCCATCTTCTTTTGAATCACATTAAAGAAGATGATGGGGTTGTTGAGGTTTTGATTTTCCATTTAAAATAAGCGTGTGTGTTATTTTTTATTATAGTTATAGATATATGTGGTGGAGCTCTTAACCATTAATGTTAGCTTTCAGCTGGGCCCGGGATTGAAGGTGTTACCAGTAATTTCAGGATTTGTATGCTCCAACCTTCCTTCCATGAATAAGTAATTTACTCGAGCTCAACAAGTTACGTTGTTAATTCAAATCTCCGGGTTTTGGTGGGGGATTGGGTTTTGATTAATTAAAAGTTTTCATTACAATTATTATTCTACGGTTTTTTTTTTTATAGTTTAAATTTTTTCCATCAAATAACTATACGTGAATCAAAATTTAAATAATTTTTGTTTTTCTAATCTCTGATAATGATTGTCGGATCAGCTTGATTTTAAGGTATGTTCTTGTACTTGTCGATGAGTACTAATTTATTGAAGTAATCACCGAATCGTTACTTAGAGTTTGTTAGCTAGACTTCAAAAAAATTAATAGCAGCGATGGTTTAAATAAAAACTTCCCAATGGTTCAGTTACTTATTTGAAAATTTTTGAATAATTCAATGACGATTTTATAATTTTAAAATCAAGTGACTAAAACGTAATTTACCCTTTCAATTTCATTATCTTTACATATTTATATCATAAAAACTGGTACTACATCAGATTTCATTTGTAATATTTTATATATTTATATTTGAATAAATCTTAAATATCCTCACTTTGATGTTGAATCTTTAGCCACGAAACGGCACCATCAAAATATATAAAAATAATGGGATTTAACGTCAATATTTTATGTAATAACAACAAAAAACTAAGTAACAACAACAATTAATGACATATTTCATTTGTAATATAAGTCAAGATTCGTGCCCTTCCATATTTTAGAAAATTCAATTTCTATCCCTAATCAAAGAACACAACTCCAACAAGTCAAAACAAATGAAAGAAAGTGATTTGAGGTTGATAATGACGAAGTCAACCAAGACAAGATCCAATTATTCCATAAAATACTCCCCCAAAAAATAGTAATAATAATTTACTTGAAGGATTAAATTACATATTATACCATTTAGTCTCATTTAAAATAAACGAGATTTTGTTAATTATTTGGTTTATTTTTGAATAATTTAAGAGCTTTATCTTATTTGTTAATATATATGGGTGTTTTTCATCATTAGTAAATGTAGAATGTGTTTTTTCTTTAAATGAGACAACGATTCGTCTTGCTGGAGCTGCTACTATCATAATAATCACTATTATTCAATTCAATCCTGTCTCTCAACTTCCGTGGAAGTGCTAATTTCTCAAACTAGGAATCTCAAGGTCGCCTAACAACTTCATGTCACAATTTCAGCTGAAATTGCATAATCATATACTCTCTCCGTAGCTTTTCTCGCCTAAGAAAACAATGAAAATATAAGAAAACCATAAGAGATAGTATAAACTATTGAGAGAGATTGAATATCTTACCTCTTGCTCCCAGTTTGTTCGAATGGTAACAATGCTAAGACTTGTAACTTGAACTGCAAGTGCACAGATGATCCCAAGCCATAGCCCCTAATCACCAAAAAGTATATTTCCCAAATCAACATAGCATTTACAAGCAACAAAACAAAAGATGATATGAACTTTTACCTTTCCACCAACATTGAGTACAAAAGCTAACAAAACAGCACATGGAATCCCAACTATATAGTAAGATCCCAGATTAATATATGCTCCAATCTTCTGCCACCCACAGCCTCTAGCATTGCCTGAAATATCAAATAAATCTATGTCACCTCCAACTGAATTAATCATCATTAGCTTTGGTATTCCTATCTCTGAAACTTTAGAAATATATATCCAAGTGACGGTTAAAAGTGGAGAAAACCTGAGAGAATACACTGAAGAGAATCTAAAAGGTTTGAAATTGCTACTAATGGTAACAACGCTGCTACGTATTTAACCACTTCGACTTCATTGCTATAAGCATAGCCCAAAATGTTTCGAATCAATATCAATATGGATCCCACCAAAAGGGCCTCGAAGATGGCAATTGCTATGACAACATTTACAGCTAAACGTGCTGCTTCTGCATTCCCTGCTCCTAGTTCATTCGAGACTCGAGTGCTGTCCAAAGTCATTTAAGGGAACATTACTTAGCATTGAAAGATAAACTCAGTGCCTGAATGTTATCAGTATGCCTCGGCTCACCTTACTGCACCACTGAGTCCAAAGGGTATCATCCAAACCGTGGCAGCAGTGTTAAGGCTGGAAATGTAAATGTTCAATAAGTTTTAACCATTGCATTGATGAGAAACACACTAATCATTTACAAACTGTTTGTAAAAATAGCTATTTGATGCTCAAAAACTAACCAAATAGAGAGTGCTGAAGTTTGTAACTTTGGATTAGGAAGAAGACCTGATAGTAGAACCATCATTTCAAAGGACCACATCTCTAAGCTGTGCTCACAATCAAAAAGTGATCTTTTTCTTTTAACCCAAGGCTTAGTTCATAAAGAATTCGAATCTCAAAAGTAAAGAAAAGGAAAGAGATATTACCAGACCATAATAGCCGATGGAATAGCAAGCCGAAGGAAAGTGAAAATATTGTGAAAGGCCTCCTTTGAAAATCCTGTCCATGTCTTAGCACATGAAGGAGACAACTTAACGTACAACACCAACAACAAGACATTGAACCAGTTGGAGATTGAATTGGCCAAGGCTGCTCCTCTCAACCCAAGCCCAGATTTGAAAACCATGACCCAACAGATGAGAATGTGAAGAAAAGTAGTGATTCCAGAGCATATCATCATTGGGAATACGATATTTTGAGTTTGTAAGAACTTGACTAGACATTGAAGGAGACCATATGCAAATAGACTGGGAACCATAAAAGAAGCATACTCTCCAGCTGCCATGGATATGTCATGATCTTGGCCGAAAAAAAGTAGAATGGATGTAGTGTTTATCCATATAATGGCAAGGGGTATGCTGACGATTACAAGAATGAGCATTGCTCTTTGCATGTGAATGCCCAGCATTGAATACTGTTTTGCCCCATATGATTGTCCGCAAAGGGTATCCAGGGCCGCTGCCATTCCCAACTATGCAAAAGAAGTAAAGCACCAATAGGCATGAGTTTTTGCAAGTCTGTGTGTATATATAATATGAAAGGTAAACTCTAAGGTATGGCCTAGTTTATCTATAAAAAATGAAATAATTTTATTGGTTAATATGCATGATTTCCTTGTGGTCGATGTTTGTTGTTAAATATTGTTCAAATGTTGAGAAGTATTAGAGTTTGATATGATTCCTTTCTTACTAGTAAAAATATAGCAAATGAAAACAACGAAAAAAAAATTAAAAGAAAATTCAATCAGACGGCTTTTCTAATGCCTATCGCCTTACAAAAAACGTGCCTAGACGCACCAAATGTGTGTCTGATCAAATGGGTCTTGCTTGAAAGGGTTCGAGGCATTTTTCTTAAGTCAGAGTCATGCCTAGGCTCATTCATGCTTTGACAACATCTGAGTTATTGCAGATTTTGACATTTTAAATAACATTTGCAGGTTTGGATTGTTTTGGATTTTTTAAATTCAAATAATTTCCTTTTTTTCTTATCAATACCCCTATTGCAAGCATAACGTATATTTAGACAATACATTGGAGAGCAAGAATTCGTTTACTTAGCAATATTTTCTATTACGGCACCGTTTGAGGGCTTTTTTTTTTTAAAAAGAACGTCACCCGTCTTGGTTATCATATTTTTATATGATGCAGCCGTATCAATGTAATATCGACAAAAACCAAAAAAGAAAAAAAGGAAATTTTAGACCAGAAAGTCAAGAGCATGCACTAAGATGCCAGCCAAAAAAGACATGTACACACATAAAGACACAGACATTGATGTAGACGTTTTGACCATGCACACAACACAAATTTTCTATCAATCATCTCAAACAAAACACAATCAATACTAAAGAAGAAGACGAACCCCAAGTTGCAGAATCCAACAAAAAGGACCTCTAAAAACTTTTAAAACAAAGTATGTATAATGAGCGACGGACTTACCAGCAAACTGAAACCTGTAACAGAAGCAAAGGAAGTACCCATTGAAGCACCAGCGAGAGCTAGCTCCCCAACATGTCCAACCAACATCACTGATATCATCTGTATACAGTACTGGAATAGGCTCACCGCTATGAGAGGACCTGCCAGCCATACTTGTTTCTTCACTTCATCCCATATTTTCTTTCTTCTAACTTCATTAATTCCATTGCTGCTTACTGCTTGTTGTAGAGTGAAATCATCGTTTTCTGGCGTTATCTGAATCAAAGCTGAAGTTAGAGACTTCTTGTCTTCTCTCTCCATCTTCTTTCGAGGCTTGACGAAGAAGATGATGGGATCTTGGGATTGGGGTTCCCATTTAATAGCCAAGTGTGTTCATTTTTCTTATTTTAAGGATATTTTATTGGACTTCTTGGCTTTGATGGATCGAGGGTGTTGAAGTAATTTCAGGATTCGTATGGTCCAGCCATCAAGAAAATAAATTAATAATGTATGTACGATAATTGTGGTTTTTGTTGACATCATCAAGTAACTTTCAGAATGGATCATTTACCAACTTATATTAAACATGACATGAGGCATGTTCTCATCGGATATCATATGAAACAAATTTTTAATTTAACAAAAGATAATTATTTTAATTATTTAAGTGTAAAAAGTATAATTTGAGGTTTAATTTTAGAATAGAGCCTTTACGTAAAGAAACTCCTTTCATTATAAGGTCAAAGTGATTTGTCTATTTACAAATAAAAAAATTGATATACTTTGAAATAATTTAAGTGTAGCCTACCAGATTATTTTGAAAATGACTAAATTACTATTGATAAAGTGAGTAACACCTTTCAAGATGGACCAACTTGCATGCATGCCCAAAAACCTTCCTAGGACAGCAAGTGCACATATACTTCCCAGCCATAGCATTTGCAAACAACAAAACAAAACAAGATGAGTTTTTACCTTTCCACCAATATTGAGTACAAAAGATAACAACACAGCACATGGAATCGCAACTATATAATAAGATCCTAGATTAATATATGCTCCAATCTTCTGCCATCCACATCCTCTAGCATTGCATTATACTATGTCACATTTTAAAGACGATTACCCGAACCACATGAGTAAAAAAAAGACTCTGCATTAATATCTCCAAACCAAGATATTCCATCAATTCCCACAGCCAAAAAGAAAAAATTGTTGTCACATTTCTAGTTTCCATCTTTTCTCAGAATTGGTTGTTGTTCATCATCCATGCAAAGGTAAGATTCATTGCTTCACCATTTGGTCTTTTTTTCAGCCATGGATAAATAACTTGAAGTTGAAGCTTCAACTTTGGCATCAGATGCTTATAATCAGCAGCAGGAAAATGGAAAACATGTTTTTTTTTCCTTGGGAACAAAGAAAAGTACCTTGATTGCAAAAAACAACATAGTCGCAATGAAAAAGGCATGTTTTTCTTCGTCGTCGTCTTCTTCTCCTCAGGTTTCATCCAAGTCCAAGTGCAGTGAGAGTTTAGTAGAGTTTTGTTGCAGTGCTTGTTTTTTCTGCATATTTTGCCCTCTTTCAGTTGTGTGGTGTTGTGCCAAGTTACCATGTAAGGTGGCAGGTTATGTTATCAAATGGGCTTGTAATTATTGCAAAACAGATAACAAGGTTTTTGCTGAATACTCTTCGTTTTCGGACATCGATTTGGATGATATGCCATCACCACCGCATAAATCATCACCTACTCACTCCTTTCATCCTTTCAGTTGTGCTTGTACAAGGACTAGGCATAGGAGAAGCAGTAATTAGTTTACTTCAAATGGAGGATTTTACAATTTGCTTGTTCAAATTTTCATTTACATATATAGATATGTTGTATCTTAGCATATTTTAATGTACACTTAATCGGAGAGAGCTAAGTGAAAATATGGTAATTCTGCAATTCATTGTTTTGCAAGAACTAAGTTTCTGTTTAGGTTAACATATGTCATCAGTCCCTGTACTCTTTTCAAATTTAGAATTTAGTCACTATATTTTTATTTTCAAGAATTCAGTCCTATTTTTTATATTTCAAAATTCAGTTCCAATTGTAACAATGACTATTTTTTTGGTTAAATCTGTTAGGGTGAATTTTAAAATAAAAGAGATGCTCACTTGGTAATAATGTAACTAAAAAAATTAATGTTGTAATGACTTTGAATTTAACAAAATATTAATAGTGTTAACAGTTAATCAATTTTGAAATCTGAAATGTGTAAGACTAAATTCTTGAAAATAAAAGTACAATGACTAAATTCTAAACTTGTGAAGAGTACAAAACTTATGATGATTTTAACCTTTTATTTATTTTTAATGTTACGAATGAATAAAAAAGTTAAAATAAATAGCTAATTATAAGTAAATATTAGTAATTCTAAACCCAAAACAACATCCTAAGCATTAAAATTGAAAGTAAAATTTATCTTTTTTAAGTATATTAAATTTAAAAAAAACTATAAATTATTTTTATTTTAAAATATGTTTATTTATTTGACAAAATTTACATAAATAGTATTAAAACTAGCTCTAAGATGGAGAAGGATTTCTTTTTCAAAGGTCAGCTTTACCACATAGTTACTTGATATACATATGCACGCATAAACACACATATTTTAATGCTAAATCCCACTCTGTGTGTGTGCATGGTCTGATCTAATCCCTTTTGAATTGTTGTGCTCCTGTCTTCATATTTGGTTGTATTTGTTTTCTATTTTATCGAGGAGTTGCTTCCTATTTTATCCAAAGAGAATAATCTTGTTTATCGAGGATGGAGTCTGTACTTTTAATGACTTTTTAAGTGATTGAGTATCTTGATGTCAACAAGGAGAACAAATGCTCTGGTTTGTTTCCCCTGGTGTTCTAAAGGTTTAAAATTCTGTTGTTACAATTTATAGATATTTCACCTTTTTAAACATGACCAAGTCTTAAGGCACAAGTTGTGACTTCTGTTTTTGTAGTGTGCAATGGGACATATTGCATATAACCATCCAAGCAGTGATATTGTTTTTTTTTTTTTTTGGTGACTAAAATCCAGATTGAATAGCTCAGTATTCTTCCCATTCTGATGATGCTTTTCAAGTGTTTATTTTTTTTTTAAGTATATTTTATTTTTACAAACAATTTATAGAAACTATAAGTTGAAGAATGAAAGCAGAATTGAAAATAACTAAAATCGTCTTAAAAAATAAAATAAATACTATATAAACCTATAGAGTAAACATAAATTCAAGGTGAAGTCATGATTGTTAATAAGAGATTAGATATTTATGTAAAATATACATGTTCACAATAGGCTTGACCCATTCTAACAGGGTCTACTTTTAATAATATATTTTAAATCCGAGATAATCTAGCAATTTAAGAAAACAAAATAAGTTAAATGCTCGATTTATATTATATATTATAATTATTCAAGGTTTTTACCTAATTACTATTTATACTTAAATTTGTAATTATTAAACTTTACTTTTACCAAATTAATATTTAAATACTATTTTATATTAATTTACTAAATTAAACTAAAATTTTATTAAATTTGTCATTATAAATTATAAATTCAATAAAAAAATCAAATTAAAAAAAAGCTTTGAAAAACAATGAGGCTCAAACATATATAAAATTATCCATTTTAACACTAATTATATTGTGAAAATAAAAAAAAATTCAAAAGAACTTGTAAGAAAATTTATAAAATCTAAGGGATCCAACCCTACCAATCTTCTAAATTTGCCTTCGAATAAAATAATTTATTAATACTAAATTATATGACTCCAATAATGTGGGATAGAAAAATTTATATAAAAATATATAAAATCAAGACAAGCATTAAATGTTAAAATTGAATTCAAATAATTTATTTTTCTAATATTTTTTTACCACTGGACTAATTTAAAATAGAGAGAGACCTCTCCAATTTATTATTTAAGTGTGATTGATGACCTATTTTTTTTAACAAAATTTAAAATCAATTAAAATGTATAACTAACATCACATTAACAAACACAGATGATAAATACACTAAATATTAATCTAATAATTATTTAAAAATGTAATATTTATGCCTGTTGTTTCTAAAAATTAAGAAAAAAATATAAATATTTTTATTTTAAAAACATATGGACAAAAATACTTAACTAGTAAAAATATTATATTATGAAATTTCTGACTTTTTTTTTTCCTCTAAATTCTGAGCAGCTTAATGACAATAAATCAACTCCCACGTCAATCTTTCATTTTTGGTAGCAGAAAGGACTGGGGGCAACGTTTGATAAGCGTCAAAATTCCAAAATAGTATCAAAGAAATTGACTATTTGAGAAAGAATGGCCTCCAGAGTCCAGAGATCCCGACATTTTTGAGGCAGAGCACGGTTTTGAGAGGGATAAATTCTGATATAAGTTATTGTATTTTTTTTGTTAATTAGAAATTTAATTTTTGTATTTATATTTTTAAAAATGTAATTTTTTTATTTTTTAAATTTTAGAATTCAAATTTAATTGTTAATATTATTATTTTATTAAATTCAAGTTTATTGCAAGTTAGTTTTCAGTTATATAATTATCAAGAGAGTTTTTTTTATTTTAAAATGTCATATCAATAAATTTAATGAAAATATTTAACAATCTCAACCTGAATTTTAAAATCTAAAACGTAAAGAGATTAAATTTTAAATTTATGAAGAGTACAAAAACGGTAAAAGTATCATGGAGGCCCCTATACTAAGAGTTAGATTGTATTTTATTCCCTCCACTCAAAAAATGAGCAAATTAATTCATGTACATCGATTAAAAATAAATTGTTTTACAACACGCTAATTAAAGAATTAAATTGCTCAAAACAAAAAAAAATATAGGAACTAATTGTATAATTTAACCTAAAACTTTCATTTGAAATAATGATTTAACATGTCACGTTAGCTTATTGTTACACCATTAATTGTAATTAATGGTTCAGTGACTAAAATGTTACAATACGATAATGTAAGTAACTAAAACGTAACATTTCAAACAAAAATGACTAAAATATAACTTGAGATTAAAAAAGGGATTATTTTAATAATTTACCCATAATAAAGCAATATAAGGTTTTACATGCTAAAATTGCCCTGCATCAATAAAAGTTGATTCCCGATTTTCCAAACATAAAAAATGGTTTCGACAAAATTATATTTCATTAAATAATATAGATATGAAAGGAAAAACTTACTTATTGGTGTTGTTATTGAGAAATGTATCTTCTTGCTTGAGTCTCATTGTAGTTAAATTTTTGTATACGACACATAAGTGTTTAAAACGATATACGAGATGCCTGATATGACACACAAAGTGTCTAATATACGACACATAAAATGCCTGATCGGCAAAGCTGATATATTACGTACTCTTCCAAATCTTATGGCATGTTAACTATATCCGACTAGTTAATAGGGTATTCAAATCATTTTTTATTTATTTCAAATTCTCTTTCAATTTAATCACAATTCAATTCAAGTTCACCTTTTCATTTTCTAATCAATATACAATTCAATACCAATACATATTTCAGATAATCACATATAATCATACTTTGATTCAATTCAATCGACTTTTCAATCAATATACAATTCACATATTCACTATATTTATAATTTAATTCACTTTTATTCAATTCATATTTTCGATTCATTTTTCAATCAAGTTCAAATCACAAATCACTTTTCAATTAATATACATTTCAAATAATCACATATTTTCTTCATTCAATTCCTTTTGATTCAATTCAAATCACTTTTAATTTTCAATTTGTTCACATTCAATTTCAATAGCCATAAACATTTTTAAATTAATTTCATTCAAATCAATATCATTATTTCAATTACATTCCTAAATTTATCTAACCATGCATTTTAATTAAAATATAACAATTTATAATAAATAGATTTGAATTATAGTAATACAAACCCGGATTTGTTCGATTACTCCTCGATAACTTTTCCTTTCCTTTCGGTGCCGATGCCTCGAGTTCTTTGCTAACTACGAAAAAAATAATAATAATAATTTACACTTATTAATTACAGCACTAATTTATAATAAATGATTGAATTTCTATTCAATTTATACCCTAATTCGAATTTAATCCTAATTAACTCATTTACTTTTATAATACAATTCATACTTCATTTCTATTCAATTTCCTTTCATATTTCACTTAACTATCTAATGTTCATAATAAAATTACAATTTAAAATTTATTTCAATTTAGTCCTTTAAACACAAAACTAATAGCTTCTTTTACGATTCAATCCCTTACCAAATCTAAATTGAAATTCATTCAATTAATCCCTAATTCATCTTTTTGTTCAACATGAACTATACTTATAAACCTATGAACTTTCAAAGTATCAACTTAATTTTAGCAAAACCTTGTTCTAAAGCTTCTAAAACATCAAAATTAAGTAAAAAGGACTTACTTGACTTACCTATTAAAACTTTAAATCTTCAAACCGTAGTTTTCCCTTTTCTTTTTTCTTTCCCCTTTCTTTCTTCTTGTTTTTGAATGGCACATATTTAATTATAATAATGATAATAATTATAATAAATATCTTTTAATAACACATATTTACATTACATTTGTCACCACTTAATTTTTTATCATACACAAAAATCTCATAATATAATTATTTAATTAATAACTATCCTTTCCTTAATTTTCAAGTAAATAAATAAATATAATACAAATGTATATATTTACATTATTACAATTTTCACTATCCAATTTATTTATTATATAAAAATCTCACAATTTAATTATTTATCTAATAAATATCTATTTACTAATGAAATATAAGTATTACAAACGTACATATATTTTTTTACAATTGTACAATATCATCACTATCCATTTGGAATTTTTTTTATTTTTCATACAATATAATATTTTTAATTTATAACTAATATAAATTACCATATAATAAAATAATTATTTACACTATAGTTTAATAATAATTAAACAATAAAAATATTAGATTTTTATCAACATTTGCCGCCTCATTTATGGTGAATGGTATATTTTCCATTTTGGCCCCCTTTATTTTTATTAATCTATAATTCTACTTTTATCCCTTATTCAATTTAACCCTTTTTCCTAATTTCTCTTAATTAAGCTAAATTCAATTAATTAAAGTCTAATTAAAACACAACTAGCCTCACAAATATTCATAATAAATATTTAGGAACTCAGTTCACTAAAAAAGAAGCCCAATAACTCGCTTTTCCGATGCTCATGAATTTTGAGTCATTACAAAAGTGACCTTTGATACTGTTAATGCGAGGCTAGTTAATAAGTTGAATATAGGTGAGGCTAGTTAATAAATTGAATATAGGTGATGAGGACATCACTATTATAGGTAGTATAGTTAAAAAGTGTAAAGATGCTTTTGGTTTGTTTAACTCAGTCAAGTTAGTTTAGTCACATAGGTCTTGCAATAGCGTGGCTGATTTAATTTGTACTAAAATATGTAGTTAAGCTAAGAGTTAGTTATTTTACATGGATTATCCTATCGAAATCCATAATGTTTTTATTAGGGATAGTACTTAATTATTTGCTTTGACCTTGTGGTCGTCTGTAACCCAAAATAAAACCTTCAGTTTTTGCACATTTAGGTCTAAGCATAACCTCACCGCCTCCACACAAAGCCTAGCTTCCGCCGCAAAAGGCGAAGAAATCCTCTCATGCAAGGTAATTTTAGATGCAATGACATCTCCTCTTGTCTCTTAATAAAATTCCCGAACATTAATATGTTCTTCATTCTTTAAAGATGGAGCATCAAAGTTTACTTCTATTAACTCTTTAGGGCATCTCATCGGTCTCCTGTTTCAACTTTCGGAGGTAATGCTCTTCTCAAACTATCTAGCTCTTTGATATAGTAGGGTTAATGTATATTTTATTCTCTGAACTTCACAACTTATTTTATTTAGTTGGTATCTTTTTTATCTAATTGGCATATGAAATTGAAAATCATTAATGACATTGTTAATTACCAATAAAATGGAGACGCGTCTTCAAGGTTTAAAATACATATTAATATAAATTTTAAGGTGTCAAAAAATAATATAAAAGATTTTTAATTATTATGTATATACGGGGAGGTTTGTTTTTGTTGGTGGTCAGGTCCTTATGTATGATGTATGTCTGTTTCTTGTATGTTTGGTTGTATTGTATTAAGACTAAGATGATGATGAATATTTGGTTGTCATACTTACCACTATCACGGTCTATTGCAACAATTATTGACTAAAATGAATGGAAAACATAAAATAACAACTATAATATCATGGTATAGTTAGAACACTTCCATTTTTTTTTTTTTGAATAAATTTTCTGCTAGTTTTTGTTAGAGAAACCCAAACTCATGTCCAAAAACGGGCAAAACAAACTAAACAAAGTCGAAAAAACAGAGACCCAGTGCACAAGGCCCAAAATAGGAAAGTAATAGAACCTAAACAGACTAGGCCCAGTCCAGCAAAAACAAGCGCAGTATGCTGTAAAGTCTTCCATATAACTCTCTGCACAAGCAAGCATCTCCATCAAACTCTCTGCCCCAACACATGAAAACTGGAAAGCTCTCTGCTCAAACAAGACACTAAAATAGAATGAGATATTGAAATTTTAAAATAATCATAAACATAAAAAGAAACTGGAAAGCTCTCTGCCCGAGCATCATGAAAATAGAATGAGATGGTGAAATTTTGAAGTAGACATGAAATTTTAAGGAAATTTGAAAGCTTTGCTTTGTTATTGCTGGTATGTGTTGCAGCCTTATATATATTGCCATGGATGCATCCCTTCCACTCACATTCCATTCCATCCTCACATCTCATTCTGCATTCTACTCTTCACTTGAACTATGGTTCATATATATAAATTGTGTGTTAGAGCTGATGTTCCTCGTAATGTTGTAAGTGTAGGACCGACAAAAGAGTGGGGGGAAATAGCTGCACAGGTTCAGGTAAAAATATTATATATAGAGAAGTTTATTGGTGTCTTTTTTAAAAAAAATAAATTAGAATGTTTAATATATTTTACATGCAGGTTTCATGCAGCAATCATAACATGCCAGTGGTTAATCAATTTAGTGCTTATGGCCGACCGCGGTTGACTTATAAATGTGAATGTGGTTCGGAAATGTATTTCAAAGTTAAAAGCCTTTCCTCTGGTGATCGGTTATGTTTCGGCTCTGAAGGAGGAGTCTACAATGTACAAACCTTATATATAGACTTTCCTAATTGGGCGGGGAATTATTCGTTGACACATTATGACTGAAGCCACCCTTATAGATTGGCAGGCATTCCATGAAACCGTGAGTTTGTATTTGTTAGTTTAAGTTTTGATTTGCCATATACTTTTTTATCGATTTTTTTCCTTTTTTATTTTTTATTTTGGAGGATAAGCAGTACAGGACGAGGGTAAAGCCGTTTGAGTTAGAATATTCAGAGTCCAATTATTTTAATGATGGTGACGAACGTTTATATACTGCCAAACTGGGAGTGGTTACAGGAAGAGACCAGGATACGGGGGAGGAGGTTGTGGAAAATGTTGGGACGGGAAGGTTTTACTTTAGCTGGAAGCTTAAGGATTGATGGTATGTTTTTGTAGGTGGTCATCTTGATGTATGATGTATGTCTGTTTCCTGTGTGTTTGGCAAATGATGAAAATAATATTTGGTTGTCATATTTACTGCTATCACGATCTATTGCAACAAATATTGACTAAAATGAAAAAAAAAAATTTAAATTGGAGTTGATCTCTGAAAGTGGGGCTGTTTTGTATATCTTGGATTCCATATCAGCTCTAAATATTCGCAAAGGTATTTCATAAGCATAAATGCTCCAAGGGACCCTTTCTCTTCGCTTCTTCACAAGAGTCACATTTGGAATTGTTTGCTGCTTTTATAGGTCAACGAATCATTAATTAAATACGGTTTACTTTGTCTTTCCTCAACCTATGAATTAATGATTCGCCATAACCCCAAAACCCTAACAATAATTTTAAAGAAAAAGGTCGATAGAGAATAAAAAGCAATGTCATGGGCGATGGTGGCGGCTTCCGGGGTTGAATAGGAGCCTGACCAAAGGCTTTCTTCAGGACCTTGAACTCGGATTTTTCACACCCATTTTTCTGTCTTGTTTTTCCTTCGCTGTTTTCCCTAGTGCTAATTCACAAGTTGAAGAAAGACAAAGTGAATGGTAATTAATTAATATAAAAATGGTAATTCATAGGTTGAGGAAAGAGAAAGTAAACGGTATTTAATTAATATAGAAAGGAGGTTAAGAAGAACATGATGATTGGAAGGGGAATTAAAAATGAACAGGTCAGATAACAAAAGAGATGTGGACGTTGTCTTCTACAGTTGTTTTGCCAGGAGTACGATGCATAGAAAAATTAAAGTACAATTCATCCAGTGTTTTATTTTACAAAAGATAATGATTAAAGAAAATTCGTAATTCGTTTTATAACCATTAATGGTTTTTCTGTGTTTAATAAATTGAAATTGGCGAGGAAAAAATGGACGGGAGAGGAGAAGTATCCTACAATTGTCAAGGTGACAAGGAATAAAGTTTAATACTACTCTATTTTTCTAATTAAGATTATAAAATACCTTAAGTTGGATAATAGCTCAAGGTTTCTTCTTCGATACAAGTTAAACAACCAGTGGACGGATCAAATTGAATTACTTAATACAAACCTGAGCTAAATTATTAATTCAAACCATAATTTTAGTTGACTAGAATGCAATCATTAAATAACTTGAATTATTTAATTTCTTGAAAACATAAAAAAATAAAATTTAAGACAATTTCCCCATACAACAACTCATGTACAAGGAGATGGTCGACTCATAAGCTCTAAATATTTTTCCCTATAAAATTTAGGACCCATAACCAACAGGTGTCGGTACCATTTGAGAGGTAGTAATTATATTTCATTTAAGCTCTCTCCAATCAGCACATAAAATAGGCTAGAATACATGATTTTTTCATATATGTATATATGCAAATAAAAGTTTGAACAAGTCATTTTTCATCTATTTTGTATCGGGTACAATCACCAAGGATAAATAAGAACCTAAAATACTCGAAACATATAATCAAATTAAGGCTCCACTAAGTTTAAACGCGGAACGATATTCATTGACTGGAGTTCCTGAAAAAATGACATGAAATGGGAAAGATGTTAGGCAACAAGGGAAAAAAAGCAATGAATGCATAAGAAAAGAAAAATGTCATTTTATTTGAGTAGGTCAGAGTGCGGCGTGATACTTTCAAACATGTCATTTGTATAACAAAAATGTTTGCCAAAGTCCACCTGGATTAAAAGCTTGCATGCGTATGGTAGTTTCATGCTAGAAACATTTTCTCCAATTTTACATGAAGAACAAAACCCAGTTTTCAGCTTATGGCTGTAGTATCCTATCAAACCACATTTTCGGCAAACCTGTGTCAAAAGATGGTTATTATGAGATTGAAGCTAATTCCAATCAAGCAGTAAAAGTGTAAAAAGAAAGCACCATAACAAAGATATTATATCCGAACCATTACAAAGTACAAATTGAACATATAACCGTAAACCAAAATAACTCTGGACAGGCCAAAATAAATCTGACAGAGACCACACATGATTTACATAAGGTGAAACTCAACCCGGACCCTCACCCTTTCGCAGCTGTGCCAAGGCCTCATTGGCCTCATCACCGGAAAATTATAGATAAAATATATTCAAGCGTAATAATTAAATCAATGTCAAGAAATATGAAAATAACAGCTATTTGTGAACTACAACGATTAATATGAGCAACATCAACAAGAATTTTACTCTGGGTTTTCCAGACTAGAAAAAGCAAGTGACTTTTGCAACCTGTGGTCTTAAGAGACTAGATATAATTCAAGTACGCATAAAGGCAAACTTTTGAGTAGTTATATCCGGAAGTGGTTTGATGCTGGATTTAACTTCTTAAGTGAATTACGAGTGGAAAATATTACAATATATGCTAAGTACCTTAAGCATTATTTTTGCTGCCATTTCTCAATCAGTAAAACATGACATTCCAATCCAATGCTCCATAATTCAAAACAAATCATGAACAGCACATGCACGTAGAATCCAATAACATAATTCACATCCACCAAAAGCATAATCAAATACCTGGACATCATATGGATCGCTGCACAACATCATTCGCTCATAAATCAACATACTGGCACCATAAGCAATTAGACAATCACGTTCCATTTCTCCTACTCGCAACCCTGTGCAGAAAACATACGCAAGCCCACAGTTATTAGAACATTTAATACTTATTAAGGTAAAATTCATGAAAGAATATCATCTATCTGTAAGAAAAATTACCTCCTTTTCGAGTTCTCCCTTCTGTAGGCTGTCTAGTTAACATAACTCGAGGCCCATTACCTCTGGCATGCATTTTATCAAGGACCTAATGGGCATATCACATTTAGAAAGGAAAATATGCAAGTATTAGACAACCATCAGTTAAGCTAGATAAATATGAAATGCCACGCATACTGAGCCTCAATATCACATTAACATGTCAAAGTAACATTGCAGAACAAAAATATTCTCGTCAGGCACTATTAACATCAAGGTACTTTACTTGCCTAACAGAGACGTTAAATACAATAGCAGAAAATGAATGATGATATCTGATAAGAGAGACAATGAACAGGCTATTTTTAAAGAACAGAACTATAGTCACTGCTATTTGAAATGGTATTCAAACTTAGCCACTTAGCGTGGGAGTAAATGTGGGAGGAATTATAGTTGTTCCATGGCTTCAGTTCTATGATAGACAGCATTTAGCAATCCATAAAAATCTTTCTTCAGAAATTAATGAAAAGGTTAAAATCTAACCATATGCTTTAACTTCTGGTAGTAAATTGGTCCCATAAAAATATAAGCTTGTAACGGAAAACCCGTAATACCTGAAGAAAGTTTGCACAGATATTAGGATGAAATTGTATTAACAACCTATATTATTATAATGAAAAACTGGAACAGAGAAATAATAAGTTTCCAGCATCTCAATGAATAATCCAAGATCACAAGTCAATATGGGAAGGTGCACCAAAAAGTAATACAGAATCATCGTAACGGTAAAGTTTACACTTTCTTCTTATGTTACTCCAACTTTTTAATGTTCTTGAAGCATCTGGCTCTGACACGTATGTTGGATACATATCCGGACATGGGTATGAAGTAAACAGGTTCATGGGTTAAGCTATCTGCCCAAGCCCGAAGGCCCACACAAAATTTGAGAGGGGGTTATAGCAAAAATATTTGACCTAAAAAATGGGCTTGGACAAAAAAAATAAGCCTATTTAAAATATGGGCTGGGCTAAGACTTGAACATCCAAGGCCCTAAACCCAGCCCAGCCCATGAACACCTTTAGAACAGAGATATCAGCCCCCAAGGACCCTCCAGAAAAATAGTTGGAACATACACATCTAGGACACATCTCATACCCGACACTCACAAACGGGTCTGAGTAATAGCTTTATTCTGCTTCCTATCAGATTATGACATTAAGATCTTTTCCACTCCATTCTTTTAAGTTCAGTGGCAAAAATCCTCAGGAATTGGTCATTTCTGATTCTACTAAGATTTGGAAGTACACATCAGTGACTAAAAATTTCACATCAAGGACCTAAAAAAAAGGTTTATTCAACGATATTGACTGCAGATCATCTTCCTGAAACATCACAAAACATAAGAAAAGCAGTACCACTATTCTAGAAATAATTTTGTGCGCTACAGTCGCAAGGGAATTCACATTCTTTGAAGGCAAGGCCTGCTTTTAGAAAACATAGTTGCAATTTTTAGGCCCCACTCTCTAATCTTCAGTTTCAATTCTAGATTCTGTTTTACTCCCGTGTATATCATCCATAATCATATAAGCAATTAGGCATTAATATCGGCAAGCAATCATAAATTTAGACATTGATATTGTACCACAACTTATTGTCAGTTTGTCAACGATACTGCAACAGATGAATCCACATCACTAAAGATGAGCTGCCAATAGAGATAGCTCTCAATTTTATTCTCTAACCAACCATTTGAACTATTTGTGGCTTCTTAAAAAAATTGGTTTGAAACTCTAGTTCTTGTCTCCTTGTTATAATCAAAGCGTAGACATATTCACAATGCATCATTTGAAATAGGAAGTTAGTAATCTTGACACCTGCAGTAGGCTCCAAGTTTCAAGAAAAGGGGAGAAGGGGAAGGATAGTAAGCTGCAAAACCTGAATAAATGAAGTCCTTGCCATTGTAGCAGAAACCGTGCTTGATGAGGGTTTCACTGAAAAAGTTAGAGAGGATATGATAAATTTGCTATGCTTGCAATGATACATTAGAGGAGGGGGGTTTGGGAAAGGAAGGTAGCAAGTAACCTTATAGTTTCAACCTTATCCGCATGACCAGCTAGGCTCCCCGAAAGCACTACCATAGTGGAACCTACCACATGAAACTCCAGCTTTGCCTCCAAGAAGCTCTATCATCTTGCCTACAGTCATTCGACTAACCAAAAAAAAAAAGGATCATAAATATGCGTCAAGCAACAAGTTGAGAGCTTACTGTGCTAGCAACTTAATACCATAAATAAAAATAATTTAGTAGCTAACAGAATAAGAAGCTTATGATGTGTTGGCAGCATATACAGTTTAGAGAAACATGTAGATTGGATTAAAATAAGTTTTGACTTGGATAATTTGTCAGTAAGGGATTAAAAACTGTCAATTAGGGATTTGGAGATAGTTTAGAAGATTAGATTTCTTTGTTTTGTGAAGTTTTAATAAAAAGATCCCTAGAATCAAGGATCTCTATCAATTAAGGGAACTTCATACCGTATTCAATGGTATGCTTTCCCTATAACTTGTGTTGAACTTTTTCCATAAAATGGATATACAAAATCACAGCTTTTTATTCTGTAACCTTATTTTTGTCCTCAATTCTTTTCTTAAATCCACAAAACACATGCATGAGGAAAAGGCATAAAATTTTTTGTTGTTTAAACATATACCCTCTTTCGTTGTAATTACGCATAAATGTTAGTCGTCCAGGACAATAGTTGAAGAACCAAAAAAACAGCACAGCAAAACATGCATCATTCTAGAAAAAAAAGTTTCCTAGTTTCCTAAATCAACCAACAACCACCTCAAGTAAACCATAATTCATAAATGCTTCTTTGATGTTCCAACAGTGTCAAACACTTATTCTCCACATCCCACCCCAAAAAAGCTCTATTTAGATCCATCTCCCTTCCCAATTGTAAGCATTCACTTAATCTCTTTTCCCAAGACTCAAAATGAAGAGCTTCTTAAGACCCAAACAGAGAGAATGTTGTCATTCATTTTTGCTGTTTAGGCATCTTAATTGGACATGTAGATTGATGCTATATGTTACTTGCATAACCATTTGGAAGGTACAGCCCACAAATGAACCATGATTTATGGAAATGACTGGCTAGCCTCTTTTCTTTTTCCTTTTACGAAGGTGGGGAGAGAAAATCATGCTTAAATCGACCCATGGTGTTATTTGGTTGTTCATGCATAAGAACATGTCTCAATGAGAAAAGAAAGTGACAGAATCACAGAAATGGTAGTTCATGGATAATGTGACAGAAATGTTTGTAAGAGAACGCTTTCTCAGGTGTTTACCAGACTAAGAAACTGTTTTTTATAGCCAATAGGAGCTACAGAAAGACTGTAGCGGTGAATGCCTGAGATTCTAGACATTCAGATCATACCATTTTTTAACTAAAATATAAGATATTACCTTGGAAACCCATGAGGATTCATAATTAAATCAGGACAAATGCCACGCTCTGAGAAGGGGAAATCTTCCTGCTGAATGATAATGCCGCAGACACCTTTCTGGCCATGTCTGCTACTAAATTTGTCACCAAGCTGAGCGAATACATAGCAAAAGAGCAACAAAAAGGAAACAAAGTCAACCCTGGTTTTCCAAGGAAAAATATTAGATAATGAAGCCAAATCAATATTGCCTACTTCAGGTCGACGTGTGTGGCGTATTAAAAATTTTATTGATAAATTTCCATTCCAATCAGAGCTAAGAGCAACTCTATCCAGTACACAAGACTCTCCTTCAGGACCTTTATACAGTTGCTTTGCAGGTCTATAAGCACTGCAAATTGAAAATTGGTAAGAAATTTTTCACAACAACAAAAGAACAACAACAGAACCGGCAAGAAATTAAACTAACCTATCCAGTAGAGGTTCTGAAGATACAGGAATCCCTCTTGTATGAATAGAGACCTTATTAAGAAGGATGTCATTTGGTCTAATAATCTCCCCAGGAGCAGCAATTCCATCATCATCTAATATCTACAAAAAGAACTTCACAATTGAAATTTGATGGAAATCACAAAAAAGATCTATTTTTATATGTAAAGGAATCCACTGGAGGCAGACAGAAGCGGCTTTAGGAAGATATTACGAGGTAGCAGATAAATTTTCACAATTGGAAATTAAAACTGATTGAGCCATTAATATTGCCTTTGCTATCTTTGAACATGCAAAATGTTTTTTTAACAACTTAATCTAAAGGGTAACCACATCAAAAATCAAAGAGAATTGTGCACCATTTACCAGTTGCCGACTGAGCAGAAAAAACTTTTCTTCGAAGGCGTTTTCATGTAGATATTATTGAGCTAGTTAAGGATCCTCCGTATTCATGGAAAAATTCAGAAAAACTGAACATAACTGTGCCAAACACATCCATATCCAACACTTACAACTGAATCAAAGTAACTTAGCTACAAAGTATGCATCTTTATGCTGTTTTGTGAGCCAAGAATCAAGACATGATACAATCCTAGACTCCTAATAGTGTTTTCTACAACTACAGAAAATATATAACTTCCTCCATCAACTACCAGTAGACCCCTTCAGTAAGAAAATAAAAATTTTAGAGGGTTCTATTACAAAAACTATCCCTTTTAATGAAAAGGCTCCAAGTGTGTATGTTTTAAAATGCCATCTTTTGATAGGAGGAATTTTACAACCTGCAAAATCCTAGACTGCTATGGCTCAACTTTGGAAGGGGACATACGTTAACATTAAGTAACTAAGTGACAGCTGCACAAGACAATTGATAGACTCCTGATGACAGATTCTTAGGCTTACAGTTAAGAATTTTTCATTTTTTTTAGTCACTTTGTATATTTATATATATATATATATGACTTTGGAATTTGATCAAATATGATATACAAGATTACAATTTCAAAATTCTTCAGTTACAAATATATTATACTGATATAATAGTAATGATGAGTAATTAAAAGAAGTATGTAATTTCATCAAATAAAAAATGCTTAAAAAACCAGTAATTTGACAATGCAAGAATTTAATCATGCAGTCAGGAATAAAGTAAGGCATTGCCTGCATCCTCTCGGAACCAGGTCCGGTTCTCTGTGGCCTAAGAATACTGTCGGATGCACCAGGTCGAGATTTCTGAATAATGTTAGAATACCTGCTCAACATAGAATGTGGAAGAGAATATGTGATTGCTAAGCCACGAAGGATTAGAATGTTCTATCAGAATATTACAAATGTGAAAAAGTTGCATACTTTTTCATCACAATACAACGGCCAAAACCACGGTCTAGAGAAGCCTTGTTCATGACAATAGCATCCTCTATGTCATAACCACTGCAACTCATGACTGCAACAGCTGCATTCTGACCAGCTCCAAGCTTATCGTATCCAACCTGAAAGCAAAGGCAGCAAATTTACAGGACAAAATGTTGTGATCATGCTCTACAATATACAGACTACTAACCAGTTCAATTGTCCTTGTTGTCACTAAAGGCCTCTGAGGATAAACCAATATATGAAGTAATGTGTCCATCCGACATAACTACAGCACAAAAGAGACTGCCTCAGCAAAGAAAGAATATTTTGATAAAAGTACAAGGACAAAGTTCCATGATAGAAATCCTGTAGAAATTTAAAAAGATAGAAACTGACAAGGAAAACGTAAACATAAATACTTAAGGCAAATGCCCTCTGCCTCAAATACTTAAGGCAAAAGCCCATCTCTAGTTTAAGATAGATATTTCACAGAAAACATGAGTCATCTTTCAGATTTTATGTGTGTGTGAGCATATAACTTGCACACAGTGATATCAGATTATTTAATCATTTTAAGGTAAGCATAATGTATAACTTGCACAGTGCTGTCAGACTAATGAAAACTTCATAAATTTTATCTTGAATTCAAGCAACTGTATTTTGTGAAATAAGAGGATTCTTTGCTCAAAAGCAGGAAAAAAATATCAACAGGATAGCAAATAATACTGCTTGCCTGGTTATATGCAATATTTCCCATTGCTTGCTTCCCCATTGCACACTACAAATACAGAAGAAACATTTGGAGATGACAAGAGCAAAAATTACTGTTCACATTTATGTCATGTTCAAGATATCAGAAAGTGATGTAAAAAACCTGATAGGTATTTCTTGGTGACTGATTATGATGAGGATATGGAATCAACCCAGAATTAACACCTAAGATCGTGAAAGGCTCTATCTCAATATGAGTAGTTTCAGGTGTAACCTCTCCTTCGTACAAAGCAATCTAAAAACAGAGAATCATATTTCCAAAAGTCAAATATATATAAATTGTAACAACAGAATTAAAAACCTTTAAAACATCAGGGGAAACAAACCAAAGCATTGTTCTCCTCGTTGACATCAAGATACTCAACTAATCCATCACCTAAAAAGTCATTAAAAGTACGGACACCATCCTTGATAAGCACAAAATTTAGAATTAGTTTTCAACCATGATTATTCCCTTTGAAAAAATAGGAAGCATAACTCGTACCAGCAACTCCTTCATATGGTGTTCTTTGATCCTCGATACTCCCTTGTCAACTATTACCAATGGTCGACAAACTCGACCTCCATCAGAAGAAATATACACACACCTCTGATCAACAATTTCAAATCTCAAGAATCAGTAAATATTTAAAAAAAAAATGCTGGAACGATGAAAACTACTAGTGATACCTGCACTCTAGTCCAATTTTAACAAAAAAATCATAGAAAACAAATATAACCACATACGGAGACAGGAACACCACAATTTAAAAGGGATTAGATTAGACCATAAACACAGTGGGATTTAGCTTTAATATATGCGAGTTCATGAGTGCATATGCATATATACATCATGTAACTATGTGGTGAAGCTGGCATTTGAAAAAGAAATCATCCACAATTCTTCTCTTCTCCATCTTAAAGCTAGTTTTTGAGCATATACCCCACAGCTTCTCTGTAAAGAATCCCATCGCATAATTACTGAGATAAACTGATTTATCTTCTACACTTTCTACTGTATAGTTTTTATTTATTCAACTTCCCATGATAGGTGAGGATTTAAACATCTATTCACAGGCCATTTATTTTCAATTCCTTAACTTACCCTCTAAAATATGAGTTTTGAAAATTATAAAGTACACAGAAATGAGACATACATATGGGTAACAGCAATTAGGGGTGAGCAAAACTCGATTAGACTCGAAAAAATCAAAAAATTTGGATTTCGAGTTAAACGAATCGAATTATTCGAGTTAATCGAGTTATTCGAGTCAACTCGAATTTTTTTTTTCGAATTTCGAGTTCGAATCGAATTGAGTTTTCGAATTCGAATAACTCGAATAATTCGAATAATTCAATATTAAAATATAATATTTTATATTTTTCCCCAAACTCCCAAACCTTTTTACTTTTCCTCAAAATTTTACTCCTTCCCACTTTTCCCTCAAAACTTTTATTCCCCCTATCCCAACCCTCCAATCTACCCAAAATCCATTTCCCACCAAAATTTTACTCTCCCATCTACTTTTCTCAAAATTTTACTCAAAAACCCTCAAAACTTTTTATTCCCCCAAATTTTTACTCCTCCCACTTTTCCCTAAAACTTTTACTCCTTCCCATCCCACCTCTCATCTACCCCAAATCCATCCCCCAATATTTTTTTTTATATTTTCCTTCTAAAATTTTACTCCCTATTTACTTTCACTCAAACTTTTATTCCCCAAAACTTTTATTTTCCCCTAAACTTTTACTTCTCACCTTTTACTCTCAAATAAAAAATCAAAATTATCCAAAAAATCATTAAACATAAATAGCAATAATTTTATTTATATCTACTATTTATATTATAAAATTAAATTTCACATTTTATATTATTTATATTATTGAATTATTTAGTCATATTGAATATTTATATTAAAATTGAATTATTAATTATGCCATAAAATATTCAGTATTAAAATTTTATATTGGTATCAATTTCATATTTTATCTTTAAAATAACTTTTATTAAAATATCACATTTTACATTTAATATATATTTTAATTCCAAAATACATAGTGACAAGAATCAAGAAAATTGAAATAACTAAGCAAGCAAAGAAGCTAACCCAGTATATAAAAGATTAATAAATAAATTATCGGTGATGAAAGTTAATAAAATTTGATAAAGGTGGACAAATTTTATTACGATGGGTGATAGTGATTACAAGGACCCAAAATTATTTTTAAAATTTAACTCGAATAAGTATATTTGATTCGATTCGATTCAATTCCATCTCACTCGACTCGATTCGAGAAAATTTCAAATCAAATTAGGATGATAAAATATGATTCGTCAACTCGATTAACTCGAAATTTTTTCATTCGATTCGATTCGATTCGATCGAACGCTCACCCCTAACAGCAATGCCATGTAATAGAAATGATATGGCAACCCAAATTTTAAAACAGAAGCTTCTACCAGGGATGATATTAAAGCAAGAAAGAGATCAACCAGACTTGTTACACTGAAGATTCACAAAAGAACTGCAGCTTAAAGGATTCTCTTGAACCCACCATTAAATCAGCTTTTGCATGGATACAGAGTTACAGATGGGGAACTATCCCACAAACAAAAATGCAAGAATCACTCAAACGAGATCTTACAAGAAGTATATGATAAAGAACATAATAAATTGTCAAAACCATCTAAGAGCCATTTCTTTGAAAAAACAAACTAAATACAAGATCAACATTGGGCTTGACTCCAGTCTAATACTTTCCGGATCAGAAAGCAGTACAGCCCACAAAAACAGATGGGTGCATTAATTCTTGTGCTTAAGACAACCTAGATGCATTTGAAAACATAACGGATCTTTATAAACAAATAACCGATCTTTATAAACTAGAAAACATAACGGTTTTTATTCCAAACATGAGCTAAAATCATAATTCTTGTGCTTAAGACTACCTAGATGCATTTGAAAGTTGATCTTGGCCTTAGTTTGTATATTAGGTGTCTAAGACTGCAGAAAGCATAGTTATGCAAACTGAATGAAAAATTATACAATGACACACAAGATAGTTACATAGCTTTTAAGTGGAAGAAAATTTTACCTGCTTTTGATTGACGAAGACGCTCACAAACTCACCAATTTTGCCAGCTCTTCGCAGCTTTCTCAGAGCATTACCAAAATGCTACATAGAGGGGAGAGACATTATTAGACTGGTGGAACAAAGTTACTAAATATATGCATAAATTTTACAAAACAAGTATGCACGTCTAGAAATTGAAGAACGATCAGGAAGTTCCAAATCCTTGCATCTCAGAGTATAAAATAATTGCTAAAACACTAAAAGAAAATGTTGTTCATATCAAGAAGTGGTTTAAACAAAATAGAGAAGGTTTTTGAATGCTATGCAATCAAAGGATACCTTCCAACCTTAAAAAAAGATGCTATATAATGATATAATACCAAGTTTTTTGTCCTCACAAGTCAGGGCAATGAACATGCTATCCTATATTTAGAGGACTTAGATGAGTATGTTAAATTTTTTTTAAAAAAAGTTTTTCCATATATTTAGAGGATTCTTGAAGGTACATATTCACATACAAATTTCTAAATAGCCTTGCAAACGGGTGACAAACATAAACACATAAAGAAAATGAAGAGTCAGAGCAACAAAGGCCTAGCTGATGCTGCAATAAAGAAAGATTTTGAAGTAGAGCATTATTAAAAGGTGATATCAAAATATTTGAAAAAACAAAGATTTCATTCTCATCGTTCAAAAATTCTTACTATAAGTTCATAACAGCTTCTTTTTTTTAGTTAGGAAAAATTCTGTAAGAAAGAACATCAACACATAGTCTCATCTACGCACTAGTACACAACAGTGATTTAATGCAAGCAGATACAACTATAAAGGTAGCAAGGAAAAAATTGTTATCTCAAAATTTTTCTGAAGGGCATAGCTTTAAACAAGCACAAAAAGAAACATTATATAGGTAACAGACAGCTATAGATTTAGATTGAAGTTGATGAGCTGACTTTGGATATTAATATATAATTTTTTACTGATATAAACTTCTTAGCACCATCTTCTTCATTTTTTTCTTTATCCTTCTTTAGGGAGTATGGCCTTAAACCTAGCATCAAAGAGAAAAACCATTTGTCCAAGAGTCTAAACCATTTCAGTTGAATTGAGAGACTTTCATATCTGTATATCAATGTTTTAGGCATCAAAGGAACACCAAAAGCACCTGTGGCCTTCTATGTTTGCCAAGAATCAGCCCATTTAACATAACCAGGAATGAATTTGGCGTATGAAGCTCTTCTCCTGATAGTAGCTCCATGTCTTCAACCCCCAAGCAATAGCACTACAATAGAAACAATACAACGAATTTAAAATGTGAACACAGGCAGGATATGATATCACTAGTCGTATAGATAAGGACTAAGCCATTGGATGCGTCAGTTAGAATTAAGATGCAAAATAACCATCTTCCTCAAGTTTTGTTTCTAAATTTAGTCACCAACAAGTTGAAGTAATGACTGAAATATCTAACCAAATATAATGCCTTACGTTATTGAAATAATTGATTAAATTTTAATATCTTCATTGATTATAATCATAAAACCAAATCAAATGAATAAATAATCTTTAAATTGTAAAATAAAATGCCAACAAAAATTCTGACAATTTTTCTGATCGTAGAACAAAATGACAGATTCAATAGCAATATGATATCCATGAATTAACATTGAATGAAAAATATTATGATATTTTCTTCTTATTTGATCCTCTCAATTAAATAATTACAATAATAAAACAAAAGTGTGAAATAACATATTAGTTATTACTAATTTTAACTACAATCAATCTTGATCCCCACTACTTTATTCTTTTGAAGCTAATTTAATTCTTCTTCTTCTTTTTTTCTTTATTCTTTGTACTATTCTTGACCTAACAGTTCATCCTCTCCAAATTAAGTTTTTCTTCTCTTTTCTTTTTTAATTCCAAATTGGTCATCTACAGCACTTATCACTGTCTCCTTCGACTGTCAACAATTAAATCATTACTATGCTTTTCTTTCCTTTCAATTTTAACTTATATATGAAACTCTAAGCCTTTCGAACTCGGAGCATACTTTAGTTGGTTCATGCAATCACCTTAAGAGATAGCATCTGAGAAAGTCTGGTGTTTGAATCCCAGTATTTGCAAACCCTTCCGCAATCCCCAAGATAGGAAATTCTTTGTACCAAGAAAAGATATCCAGGCACTACTCTTGAATTTCTTTCCTATTTTATGATCAAATCCCTCCTTATACATATTAACTTCATAAGCAGGTTAAAAAAGTCAAAAATATACATCAATTGTTTTTTGGTTCTTTTCTCATAGTAAATATTTAACATGCTAGAGCTCCATCCCATAGTATTTTCTTTTTCCGTCAAAGTATTTCAAGAAATATATATTACTCATCGGAAAGAAAAGTTTTCTTTATATCAAATTGCTTTAAGCTACACAGATATTATCTAGTTTGACTAGAAATTACTTAATGTGATGAAACTACGGACCAAGTAACCATAATGAAAACATCCCTAGCATTTGATATAGTGGTATCGTGTTGCTCAACGGATTTCCCATAGCAAATAAGAACTTCTATATTTTAGGACCAAAAACTTGTCTGATATCAACAGGAAATATCTCCTCCCTAATTACTTTAGAATGATGTTATTCCTATGACAACGACTTCACAGACAAATGCAATTTCAAGTGAGTAAGTACATACCAAAGAAATCAATGGACCCTCATCCTCGTCAGTTGTAACATGAGTCGTTAGGGCCAAGTTTTTATCCAGTCCACAACCTTCGCCCTCTGGAGTATCACAAGGGCAAAGCATTCCCCACTATAGAAGTTAAAGGAACAGAAAAGAATTAAGAGAATAAAATAAATATACAGAAAACAGTAACAGACTGCAAAAGCTTAAGTAACAATTCCTAAATAATCCATATTAAAGTATTTTGAATGCAACAGCAGACATCAAACTCACCTGGCTAGGATGCAAGGCCCTTGGTCCACTTACTTTCCGAGACTTATCAAACTGTTGTGAGACTCTTGTCATAAAGCCCAAAGTTCCAATAAAGGACATCCTCCCAAGAGTCTATCAGTGAAAGATTTTCCATCAGTTTATGTTGTACTAAGAAAATACAGATGAAAAATGGATAAATAGAAACCAGCTAAGAGGATAATAAATACCTGTGTCACGCCTTTCTGCATTCTGAACCGACCGATACAAAGGTTTCCAGTAGAAAGGGTCCATTGAAGGCCATTACTAATGAACTCAAGCTCACACAAAAGCTACAATTCAAGAGAGAGAGAGAGACAAAATCTAGGTTATAATGGAAGGATCAAGCAGAACTGACATAAATTAACTAGAACAAAGTGACAGCTGAACTAATATGGCTGAAGATAGATGCATGATGTATCAACCGAGTAGAAATGTAACAAAAATATTACAGTCCCAAGTTGAAACAATAAGTCCATAACAAGATTTTGCTCATCCTGTATGCCAAAGTGAATGCAAAATACTCTAGTTTTGCTCAAATTGAACTGCATCAGTAAAAGTCATTGTTTCTTTATAAATTAATAAAGCAATATAAAGTTTTACAAGCTAAAGTTGCACTGCATCAATAAAAGTCATTGTTTCATTATTAATCATTCCATGAGTTCAAAACATATTTCCAACAAGCAGTGATGCTAAATTACCAGAAGCTAGACCAATTTTAATTAGTTATTTTCTAAGAAATCCTTTGTTTAAATAATCATTAGCTATGAATCACGGACATCTAATATGGGTGCGATACAATACAAACACTGCACAAAACCGGACAAAGCACCGCCATTATCACCGTCAGTCGCTCATTGAGTTTAAAACTAAGATTTTCTACCACTTATTCTGATTTTTCAATCATAGAAATCCTCTGTCCAAGTGTCTAGACCAAGTTTGACCGTGTCCTAATTTTTATTTTTATTTTATATTTTTGCCGTATCCTGTACTTATCCTGGCGTGTCTGTGTCAGACACCAGTACGAGGGCCTTGTTGACGTGTGCTGCTTCATAGATCATTAGTAAGCACATTGGCACATGGAAAAGCACTTGGCTTAAACATACTGATTCTGCCACTCACCTGAGAAGGGTCTAAAGCCCTAGATCTGCTGGTCGCCGCTAGGGCTATATCAATCTTCTTTCTAACCTCGTCAATCGTCTTCTTGAACAAATCCTGTTACATTAACAAGTCAAAAGGGACAGTGGGTAACTTTGAGAACCACATAGCAAAATACATAAGGTTTTGAGGAAAAAGCATAATTATAAATAATACTTCAAAAAGAAGAGAGATTAATTGTCCTGACAGCTCAAAATGCTTGTTCCCCACATAATCCTACAAAACAAAGGAAAACCATTTAAATGGCCAGCACAATATATTAAAATATTCATCAACTTTCATGTTTCCACAAGCTCCTTGAACTCAGGAACAGCTAGGATCTATGACACAACGCAACTGATTTGTCTTGGAAAGGCAAACATGGAAAAAAGACAATAAGCAGTGCAGTTATCTGAAGGATGAGCCAATTCCTTGAGATAAAAATCATAAATCAATGCGCAATGCAACCCTTCATACAAAACACTTTTATCTTAAGGGTATCTGGCTTTCTCTTTGCTTAGAGGTGACCTTGGTTAGACTAGAAAATTGTTATAAAGCACTTTGACCGGGAAGACTAAAGATTAGCAACTTTGAGAAGTAGTTAAAGTAAAGTTGAGAGTATATCTTTGGAGTTCTAAATGAGTAGATTGAAAGACTGCCAAGTAAATCATACCTTGTCATCCATTGCATGCTTATTTAATGTTGCCTCCATCATCCTTCTCAGCATAACCGCAACATACAAGCATTTTGGACGAAAATTATTGCAACGGACCTAAATGAAGGGGGAAATATGTAAAACAATTGTCGATGTCAAAATGCTGCCATTGAATTTTGAAAACTAAAACAAAACCTACTGGAACATTGGCAAGAAAGATATCTCGAAGGATCAAAAAAGCTCCCCGTTCCTACAATAAATAAATAAACTATCTCGTTAGCATAATTTACAAAAACAATGCTGGCAGCATAGTACCTTATTCTTTTCATTTTCATTGGTGAAAGCTCTCAATCACATCTATACGTGCAATAATGCAAACACGGCTATTTATGCAGAGAAAGACTGAGGAGGAAGACCTGAGTTTTCTGCAAAAGAAAGAAATCAATTTGAAAATTTGAAACAACCAGAAGTACTGAAACAAAAATGAATATGATATATGTGTGTATACATATTCGTACAAAAGCAACGAATGTATAGCAAAAGGAAAACCCACAAACAAAATTAAGACTAAAATGCAATAGTTATACACCATTTCTGTTTGTAAAGCTGATAAGACTAAAATTAAAGTAAAATTAACATAAAAACATCTAAATCACCTTCCAATTCTCTGTAGTGCACTGAAATCTAGATATTAAAAGCAAAATTCATAAGTTTTATTTCAAACTAAGCAAAGAGTATTGAACCTTCATGTCAAGGTACCCCAATGCTTGCTCTTGGGTATATATGCCAATACGTGCACATTCCTGAAAAGGAACAAATAAATAAATTAGGAAATTGCCGCCATGTAAAGACAAGAATAACTCTAGAATGGCCGAGAATACAATGTTTAAAAATATTTTAAACAGGCCTGAAGGCGCACACCACGTTACAAAATGAAATAAAAGAAGCAGATAATTTTTATGACACCAATGCTTAAAGAACAAATCATAAAACAGGTCACAAAAGGTAGTTGGTTAAATTAGTTAGTGAGGTGTTCGTATGCAATAACCTTGGCCTTAGAAGCAGTACACATTACCAAGGTAGGAAACATCTGATCTAGATAGAAGTTGAAACAGGGTTCAACGAATTGCCAAAACTGATAGACACATTACCAGACATTCAACGACATTGCGTAGAAAGGGATTGATATGTACAAAGTGCAGGTTTTAGAATGGATGTGCTTGTGAAAATTTATAAGAACACAAAAAATATCACCAAGGAAATGCTATGGAAAACGGATGAGATATGATTCATTTCAGAAATTTAAATTCAGCATAATTACAAACAAATGTGACCTTTTATAGTTGAGGGTGGACTTGAATGCTATGTTGCTCCGACTATTCATTTTTCTAGAAATACCCATGCGCATAACAAGACATGGGAATGGAGAGGTGATCCTCAAAGGGCCCACCAAATACATGGAAACCTTTAAAAGATTGAATATAACCTTGTCAACCACATACCCTTTTTTGACACTCACACCCGAGTCTGAGTCACTTAGCATGAGAAACTTTTCAATTTCCTTGAGAAATCTTGAGACAGCTAAAGAATCCCACCATTATCCGCATAAGATCTCTCTAGGAGTTGAGAAATTAATCCCACTGCCAAGTCTCTTACCTCTATAGCATGCAAGCTATTTGCAAAAGATATTTCAGGAAGCTATTACCATTCTTTTAAATAATACAAAATATGAACAGGTTCATATCCTTAACCATATAGCTTACCTCTATAGAAGGTAAAAGAAGAGAACTATAACAAGGATCAGCACCAACCATTTGCATAACCTCTTGATCACTCTCCATCCCCATTGCTTTCATGACCACCATAATAGGGATCTATGAGAAAACAATACTGAGTCAAACTAAGGTTTAAGTGTGCAACATGAATAACTCTTGAGGGGAAAAAATAAGGAAACTTAGAAGAGAAAGTAAGATGCAACAAGACCTTTTTCACAAATTGGTTGAGTAACAAATATATCTTCTCTTTGTCCATCTGAATAACTGTTCGCCTTTTTATTGTTTCCGATATGCTTGTTACAGATGCCGTTATACTGGGGGCAGAGACCAAAAAAAAAAAAAAAGCAAAGAGAAGATATTCCATGAGTAAAATCCAAGGATCAAGTAGAACTGACATAAATTAGAACAATGCAATGGTAGGAAAATTGATAGGAATGGAAACTACTGTAACAAAATGACAGCTAAACTAATATGGCTGAAGATAGATATGTCAATAAAAATATTACAGTCCCAAGTTGACACAATAAGTCCATAACAAGATTTAGCTCATCCTATATGCCAAAGTGAATGCATAAATACTTCATGTTTTGCACACATAATAATAATAATAATAATAATAATAATAAAGCAATACAAAGCTTTACATGCTAAACTTGCACTGCATCAATAGAAGTCATTGTTCCCTTATTAATCATTCCATGAATTTCAAAACAAATTTCCAACAAGCAGTGATGCTAAATGACCAGAAGCTAGACCAATGTTAATTAGTTATTGCTAAGAATCCTTTGATTGTTTGTATAATCATTAGTAAGCAATAAAATATACGACAAATTACACTATGACTTTAAGAACAACTAGAGGAGCAAAACTTTAACCTCCTACCTTACACACTTCTACAACCCACGATAAATTTCTAAAAGCGGACTTATATATAGAACCAAGGAAATTCTAGTAATGCACATGATAAGGGAGTGGAGCGGTCAATTGTCAGCAAGACATAAAAATTTGAAAAACAACTCACTTTCCCTTGTTGTCTGCTTCAATAATTATCCTATTCTTGGCTAGCTGTTCACGTATTGGAATCACCTGAAAGCCATTGGCAGAATCATGACATTACAATGACAAAGATGTACCAAGAAACAAAAAAATATACATAACTGAAAACAAGAGAATACCAAGAGAAGAGATAAATAAAATGCAGTTCCAATGAAGAAGAATTTGAAAAGAAAAAGTATAAAATAAATATGGCAGTCAATATGTCTGTTTTGGACAATTTAAACTCATAAAGAACATAAAAATGTACTCGTCTGAAAAACAAATGCTTAAAGTGAAAAGCCTAAAACAATTATTATAAGTCCCAATAACCATGATATGAATTATTCTTAAGCAAAAATAATAAAATTTGAAATGCATATTCTTCTTATTAGATTTTAAAGTTTCTGTCTTGTCATTATTGAAATGAAAAGGTAAAATAAGAAATTACAAAGGATGAAAAAACCAAATGGATTTAGCATACATTTATATAGGTGTGAATACATGTATATCATCACTTCATCCTAGCAAAATCTTATCTAACAATCCACAGAGAAAAATCAAGAACATTTTGATGGGTCCCGTTCAAAATACTAGATCACAAGAGGTAAATCCAGAAAACATAGAAAAACAGCACCACTAACTTTGTTTTAATTTTCATCCATTCAATATATGATTCACCAACTTCTTCACTACAAATTTCTGGCCCATCATGAACATTATGTATGACACTTACCGTCCAACTGAAAGCACATTATAGTGAATGAGAGTGTATAGGTGTGCATGGAAGTGAGTAATAAAGCAAATAGATATGTGAAAGATGGTTGGAATTACCTTCTCTGCTCCCTTAATGATAAAATACCCACCGGGATCAAGAGGGCATTCACCTGATATCAGATAATGAAATTCAAAAAATAATAACAAGAAGACAATTAGAAAAGCAACAGCCATTATTTTGAGTTTAATGAACACAAACCAAGCCTTGCAAGTTCAGCTTCGTCTTTTCCATATAACATGCAGCAGCAACTTCTTAACATGATCGGCATTCTTCCAATAACAACATTTTTCTGCAGGGGACAGATTTTGTATTACATCCAAAGCACCTATCATTCTGCATCAATCATCATACACACATCAAAGAAGCATCTCATGTACCTTTTCTAGTCTAGTTCTCTGCCCATGATTGTCTTGCATGTACTCTATGTCAGCATATATCGGTGCAGCATACCTTAAAAATTAACAACATATTAATAAGACAAAACAGAAGAATATGTATAACTCACTATTCCATATAAAGTATTAGTTGTTAAAACAAAGAATCAATTCCACTAATGCCTATATGGAATAGTTCAACCTGGAAAATTATACATGTATTTAGAGAAATCATTTGTACATACGTCATATCTGTGAGGCGGCATGTTTGGGGATTTATTTTTTCATAAGTCGTCATGGAGGGATTACCAATTCTAACATCTTTAAACCTGCACAGCAACACAAGTTACAGTTGAATTAGAGCATAGAAAGAAAATCCTAATACAAATCATAGGAATAAGGAAATGTAATTCCCTGTAGATGGATGAGTCATAGCCAGAATGTCAAGGTACAAACCACTTGCTGTTTTCTCCATAAAAAATATTACTAAAAAGAAAATTCCTCATATTTGATTACAACTGAGCAAATAGTTATGCAATAACACATCCGAAATTAACTATTATGTACAAAAATTAAATGTAGCACGTGATCATTCCAAAATAACTTTCTTTTGTTTTTGAGTTTTTTTGAAGTGTAACAATAACAATACAATGAAAGTAGGAATACAAGTCTGAATAATCACAAGTGTCAAACTACTGCATAAGGACTGTCTAAGTAATCAAAATGCAGAATAAACCATTGCATCACAAATAGACTAAAATCGATACTATCCAAACTAAAGCCAACAAACAAACTGACTAAGACCCATCCATGGCAACCATCCAGATGAGACTCGGAGGCCTACACATATAATTACACATTGTAGGTCTCAAACTTGAATACATAAGATCGAATGCCTTAGTCTTTGTTTAAAAAAATATTACATTTTGCTTCACACACACAATACACGCAAAAACAAAAGAACAACAAGAGCCGACATCGGCAAGTGGGCAAAATATATTTTATAGAAATCATAACCAAAAACATAAACAAAAATACTTTCAAACCTGAGGTAAATACCGGGGTCAATATAGGATACAATCCGGTCATTGGCACTAACAACCTTCTTGATTCCAGTATTAACGAAATAATTAAATGAATCCAAGTGCAGCTTCACTAACCCTCTAACCTATAATAAGAAAAAAAAGCCCAAATCCATAATTCAGTTAAATAATATAAACACCTTCACATAAAATATATGCCAAATTAACATCAAATCACCTTTAAAAACTCAGGGAGAAGCTGAAACTTGTCAACAACCGATTTTATTGGAGCAGCAAGCTTTTGCTTGTCCACTGGTATCTCAGAAACGTATAAGCTATAGGTGTTTCCCAAGAAACAAAAGATAAATTAATCCAAATCAAATTATATTTCGTTAAATAATACAGATATGAAAGGAAAAACTTACTTATTGGTGTTGTTATTGAGAAGTGTATCTTCTTGCTTGAGTCTCATTGTAGTTAAATTTTTGTGGTTTTTGTGGAATTTGATTTTTTTTTTTTTTTAGCAGAACTAGACTGAACCTACTCTGCAGCGTTTGTTTGTGGAACACTAAAACCCTAAAGCTGTCGATTTATGGATGGTGAACTCCTTTTCCTAAACACAATTTATTAGAGAAAAAATCAACAATCACATTAAATTACTCATTAAATATGCACGAATATATTCATACTCAGATCAATATGAATGTGTATAATGAAAATAAGGAATTTTGTATTTAATAGTGAAACTTTTGTGCATTAATTACATTTATTACGATAATATAAAAATCAAATCAAATCTTCAATATTTGATTCCATCAGATACTTTCTTGTAAAATTGGAGCTCTTTTACAGGAAATCAACTATTTTATCGTCATCTCCATGATGGATGTTTTTCACTTTGTTAAGAAAATTATAATATCAAAACTAAAAAAATTATAATTTAAAGAGTTTTAAAAATTTAAAATTTTTAACAACCACTAAACTAATTTTTTTAAAAACACATAGGATCGTCTCCAATTTTTATTTAAGTTTAATGGATCACCTATTTTTTAACAAAATTTAAAATCAATTAAAATGTATAACCAACATCACATTGACAAACACACGATAAATACACTAAATAATAATCTAATAATTATTTAAAACGTAATATTTATACCTGTTGTTTCTAAAAAATTAAGAAAATATAAATATTTTTATTTTAGAAATATGTTTTCAAAATTTACTTAAATAGTAAATATATTATCGTTGTTTAAACTATTTTTATTTGAAAAAGCTATAACTTTAAAAAGGAAAATGGTCGCCACCAATCTTTTTTGAAGTGTGATTGGGCCACTTTTGAAAACGTTTTGGTCTCTGAATTTTAAGAAAACGGGCTCGAGTCGGTTATGCGAGGAAGGATTAGCACCCTCATACGCCCAAAATTGGTACCGTATTAATTGATTAATGTCCTTAATATCAAAATTAAAAAATATTTTAAAATATGAAACTTTAAAATGTTTAGATAACTCACATCGGATATCGAAACTCTCTTGTTCAAAAGTTGAAATACCACATCCAGCACGATAGGACACGATGTTTCAAACTATCGATACTAAGATCATTTCATGATTTCCAACATTCTTGTCTTGCAATTTTAAAAGGATATTTTACTATTTGGCCAAACCAAAAAACCGAAACCTAGTACGATTGGGCACGATTCCTTGAATTTCCAATCATGAAATATTGCCTTTATTTAAGAAACACGATAAAAGAATCTTTAAAGGATATTTAGTTGTTTGGACGAACAGAAAATCGAAACCCAGCACGATTGGGCACGAATCCCTCGAACTTTCAAACACGAAACATTGCCTTATTTCCAAAAATATGATCAAAATCTTTAAAGGATATTTATTGATCTAGACGAACGAAAAATCGAAACCCAGCTCGACTTGGCACGATTTCTCGGACTTCCAAATACGAAATATTACCTTTGTGAAACCCCTTTCTTTTATGAATTTTAATAAAGCAAAAATAAAAATATTGAAATGTAAACACGATAATAATAAGGCTAATAATAAACATACTAATAATAATAAGAAGAAGAAGAATATTGTACATAGTAATAAAAGAAAAATGACACTACGATATAATAGCAATGGTACTAAAATTATAGTAAAAAAATACTATTAATAATAAACATATAGTGATAGTAATAATAAATAGTGATAACAATAAATGGTGATAATAATAATAAATGGAAAAGAAATAAAAATATATTACTAAAAGGTAAAAATAATAATAATACTACTAGAAACAAAATAAAAAAATAGTAATGATAATAAGATAATAGTAATAATATTAAAACTAATAATAAAACAAAGATAATAATAAATATAATAATAAATATAGTTATAATAATAATGTATATAAAAAAGTAAACATAACAATAATAATAATAAAGATAAAGAGGATAAAAATGATACTAATAATATTAATAGTAATAATAAAATATTAAATATAATAATATATATATAACATAGTGGTAATAATAAAATAATAACACTAAAAATGATAACAATAATTAAAATGACAATAATAAAATAATAAATAAAAAGAAAATAAGAAAAGGGACTAAATTAAGCCAAAAATGAAAACTCTAAGGTAATTTTAAAGAAAATGGAAGAATTAGGGCCAAATTAGGAAATAAAACCCCGATTGTAAAACCATGGAAAAGGTAAGGGCTAAACGCATAATTAGCCCCTCCCTATACAAAACACGGATCCTCTTAACCCATCTGTCGGGTCATGGGTCGATGACCAAAACGACGGCTTTTGGCCTCTAACCTCAATTGCAAAAGCAATGCGTCTTTATGAGTTTATAAAAGGTAAAAATTTGGAACAAAACTCATTTGTAGCTTTGAGGGAAAAAAAAGGTTTGGGGCTTCTTTCTTTGCTCCCGGTATCTCTCTCCGGTTCGTGAAAGCCGACACCCAAGATCAACTAATCACCGTCGCCGTAGGAATACCCAAAAATAGGTACTTTTCTCCCTTTTTAGTAACTTTAATATGTTTATATTGTAGTTCCAAAATAGAAAAAATAAAAAATGGAAAAACCCTAAAACAAAAATCGAAAATGAAAAAAAAAAGAATATAAACCTTCTTTGCACTTCTGCTAACGATTTTCAGTAAGATTCAGTATTGCTGTCGTATTTAGTAAAAAAAAAGTCCTCCCTTTTACAGATTTTTACTCGGCTTTTATAGCCTTTTAGAAAATTAAAAACCGAAAACTCATCGTTCCTTAGATTGTTGGTCGCTTCCTTTTCATTCGCAGTATAACGCCATGGACGCCAGATAACGCGGAGAGAGCCATGCGGCGTGGGCGTGGCCTCGCTAGCGAGACGTCTTGGCGAGGACTTTTGCTCGACCTAGGTTCATCCTCTCCTTTGGGTTCGGGCCACTTTGTTTTGGGCCTTCTCTCTTTTTTTATGGGGGTCTGTTGTTGTAAATAAATGGACTGCTTTGAAACTATCCATTGGGCTCTGAGTTTTAAAAATTGGGCCTTACAGCTGCCCCTCTTTGCTAATTGTCGTGTACGAGAATAGAGCAAAGACTTTAAAAGGACCAATTTTGCCCTGTATTGCTGAGTCCTGACTTGACGTTTCTTTCCTTCAGGTAGCCTTGCTTTGACCCACTGCATCTTCAAGGGTATAGAAATTTTGTTCCGATCTACTCCACTCCTGCTCAATGGAGATAAAATTTGCTATTATGTAGCTCGTTACCCTACTGCTAAGGGAATTAAAACTCATTGTCTTCGATCTATCACCCTACTGCTTAGGGAGTTAAGATCTGTAATTTTCGGCCTGTTACCCTACTGCTTAGGGAGTTAAGGCTCATCATCTTCGATCTTTCACCCTACTGCTTAGGGAGTTAAGATCTGTAATTTTTGGCCTGTTACCCTACTACTTAGGGAATTAAGATCTGTAATCTTTGGCCTGTTACCCTACTGCTTAGGGGGCTAAGGCTCATCGTCTTCGATCTGTTACCCTACTGCTTAGGGAATTAATATCTGTAATCTTCGGCCTGTTACCCTACTGCTTAGGGGGTTAAGGCTCATCTTCTTCGATCTATTCCACTCCTGCTCAGTGGGATAATATCTGCCATTCACTGTTACCCTACCGCTAGGGAATTAAGGCTCATCGCCTTCGATCTGCTCCACTCGCCAGTGGGATAAGATCGCCATATTCACTGTTACCCTCTTGCTTAGGAATTAAGGCTCATCGCCTTCGATCTGCTCCACTCCGCCGGTGGGATAAGATCTGCTATTTTCGACTGCTACCCCGCCGCTTGGGAATTGAGGCTCATCGTTTTGACTTGTTCCACTCCTACTCGGTGGGATAAGGTCTCATGTCGACCTGCTACCCTACCGCTTGGGAATTGAGGCTCATCATTTTGATCTGTTCCACTCCTGCTTAATAGGATAAGATCTGCTATTTTCTACCGCTACCCTACCGCTTGGGAATTGAGGCTCATCATTTTTGACTGTTCCACTCCTCGCCGATTGGGATAAGGTCTAATATTTTCGCACTACTACCCTACTTCTTGGGAATTAAGGCTCAATATTTTTAACTGCTCCACTCTTCGCTCAAGAGGATAAGGTCTATAATCTTCTAACTCCCACCAATTTTGCTACATTGTCCTCGGGGAACCTACCAGAATTAATTTCATGGGGTATATGTTTATGCCAATCATGAAAAATGCTCCTAACCATATGTATTATGAATGTTACGAATGAGTGCAAAATGAGAATGATCTATTTTAATCACTTAGTCATCATTGCTTGTTGTTTATTAAGGTGATATCCTCGACGATGTCTTCTTTGTTCACCGATACCTCTAACAGAGAATCAAGATGTTGACACCGCTTAGTCCCTTTTCTCAAGTGCTCCAGGAGCCCTTTAAGCCCGGTTAGTTCTAAACAATTGTCCTATTTCGGATTCTTGTATTATTTAGAAACTTTCGAGTAATACATAAAACTTCTTTTGTGAAAGCATTATTAGTTCAATAATCATTATTTCAATATAAAATGCTTAGAAAAGATCATAATAATGGACAAGAAAGAAATTAATTAGGAGCATAGCTCAAAACAAATAAGATAGCAAATGCAATCAAAAGGAAATTTATTGGTAGTGTATTTTGAAACGAGCAAATAAGAAAATTATAATTTTTTTTTTTGCAAAAACTTCAAAGCGCCCTTTATGGGTTTTTGCCTTGGCCTATTTCCGTCATAAGCGAAGCATTTCTTGACTAGGTCCACATTAATTGGGTTTGACTGACTTTTGCCGTCCATCTCGGCTAGTATCCACGCTTCTCCAAAAAAAACCTTATTTTCAACATAATGTCCTTCCCAATTAGGCATCCACTTTCCCCTGAAGCCCTTTTGCATAGGGAGGATCTTTTCAATACCAAGTCTCTTTCATGAACCTCTCTGGGGTGGACTTTTTATTGTAAGCCCGCATCATTCGCTTCTGGCACATTTGACTATGACGGATGGCTCTTAATCTTTTCCCCGATCAGATTTAGTTGATCATACCGAGATTGAACCCCTTCCGCTTAATCCAACTTCAGCTTTAACAGAATATGAAGAAAAAGAATCTCAACTTCGATAGGCAAGACTGCATCCATCCCATAGATCAATGGAAAGGCGTTGCCCCGGTGAGGTCCTAGCCAACATTCGAGTAGCATAGAGGTAAATGGTAACTAGTCTATGCCAATCTTCTGAGTTTCAACCATCTTTCAAAATCTTTGGATAGCTTCTTTCTCTTTGTTTTTTTTTTGAACTCGAACTTGCATTCAAAATTGAAATTGAATTTGATGACGGTTGTTTTTTAACTTTGCCATAAGAATCGCCCTTCACCCTCTTAGTGAAATAATTGACAATCATGAAGATGAATAGGTATCGACTAGATGCTTTTGACGAGATCGTCCCCAGTAACATCTATGCTCCACGATAGGAAAAAATAGAGGAAGCATATAAGTCACGCCTTCTCAATTTGGCATTTACGACATAAGCGATGTAACATCCCTTTCATGGTAGACCAAATAATACCCGAACCTTATAATCAACTCCTGCTATCGAATTTCCTAGCATGTGTCTTTCCTAACACTCCATAGCCTCCTCGTGCCTAGGCATATCTTGATGCGATCATGCAAAGACATCTTTGAATTCTTGAATAACTCGAGGCGCCTTGCTCTGCTTTGATGGAGGCAAGGCTTCGATCTTCACTCCTTTCCTAGACTCACTATGTCCACTCGACCCTTTGTACGATAGAGTCTATTTTCATTTTGTTTTACCATCCTTATGATCAATGGGTAAGTTGTAATCTCGACATCTTCAAAATATTCGGATCCTTTTAGACCCATATTTCACTCAAAAGGGAGTCCGTCTCATGTCCCGATATCCGGGTACCTATTGTAGGTATGAAGGCAAATTCAAAGAATAAATGGTTCAAGATGATTATTTATAATCATGGATGAAAAATGAAAGAACATTCCAAAGAACAAAAGAATATATAGTATGACATGAAAAAAAATGAGAAAATATTTACTCGGTATGAAACACAAAAATGTATTTTTATTGAAAATAAAGATGTTTGAACAGGAGCCTATTTCACAAAATATTCTTATTGTTTCTAGGCTTAAAACAACAAGTGTGTTTTGAACATTACTCTGTGTTAGCTCTAAAAACTACAGGAGTTTCATTCATAGTCCAGTTATTCAAAATACTTTCAGGCTCGTAGGGGCGAATGCCTACTAGGTTTCCTTCATTCGATCTCTCCTCGAATACGGCGTTGATGCTCAAGGCTTTTAACATGTCTTCGGCTGTTTCTTCATTTGTCATCCCCGGTTTAGGAGGGATAATTCTTTTTGATATGAATGCCTTGGATATATATGGAAAAGTAATTGATCCCCATTTGACCTCGGCGTCCTTCTCTACCGACTCACTTCCTATGGTACACACGTTTTCCCCTTCCGCAAAGTCAAAGAACTCTAGCTCTTTATTATCCATTAACCCTTGTACTAGGGCTCTGAATTTGCCGCATCTCTGGATCTCATAGCCTTCCTTGTTATGGAACTCATAGTAGTTCCTCATATCCCGGATTTGCCCTTACATTCGTATGATTAAACCTCTTTCCATAATTCTTCTCGCACCTCTCTCAACGGGGTTCTTATTTCGCAATGTTCAACTTGATTCTTTTCCGCGCTCGATTATCGCATTCATTCTATTATCAATGTGGTGGTAACGGATTTCTATGATGGTGCATCATTGAACTCCACAATGTCCATTTTGATAAGCCTTTCACTAGCTTTTTGAAAGGGAAGCAATTCTCTATCGGTGCCCTACTATCCCTCGCATGGTATTCACATTGAGTGCTTGCATCGTACCATTCTGGATATGGGGTTTGCAACGGTTCACGAGTGAGATGGAGCTACCACGTGCGTCTAATAAAGTTTTATACAACTCCTATACGTCACAGATATAGAAGTAAACTAAAATTTCTCGATCTTCTGCCTCGTGTTAGGCTCTTGTCTTGGTGAGGCCTACTGGCCTGCAGCTACCACTCTTGGTTGGCTAATAGTAATGGGTTTGGGATAACCCGAGCTCACATTACCTACTTTATTCTCTATTTTCTTTGGAACTGATCTTCTCATGCTCTCTCCAGCTTCTATTTTCCCATACCTTATCGCGTTCTCTATCATTTCGTCGGACATCACTATGTCTGTAAAACTCTTAGTCGCGCTCCCCAACATATGATTGATGAAAGGTGCTTTCAGGTTATTAATGAAGAGCATGGTCATTTTTTTCTAGTAGAGGTGGCTGGACTTGTGTAGCGACTTCCCTCCACCTCTGGGCATACTTTCTAAAACTTTCACCCGACTTTTTTTCATATTTTGCAGCATGATTCTATCAGGCGTAATGTCAGTCACATGGTCATAATGCTTCATGAAGGCCTGTGCTAAATCCTTCCATGATTTGATTTGAGTGCAACTCAGCTGATTGTACCATTTAGCCGCTGCTCCAACAGCTATCCAGAACAAGGAATCAACAACTGGTCGTTGTTGACATATCTCATCATTCTCAGACAAAACATGGTAATATGAGCCTCGGGCGCGCTAGTCCCATTGTATTTTTCAAACTCGCATCTTAAACTTGAGGAAGTACCAGATTTAGAACTAGACTCACTTCCTAGATCCACCTCGCATTGATAATCGACTTTCCAATGCTTTAAACTTCTCCTCCAACCATTTGCGTGATCCTCAAACTCTTTTGGGAGTTCTACCTCGCTTTTCCTCTTCTGCTACATCATCGAAATCGGGGACCATCGGCCTTGTCGTTACCCCGGTTGGGGCTCGAGCTACAAAGAAAATTCATCGGCCGAGGTGTCGATTAGTCTTGGTCGATATTGATAGACACTCTCGGTGGTTGTGCTTGAGAATTTTCTGGGGCTAAGCTTGGAAGATAAGCAGAATTTCTATTTTCATATTCAACATCGCCCACGAGGCCCTTTCTTTTATCTTGCCCCGAGTCAACAAATGCGTTAATCGCTCATCATACTCCTCTCAGACTCAAAGATCTCGATCCTCATGTCCTGCTGATCTTAGCCAACTGTTCTGCAGTTGGTCTTGCATTTCTTCGCAGATCTCGCTCTAACTTTTCCATCATTTGATCCATTGCTTTCGTTTTTTTCGAGTGTAATAGCGGTGTTCTAGGATAACTATAATATAACCTCTAATTAAAAGGGTTGTCTTATGATATTTAAAGCAAATGATGTGATGCAATGCAAATACATGAAATGTAATGCAGATGAATGAATGCAAAAATAAGAGGAGTCGATTCTGATTCAATTTCTTTTGGAATACTTATTGAAAAAAACAAAATCCTTTACATAAAACAGAGTCACATATACGACCTAGCCCTTATGCCCGGTCCGACTTTGACTCATATACTATACTTAACACATCAGCCTGAACCGCAAAAGTTTGTAAATGTTCAGCCACTTCTCGTAACTGAATCACGGCTTCGCCCATAAGGTAGTCTCTCTCTCTGACTTGGTTCTGAGAACGTTAAAGTTGTTCTTCCTATAGCTCGTTGTTTGTCTCCAATAGTTGGATCCGGAGCTCATCTGTGTCACACTGATGCGAGTGAAGTCCAATAATTCTGATGTGTACCTTTCGGTTAGGCTATCCCCCTTCTCAAGCTGTGTCTTCTCTGACCATATACGCACGGCCGCATTATCCTCTACTTTATCAAGAAATCCGTTCTCCATAACAAGCATTCTAACTTAGTAATTAAAAGAGGAATAGACGCCTTTTAAGTATGAAATGACATGCAGATATGACCAAAATAAAACAAGTTAGTATCACATAAAAGTAACCAAAGCAAGTGAAAAATGTCAAACCACTATATAGGTGGCCACTAAGGTTTAGCATGGCCCTATCTAAGGTAGGCTCTTAAGGTTCGCTATATGTGGTTTAGTTCTAAAGAAGGTACAGAACCAACAGATTCCTCAATCCTCACCCATTATAGGCTCATACCGATTGAGTTCGGTTGAGGAATACATTTCCTATGGCCATGCGGAGGTGAAAACCTCACGGAACCATAGGTACGGATGTATCCCTAAGCGATCCCTAGCCCATGCGAGGTGAAAACCTCACGAAGGCATAGATTTTGCTCCCACTTAAGGGTGTGACCACAACGGTCATGCAATATGAATGCAAAATATTCTATGTGTCTCAAACCAAAGCGAGATATATGACGCGACACGACTCATGCAAATGAAAAACGAAAAATTTTATTTTTGATAAAAGGACATTAATCAACCAATTTTACGGCTTGACTCTCTTATTGTCCCCAGTGGAGTCGCCAAGCTGTCGAAACCATTTTTTGTTTGGAAAACGGGTCGACTTTAAAAAGGAAAATGGAGACGCCACCAATCTTTTTTGAAGTGTGATTGGGCCACTTTTGAAAACGTTTTGGTCTACGAATTTTAAAAAAGGGCTCGGAGTCGGTTACTGTTTCAAACTATCGATACTAAGATCATTTCATGATTTCCAACATTCTTGTCTTGCAATTTTAAAAGGATATTTCACTATTTGGCCAAACCAAAAATCGAAACCCAAAGACAATTGGGCACGATTCCTTGAATTTCCAATCATGAAATATTGCCTTTATTTAAGAAACACGATAAAAGAATCTTTGAAGGATATTTAGTTGTTTGACTACGAATCCTCGAACTTTCAAACACGAAACATTGCCTTATTTCCAAAAACAATCAAAATTTTAAAGGATATTCAATGATCTAGATTTAATGAAAAATCGAAACCCATTCGATTGGGCACGATTTCTAACTTCCAAATACGAAATATTACCTTTGTGAAACCCTTTCTTTTATGAATTTTAATAAAGCAAAATAAAAACATTGAAATGTAAACACGATAAAAATAAGGGCTAATAATAAACATACTAATAATAATAATAAGAAGAAGAATAATATATGTACATAGTAATAAAAGAAAATGACACTACGATAATAAAAATAAACATATAGTGATAGTAAAATAAATAGTGATAATAATAATAAATGGTGATAATAATAATAAATGGAAAAGAAATAAAAAATATATTACTAAAAGGTAAAAATAATAATAATACTACTAGAAACAAAATAAAAAAATAGTAATCGACAATAAGATAATAGTAATAATATTAAAACTAATAATAAAACAAAGATAATAATAAATATAATAATAAATATAGTTATAATAATAATGTATATAAAAAAAGTAAACATAACAATAATAATAATAAAGGAAAAGAGGATAAAAATGATACTAATAATATTAATAGTAATAATAAAATATTAAATATAATATATATATAAATAACATAGTGGTAATAATAAAAATAATAACACTAAAAATGATAACAATAATTAAAATGACAATAATAAAAATAATAAATAAAAAGAAAATAAGATAAATTAAGCCAAAATGAAAACTAAGCTAATTTTAAAGAAAATGGAAGAATTAGGGCCAAATTAGGAAATAAAAACGATTGTAAAACCATGAAAAGCGAAAGGGCTAAACCCCTCCTATACAAAACACGGATCCTCTTAACCCATCGGATTCGATGACCAAAAGCGACGACGTTTTGGCCTCTAACCTCAATTGCAAAAGCAGCGTCGTTTATGAGTTTATAAAAGGTAAAATTTGGAACAAAAACTCATTTGCAGCTTTGATTTGGGGCTTCTTTCTTTGCTCCCGGTATCTCCTCTCCGGTTCTATTGAAGTTCTAAGATCACCTAGGTATTTTCTTTTTAGTAACTTTAATATGTTTATATTGTAGTTCCAAAATAGAAAAATTAAAATGGAAAACCCCAAAATGTAAATCAAAACAAAAATTAAAAAAAAAAATGTAAACCTTCTTTGCACGATTTTAAAGATTCACTAGTAAAAAAAAAATCCTCCCTTTACAGATTTCTACTCGGCTTTTAAAAAAATAAAACCGAAAACTCCTCGCTCATTAGATTGTTGGGCTACTTTCCTTTTCAAAAATGGGCCAAGACATTAAGAAAATATAAATATTTTTATTTTAGAAAGGTTCGGATTTTGTTTTCTCTTTTTTATGGGGGTCTGTTGTTGTAAATAAATGGACTACTTTGAAACTGTCCATTGGGCTCCGAGTTTTAAAAATTGGGCCTTACAATCGTCATCTCCATGATGGATGTTTTTCAATTTGTTAAGAAAATTATAATATCAAAATAAAAAAATTTATAATTTAAAAGAGTTTAAAGGCGATTTCGGCTTTAAAGGCGACCGAAACAAACCATTGTATGGTTCCTTTTTTACGAACACACGAATATATCAAAAAAAGAGGCAAAATTTCAAGAAAAGAAATGTGGCTTTTATTTTTCTTGATTTTCTTTTCGGCGTTCTTTTTTTGGCTTTGAATCAAAAAAAAAAAAAAGGAGAGGTCTTACCTCGCCGGTGGCCGGAAGTGAGGAAGCCGAAAGGTCCTTCGGTCTTTCTTTGATCTTCGAGGCTCTTTTAGCTAGTTTGAGGGCTCTTAACTAATTAATTTGTCTTTTTTTAATTTTGAATTAATATTAGGTTTTATTTATTTTAAATTGATTTAGACATTATTTATTTCCGATAATTTCACATATTATTATTTTGAATTACTTATTGTATTAGATTGTTTTAAATTGTTATTTGGTTTGTTATTTTGAATTGTTCTTTTTACATAATTCATTTTAAAATTGTTTTATATATATTATTTGTTTTAAATTTCCTTTTTACACATTATTTATTTATTCTTTTTATGTATTATTTATTTAAAATTTATCTTATTATTTATTTTTGAATTATTTTATTATTATAAATGTTTCTACGTATACTGTTTGTTTTAAAACCTTGATATACATTATTTGATTTTAAGTTTATACATATTTTTATTTTTATTTTTTAAACTTTTGGATATATTATCTATTTTAAATATTCATATAAATTACTTAGTTTAAAATGTTTTATATGTTATTCATTTCAAATTTTGTTTTGTTCATTTCAAATTCTTTTATTATTATTGTATTTTGATTCTTTTTATAAGTCACTTGTCTTGAAACATTATTTACTTCAAATTATTTCTTATATTATTTATTTATTTCATTTTCATTAATTATTAATGTTAGTATTTAAATGGTATATATATTGTAATTTTCTCGAAATATTCCTTTTAGTATTTGTTACTTATATTTTGTTGATGTAATGGTTTTATTAATAGATCATCGTCTTAAATAAAAACGTATTTCGTTTAATTACTCCATTTTATTCAAAAGTTTTTCCAAATGAGGAAATATTTCGTGTTTGAAAATTTGAAAAATCGTACCCTAACGTATTGGGTTTGGGTTTTCCGTTTGACCAAATAACTAAATATCTTTTAAAATTTTGTCCATATTTTTTTTTTAAAAAAAGAGACAATATTTCGTGTTTAGAAATCCGAGAAATCGTATCCTACCGTGCTGAGTTTCAGTTTTTCGTTTGTCCAAATAATTGAATATCCTTATAAAAATTTCAAATCCATGAACTTTGGAAATCATGAGATGATATTGGCGGGTTTGAAATGGCGTATCCTAACGTGCTGGATGTGATATTTTATTCCTTTGTAACAAGAGAATCTCAATATCCAATTCAAGTCATTTAAATTTTTTTTTTTAAAATGGAATTGTATTTTAAAATCGTTTTAAATTTTTGGCATTAGGACATTGATTAATCAATTAGGTACCCATTTTGGGCGTTGCGAGAGCGTTAATCCTTCCACGCGTAAACGACTTCCGAACTTGTTTTTCTTAGAATTCGTAGACCAAAATTAATTTCTTTTAAAAATAAAACAAAATGTTTTATAGGTGACCCGATCACACCTAAACAAAAAGATTAGTGGCAACTCCGTTTTCTGTTTAATGTCGATCCCCGTTTTTCCAAACATAAAAAATGGTTTCGACTATATTTCATTAAATAATACAGATATGAAAGGAAAAACTTACTTATTGGTGTTGTTATTGAGAAATGTATCTTCTTGCTTGAATCTCATTTTAGTTAAATTTTTGTGGTTTTTTGGAATTTGAAATTTTTTTTTTTAGCAGAACTACACTGAACCTACTTTGCAGGGTTTGTTTGTAGAATATGTTATTATGTTATTATGTTGTTGGGAAGATTTGGGAGCTTTCATAATTAATAATTAATTAGTGAAAATATTTATTATGACTTTACTAAAAAATAAAAATATTTTTTTAGTAAAAAATAACCACCTAAAGTGATTACAAAAAAATATACCTCTTAAGAATTATGAAAGCTCCTTTTATTAATTTAATGGAAGTTTTAGACCAAAATTGGAGGTTCTTCAAAAACGACTAAATTTAGAAGACCAGATATACCAAAAGCATATTTACGGCAAACCCATATCCCTCTTTCATGTTCTAAATGCAGACAAAAAAATGCATTTAAAGCTACCATCCAAAACAATTCTTACATTATAATATCAAGGGGTGTAGCCCAAGTTTAGCCATGGCGTACATCAACCACATCATAATTCAAAGGAACCTATTAACATATCCCTATTTCCTGGTATCATCCAAATGTAAATAGTGTATAATAAGAAAGCTTTGACAATATCTCAATTCAACTGCCACCATATCATATTTCATATCCATTGCTTTCATATGGGGTTGCACAGTACAGTCTTTAGGCTTTATCCATGCCATAAAGTTTCAACTCTCTTCTTTTTTTATGCTCTCCACTTAACAATGTCTATGGGTCTCTTAACTGTTTCAATTTCTTTCTTTGCAAGTAAAGGAAATCTGATCCAGTAAAAAAGCTTCTCTCGAATCGTATGCCATCACCGTACCAAAAATTTATAGCATTTAACCTCAGTTTGACTGCATTGGAGGTGCAAGTTTCGGACACGGAAAAGGAAGAAAATCACACACAGGTTTATCTTTTTGTTTCACCCGAGGTACATCCCATGCGAGGCAAAAAACTGAAAATCTGGGTGGTATACCTGAAGCAGTTTTAGCCAGTTTTCCGTGGCTTGCATAAGGGAATTTGCATGTTGACGCTCGCTCACACCATTTTGTGTCCATATGGATCCTTTCAACTTATAACACCCCATTCCAAAAACAGGTAACGAAATCTTTGGGATGCCATTAGCATCGTCAGGATATACTAAAAATGGTGTTTGGCAATTTCCATTACCTACAATGCCAAATAAGGGTCAAGTTAAAAAGTTCGATGGAAATCTATTGTGGAAAAAAGCACACCAAAACATGTTGTAAGGTGCGTTAGTTTGAACTACAATTCAGAATTTTGCTATAGCAGCATCAATGGCATCGAGGAAGTGTCAAAACCATATCATATACATCATGCACTAAATGATGTAACTTTATATCAATCTCAAACATGCATGTGGATGAAAGACAAAAATATTCAAAATGCATCTATAAGATGCTATAGAAGATATTAACTTGAAAAAAGTTGAAGCAGACAAAACGACCACTACCAGTAATACAAAATGTAAGAGCCACTTGGTGATTAAGCATCAGCTAGACAACCATAGATCACATAGCAGAAGCAAACCATAGACACGGGAACAGTCACACAAATCCTCTGACCCCAAAATCTAAAAGACTAGAATGTATGAAAAATCATCTCTTCTACCATAAGCTGCAAGAAAACTAAAAGGAGATATAGGCAGATTTTCTGATGGAATGTGATAAGTAAGAAAATCAATGTCCAGTGTATCAGAGTTTGCAGCCTTTCAATATGGAGAAATTAAACTTCGATAAAACAAGTGCCACTGTTTTAAGTTTTAACAATAAAGGATACAAGAATTAACAACTACAACTGATCAATTTGCTCCTATAATGCAAGCGGATGAGGGAACTTGATCTATAGTAAAGTTTTTAGAATAATAGGTAGCAGATATTGCTGAATAGTATGATAAAGCCAACATTATATAGGTGACTCGTACAAAATCCAAAAGGGAGACATTAATTTTTCTTAAATCATACATTAAAGAACATTATAATTATTACATAATCAGTCAAAGTTAGTTCACTGCCTTACTATCAAATCAAGGTTGAATTTATGAACAAGATAACAAAAGCAGCAGAAAGAAAATGGTAATAAAAAAAGATCAAGATTACCTTCCATGGGTGTGCAAAGGGAATGGTAAGTTAAAAAGCATGCATCCAAATCTTTTAATGTAGAACCTGTAGGTATTCGGTATATGGGATACCTACAAAGGCAAAATCAAAGAAAATGAACACTTGTCGTAATACCCTGTAAAGAGAAGAGATCATAGAGATCAACATCAATTAGTACCAAGCAACCGACATCCAACTGATGGGTAGTAAGTCGCAACTTCTTAATATATTCAGGCCAGGATACTTGCAAGATAGGTCAAATATCTGTAACCCAACAGCAGAAGAGAATAAAAATTAAATAAAAAGCAGTGTCAGTTCAAAAATAAAACTAGAAACCTATCTAATCAAATAATAGCAAATAAAAATAACTAACCTTGTCTGCTAAGGCTTCACGACTATAAGGTGTCTTGTGCTCAAAAAACTCAAAAAGTAGGTGATCTCGAGAGTTCCTGGTTTCACAATCATCGCTGGAAAAGCCTTCTTGCAGCATACTGTTTTCATCACTTATAGACAAGCTGCGCACTCGAAAAGGGATCTCATTTGTCAAACTGAATCGACTACACTGTTCTCTAGAAAATTTAATGCCTTTCCCTATCTCATAATCACTACTTCCGTCACTACTCGAATCTCTGTAGTAGTCATTCTCACTCTCTTCTCCAGCTAGCCTAATCACACAAGTAAACTTTGTTACAAGTTAATATATTAAACCACTCTCCCTAAGCAGAGTTTTGGAACCAGTTGCTATCATCAATCTGCACCAGTTAGTCTAACAATGCCAAATATAGTATATAGATTCTCGTTTTAACAAATGATAATAAATAATAAATAAAAAGACACCATGCTTTCATGGAAAGACAAGCAAATGTCCAAATGAGAATATGGATCAAATAAAGTTATAATACACTATAGAATACAGTTCAGTATAAAGCAATGAAAGATACCAATCTGCGTATGGAAAAGAAGAAATAGCACCAATACCACAACTTGAAAAGCATAACCAATATAGTAAAGCCAAATACAATGATTCTTCCCCTTCTTTAAAAAAACACAGTAATTATCAAATAGATAGACCGAAACCAGACAAAATGTAGTGAAAATATATAAGGAAGTTGTCTATCCAGGTAAAATATATGTAGAATTTACGGCAAAAAAGATTGCATATTTCAATTGTAACTAAATTTAAAGGAAATTTATTATAACCTTTGCTTAGCAGATTCACCATATAATTGGATCCCTGATAAGTATGGAACATAGTATTGAACAACACCATCATTCCCATCAAGCACAAGAGGCACTCCTGCACCATATGCACTCCATTCCTTGAAAGATTCCCACAAATCACCCAATACAAAGTAAGGCTGAAACTCCACATCACAAGTCCTCCATCCCCTCACTGTTGTCTATACTAATACAAAAATCAAACTTCCATTCAAATACCAAACAAAAATGAAGAAATTTTTATTCTAAACTATGTTCAAATAAGTGAATTTCCTCAAATTACCTAACTACAAACAAAGTCTATTCCTTACACATCTATAATATAAACAATAATGAAAAATTAATAAATTTTCTTGTTCTTTCACATTAATAAATTTTCTTGTTCTTTCCCAAAACCTTCTTAGCAACTAAACAGGATCATTATAAAGATGTGGATCAACCTTGGAAAAATACTGAGCTGGGACAGAAGGTGTCGTCGACTCCAGGAATCTTTCAAGGTTACTCCTTGAGACCCTCGATTCCTCAGAGCTCTGAATAGTACTTGAAGCCAAAGTCTTCTTGGGATTAATATCCTTATTATCGTTATTACCAGAAGCTAAATCCTTGCTCATTGTTAATGAAGCTGACGATTTACTATTACTTTTTTCATTATCTTCCTTAACAGCTTCTTGTTTTGGCTTTTCCTTTTGCTTCTGGTTTTGATTTCTTCTAGCTTTTACTGAATATAAAACCGATCCTCTCCTCTAACTTTCCCGAATTGCAACCCAGCTCCCAGCATTCTCACTTTCACCCTTTTATTTACTCTAAGCAATCCGTTTGGCTGCCTAGAAAACGAAGGGGAAGACAGAAAGAAAATACCAAGAAAACAAAAAGAAGTCCAAAATCAACTGCTTCTTTCTTCAAACACTTTCAAGAACTCAATTCAACTCCGATATGGGTTTGGTGAGAGAAGGTCAAAACTTAATCAAATCCTCAAATCTAGAAATATAGAAAAACATATATGGTTTCTTGAAGTTAATTTTGCATTTTATTAGGAAACAAACAAGAAGAAAATAAACAAATGAACAACCCAAAAAATTTCTCAGTCAAAGAATGTAGAAAATTGATGATTACGAGGAGAAAGAAAGGGATAGTTTGGTTGAATTGAAAAAGAGAAAGGAAAGGGAAAATTAGAAAAAGCGTGAAGGAGAGGAAAGGAAGAACTGAAGATTGAACCACACCGTGTCTTTGTACAGCTTCTTCGACAGCTCAACAACAAGGAAAGGTTTTTTTTTTTTTTTTTTGTTCTTTTAATTGTTTAATGTGACAAATATAAAAAGAATACACAATATTTTTAAGAAAATTAAATGTTAGGGTGAAAAAAATTATAAAAAATTAATGTAAAAATAAATGAGTCATTAATAAAATAAAAAATTACACGAAATCTTTATATTAAGAGTTGTACACGGAGTTAAATTATATTTTATTTATTTTACTAAAAATAGTTAAATTAATTATTATATATTAAATTAAACTAATCATTTATAATAAAAGAATTATCCATGTCTACCGTTCAAAATTGAGTTAACTTAGAGAATAAGCAGATGATCATTTATAATGGTAGGAATTTATGAAATTTTAACAAAACAATAAATTTTCTCTTTTATCTAATATTAATTTATCCAATTTATAAGTAAACTACATTTATATTCCCTTATATTCAAAAATCATAAATACTTTTCTCATAATATTTCTTACTAAGTAATAAAATTTATTTGAAATTTTAAAATCTATTTTTTTGTTTAATTAATTGGAAATGCAAATTGTTTAAACCAAATTTAATTATGGGATTGATTGGATAAATGGTCGGGAAAACCACACGTGCACAGTGAAAGAGTAGGTGTCACACGTGTTTTAACCAATTTTAACAGGTACAACTCCCTTTCTTCTTCTTTTTTCCTTTTTAAATCACATACATATCATTAAATTATATAAAAACATTTACTCACTTTTAAATTAGTTTAAAGTTGAATGAGATAAATACCTAACCTCTAAAATCTAGTCAAAATCTTGAAAATAAGAGCAAGCATTTAAAATGTATGGCAATATCATTCAAATTTATTATTATATTTTATTTTACAAACACCTATTAATATTTATTTATATAATAAAAATTATTACAATAAAAGAATATGCTTTTTTTCCAATTAATTTATGGATTAGACTACTAATTCAAGAAAAGGTAAATCAAGTTAAATCCTTCAAATTATTCCCACGTGGGTGAAACATACAATAAATTTCGTAAAAGAAATGGGTAAATTATTATTGGGACTTAAACTTGACATAACTTTTATATTGGAGCTTAAATTTTTTTATTCAAATTTGTCCCTAAACTTGAAGATTTTTCTTATATTAAAGCTTGAACTAGGCAATTATTCTCACATTAGAAGTTAAACTTTTTTCTGTTCAAGTTAATCTAGAAATTAACAATTGTTCTCATATTGAGGGCTTAAACTTTAAGGTTTTCAATGAAATATCAAGAACTAATTTGGACCATAATGTAAGAATAATTGTCAAGTGTAGGGATTATCTTTGATAAAAAATTAAGCCTCAATATAGAAACAAATGTCAAATGTAAGAATTATCTTAAAACAAAAAAAATATTTAAACCCTAATAAAAAATCACCAAATTCAAATTGCAAAAATTAATTTAACCCGATGAAAATCTGTTGAATTAAAATTTCTTATTCTTTCCTCTTAATTTGAATTATATATGTTTATAAAATTTTCATTATAATATATAAATGCTTAATGAGCGTAGGATTAGTTGTAAGATGATGGGACCCACACGCTTTGGATATCAGTAAACAATAAATTTTGGGGGGAAAAATAGAAGATAGGATTTGTTTGACTTGAATGAATGCTTCAAATTAGGCAAGTATTTTGGGGCAAATATCCCAAAAATACAAAAAAAATTAAAAATTATCGGAAAGGACGGGTTTCAAAAATATTGATTAGGAAAGGCAATTTTTCCAAAATCGCGTCTATGTCGGTAGCGTTTTTGGAGAAAGGCTAAAAAGCGGCGTCCATGGGGAGCCAGCTTTAGGCCACCTCAACAAAATGCTCCCACGGTAGAGGCGCTTTTCTTGAGGTGGCTCAAAGCGCCCCCATGGACGCGCTTTAGCCGTCAGTAATGGTCAAAAAAATTTGACCGTTGGGATCCAACAGTCAAAAGCAACGATAAAAAAAACTATAAATACCCCCAACCCTTTATTTTTTCACACTTCAATCCTTTCTCATTTTTCTCTCAATTTTCTCTCAAGTTTCTCTCAAAGCCCTTGAAATTTACGCTTAAATTTCAAAATAGTCTTCTACCATTTACTGAAAAAGCCCTTTATATTTTTTTAATATATTTATTTTTTGGAAAATTTAAAATTCTTTATCGAGTACAATGGTCGGGATTTACGTCGCTTGACAAAGAATCACATTGGCGTCGAGCAATTGAAAATGGTAAGTTTGAATTTTAATTTTTCAATATTATTAAATTTTTTAATTATGCAATTTTAATTAATTTTGAATTTTATTGTTTTTAAACGATCAGAGATCGGGTGTTGCAATGTTATATTCAAACATGCCCAGTCCCCATCGCCATTGATCGAGAATTACTGCGGAAGCGGGTTTTTGGCATGTGGCCACGATAGGTAGGGGTTCAAGTTGGACCCGATTTTTATCGGTAGCGTTGATAGAGAGGTGGAGACCCGAGACGACACTTTCTATCTCGCCATGCGGAGAGTGTACCATCACCTTAGAAGGCGTGCGATTCTGATTGGGATTACGGTGGGCGAATTCGGTAGTCACCGGTCCGTAACATCTCTCGATTGGATGGTCAGATGCTACGAGCTCCGGTGCCATTCCGGATAAATTGCAAGGAGGTCGGATCGATATGGTTTGGTTACGAGACATATTCTCGCAGACCGAATGAAGGTTTGATCAAGATGAAAGAATACGGTATGCACGGGCATACATACTTGAGATAATTGGAGGCTATCGATGCCGGACCTCTCTAAAACCTCGTCCACGAGATGGCTCCTCAAACTTGTTGATTTCAGAGCGACCAGTGAATTGAGTTGAAGTCTGCCGTTTATCGAGGTTGTACTGGAAATGTCTTGAAGCGGCGGTCGAGTAAAGTAAAAATTGGAGGTTGCCTATCACTACTGCGATCATGGGTATGGTTTCGATTTCCATTTTACGTCCTCGACTCGACCGACCATATTCATTCCCATTGATAACGAGGTAAATTTAATATTATATTTTACAATTATGTCGTAGATTTATAGTATAATTGCATGCTAAAAGTTTATTTAATTAGGTGGAACCATCGACGAGTCATGTTGGAATACCGACTCGCTTGAGGATATACTGGCTCCTATTGGAACAACGGTTGGAATCACAAGTAAGTGTCAATTTCGTTATTATAATTGAGTATTTATGTATATAACTAATATTTTGGTAATGTTAATATAGTTTCAATGGACACCGCACGAGGATCTCGAAATTGAGCAAGAATTAGGGAGTTCCTCCAAAATCCGAGCAGTTAACGTTAAGGTCCCGCTAATCACCTACGCGACCGTGGAGATGCACCATCGATCGAGTTATGCGGCAATTTGGATGCCGCAATCGATTCCGTGGCTCTCGAGGTGCTCGATGATGAGCACAGTGTGGACTTACTGGCGGAAGACACGGATTGGCCAATATTTTGGTCGAACATATCGAGACGTGAGAGAACCGGATGACTTTTACCTAACCGGAACCGATCGTAGTTCTTGAGTTAGCGTCGTGCGGAGTACATGCCATGGTTTAGAATCCATGGCAAGTCAGATCTGTTGTCGGATGAAGAGAGGCGACAAAATTCGCGGCGAAGGAACGTCGGGCCCTTTACATTCAAGGAGAAGGGTGATGAGACGGGCCCACAATAGCGCCTACACACCAAAGAGCCCATCAACAGCGCCTACACAATCACCGGCCCATCACCAAATTCGGTGACACCGACAACACAGCGTCCACGATTTATGCCGGTCGCGTACCACCCCCTTACATGTATCCTCCTAACCCATATATGTTTCCTTTTCTAGTCCCCAGGTTGGAATGCATGGCGGGTTCGAGTCCGTTCCGACAATTCCTTTTAGCCACCGATCGTGAGGCCGACGTCGGGTGTGGGATTAGAGGAGGCGCCGTCGGGAGCGATTCTTTACTGAGCTCCTTCACCGTGACGGGACGCATCACCCGCCGTGGTTTATGCAAACACCTCCGGGGTTATTATTTTATCAAGGTGGGTCATCATCGCAACACCTGAACTGCACCCACCGTCGGAGGGGATCGGATTCACTTTGAGGTTCCACGACCCCACGGAAGCTAGAAGAAGGAGGAATCCAGTAAGTAGAATCGGCGACCGCCCTGTGTGCACTGGTTCCCACCCAAGCATTCGCACTAAACCCTAAACCCCTAATTTGAGTAATTGTAAATTAATTTATAATTTGAGTTTATTTTTTTGTAATTAAGGTTTAATTTTTGTAATTAAGTTGTAATATATTTAATAAAATTTGAGTTTGTTTTTTTAATTTAATTTTTTAATTTATTAAATTTTAATAACTTTGACAAAATAGGTTTGGTTTATTTTTTTTTGTAATTAAGTTGTAATATATTTAATACAATTTGAGTTTATTTTTTGTAATTTAATTTTTTAATTTATTTAATTTTAATAACTTTGACAAAATAGGTTTGGTTTATTTTTTAATTAAGTTGTAATATATTTAATAAAATTTGAGTTTTTTTGTAATTTAATTTTTTAATTTATTTAATTTTTTAAATTTAATTTTTTATATAATAAAAATTGAGTTTACTTTTATTTGTTTTGTATTTTAATTTTTTATTTTAATTTTAATATCTTTGATAAGATAGAAATGATTTAATTTTTTAATTTAATTTTTAATTTAATTTTAATAACTTGAATAAAATAAAAGTTGGTTTATTTCGGCATCATCGTTGATTAGGATGGGTTGTTTTATTTTTAAATTGTAATAATTTTTTATTTTTGAATAAAAAGTTGTTTGATTATTTGTGTTTGTAATTTAATTTTAATTATCTTATATTTAATAAATTTGAGTTATTATACAAAAGTTCACCGCTTTCCTCCAAAAAAAGAAATTACATAGCCAAAGAAGAGACAAACAAGCTAAGAACACGGTCAACTAGTCCGATTTGGACACGAGCGAGATGTATGGCCGGGTTCCTACACTACCCGCACCACCGACTTTGGTTGGTCGGTTCTCGGATATCCATATTGTTGCGTATTCTAGTCGAGGAAGGTCGACCTTTTGGTTTCTTGCCTCAATTCTCTATCCGCAAATGACTTATACTGGTGCAAGCGATACCGATGGCCACTTACGCTCATCTGGATCGGTGGAATACGTGTCTCCACACGTTGTACATGTTTTCTAATTTGTAGACTTCACGACATAGCTCATGGGGTCAAGACGAAGATTATGACAAGCCGCAAGTACATGAGCACATGGGTAACGAAGTGCATCAAATATCCCACAACGCATGTCCTATTTGTCAAGTGTACGATAATGCCCGCCAACAATACCTTGGTTCGGTCATTAAACTCCGTGACACGAAACCATAAATCGTCGCGGTCGTGACAAACTGTGTGCATGGTGTTCGCCGTGCCTTCCACGGTTAATTTCTTGCAAGACCTTCGGCTCCATACATGGCCTCCTTGCATCGCCTCGATAACTCATTGCTTCTCTTGAAAATAGTCCTGCTAAACGAAAATATGTCTCCCACAAAACCGCTGTAATCGGCAGATGACGGGTTCCTTTTAGCACAGAATTTATGCATTCGGCCAGGTTTGTGGTCATATGACCATATCGTAGGCCGCCGTCATATGCTTGTGTCCACTGTTCAAAAGGAATATTGCACAGGTACTCTGCGCCTTCGGCGTTATCTTCGCGCAAACTGGCCAACATCTCGTGAAAACGGTCTTTATTGATCTCGTACCCTGCCAATATACGTTGATATCGAATATTACATACCACTATTCAATTGCGAATAAATTGAAAATTTCAAAAGAAATTATATTAATAGATATTTCATACCCATATCGATCACTTGCCGCTTCGCTTTTTTAGATCGGTGTTGCCCATAGTAGTTGGATGAAACATGCCTCGTGCAATATCGATGGTGTGTGTGATGCCACATGCTTCCTGTCATTCTATTGCCGCAAGTATTCCAGGCCCGATCCGATATAACGATATGTCGGGTTGAGGCGGACATGCCTCCTTAACCTAGATAGGAAGAAGTCCCATCATCACCGACTCCCGGTGTTATTGCGAATGCAATCGGAAGGATTCTCCCACGTACCGTCTTGTGTCACAAACTAGCAATAGCCGATCGATATCTACCATATATGAAGGTACCGTCAATTTGTACCAATGGCTTGCGGTATGTAAAAGCATCTCGGCATTGCTTAAATGTCCAAAAGTAAGCGCTTGAACACTGCGCATCCACGGAGCGACGATCGTTGTAATCGCCGGTTCCGTTTCAATGTCTCATTGTCTTTGCTGGGACATATCTCTCCAAAGACTTTACACCACCGCCACACTTCATTATATGAAGCGTCCCACCGACCGTGCAACTTTTCCAACGCCTTCGCTTGGCTATCCAAGCCTTTACAGAAGAGGCGTGTACCCATTTGCTACGAATATTGCCAATTAAGGCCGATCTTGTAGTTTTGGGATCACCTTCACCGTCGGGATTATTAAATCACCAACATGTCCGAATCCATCCTCGGATGATCTTATGTTACACCACAACGAAGCACGTTAAATAATGCAACATTACATATTATTAGTGTTATTCAAATCATTGAACACATAGTGGTACTGCATCTGCAGTAGACATGTATGCGACCTTTGTACTTCTTCACCTCCCACATTCCCGTCCTTTTCCTCAACGACGCCATGATTTTCCATGCACATGTGCCTTCTTGCACAGCACACTTCGCCTTGTACCTATCGAGCTTTGATTTAACCATAGTGTAGTTAACCCCATTCCTGATGCTTTATTGTTTCAATGCACCAAGAAAAGTGTTCTTGTTGGAAAACTGATTACCAACTTCTAATTGGTCCGAATCCAACGAAGAATTTGTACGGTCACACGTCCGGTGTGGTAGTTCAGGAAACTCCAATGCATCATCTTGAGATAGATCGACATTATGCATGTGCGCTGGAGGCGAGTATGCCCTGAATAGCGGATCTTCTTCTTCTTTATTTGAATCGCACTCAATATCTTCAGGTACAATTGGAACGGGCTCCGGTTCAAAAAATAGTCCAACTTCTGCACCGTCGAGCCCTCGCTCCCGAGGTGGATCCACATCGATTCATCGTCCGATCCTCCATAACTCGCAACAAACGAGGGCCCTCATTGGTGGATGCCGTCGGTAATACATCATCCCTTCTTAAACATCTTTCGTAAAGATTCCAATCGTATGTGGATTGTCATCCACTAGAAGTTGATGACGTCCCCCAATACGTATTTCTGTCATCCGACGTCGATTGACGAATATGCATGTCCCATCCACTAACCGAGTGTCGTACAGAGGTTATGTTTTCCATACTACCACCGCACACGGGCACTTCTGTGTTTTGCCTCCCACTTACAGAGTGTCGACTTGGGGTCGTGTATTCCCCTCGAACGATACTAGATGTTGAGGTCGCAGCCAGATCACTTGGAGATGAAAATTCTACATATACCTCGATATAGGGTGAACCACTAACAAGATGAGTCTCCACCATTGCCTCAAGGCTCCGAGGACCTTTGATGTCGAATGCGTCATATCTCACCGGATCAACCGAAGCGCAAAATCTATACTTAATAGACTGAACTTTCATTGGCGTTGTTCCGAATATTTTACGCCTAATTCTTTTGCGAAGTTCTACCAAATCGACGTTTCGATTAAAACTCAATCGCGCTGTGTTCTCCGATAAGAAAACAACACCATCTTCGGTGTCACGCACTTCACCATCGTAGTAAATAACAGCATTAATACGTTCACTCATTTTCAATTTTTTTCCTTTTGCTTGAATTTGCTTTCTGCCAACTGAGAATGCAATTTGGCTGATTTATAGCCTAATTTTGCCGGACAGCACTGTAGCAAAAGTGCGTCCACGTGGGAGCGCTTTTCAGTGCTCCTGGTAATAGTGCACCTTCTTTGAAGCGTTTTTGCCATGTTTATTCAAAACGTCTCTCAAAATAATTTTGCGGAGACCATCAGTAGCAAAAGCGCGCCCGTGAGAGTTTTAAATCCACGGTTTGTTCAAACGTCTCCTCAAAATTATTTTGCGGAGACTACGCCCAAAAATTATTTCATTTTCACATTGCAAGTGGACGGAAGATTCCCAAAAATCGCGTCACGTCGGTAGCGTTTTTAGAAAGCCCTAAAAGCGGCCCATGGGGGCGCTTTAGTCGCTTTCCCAAAAAACGCTACCGACGTGACGCGATTTTTGGGAAATTGCCCTTCCGGTCAATATTTTTGAAACCCATCCTTCCGGTAATTTTGATTTTTTTGGTATTTTTGCGATATTTGCCCAAGATTTTGGCCATCAACATTTCTGGCTAGAGGTGTGCAAAAATTTTCGTCCTGATTGGGAGGCTCGAACCTGGCCCGGCCAAAATATGAGTTTGAAAATTTGTTTAAGTCCGGCCCGCTTTAAAATTGGTAGGCTCGAGCCTGGCTCAAGCCCAGCCCGACTAGTATAATTTTTTATTTTATTAAAAATAAAATATAATAAATTCAATACATTTTAAAAATAAAATAAATATTAAAACAAAAATAAATAAAAATATAATAAATCAAATACATTTAAAATATAATAAATCAAATATAAATAAAATACATTTAAAATAAATCAAATACAATTAAAATATAACAAATAAAAATATTTTGGTAAGGCCGAGTTGGGCCCGAGCCAAAAAATATACCCGATGCTCGGCTCGTTTTCTAAACGGGCCTTATTTTTTGCCCAAGCCCATTTTTCAAGCCTATATTTTTATCCAAACTCTCCCAAATTTTGGGCCTTGCCTCTATTTCTGGCCTTTTTTTTTTTTTCCTACAATAAGGTAATCCTAGACTCCTTTTCTTTCCTACAAAGACTTGAAATTATTTGTTGAAATTTACTTATTTTCGATTAGTAAATTTATGTTATCCATGTGGTGAGATTTAATAATTATATTTGGATGAGCTCATACATTGAGTAATAAACACTTAATAAATAATTTTTTTCTGTATTTGATTGGTCGAAAGCCAAATCACAATTTGTAAATACCGAAATAATTAGTGGTGTGATATTATAGTATAGATAATATTAAAGTGGAGATGCCATTTTCACAAGCTTAATAAACTTAATGGGCCATTTATAATTTATTGCATTATAAAGAAAACCAATAATGAATTTTGACAAGCTTTTTTTTAAAGCATTTGTCAAGCTCATTATCAAAAGGGTTTTTGGCCTTTGGGACCTAAAAAATTATTGAACACAACTTGGCAATTGGGGGTGTTCTGCGGACAGCAAGGATCCCCCGAATTAAGGTTCTCAATCATTCCAAACAGATTATATATTTGAAAATGTTAGAATTTCATATTTGAGTAAAAATTTTTGAAGTGTTATTTATTAAAAAATAAATTTAATTTCTCAATATTTGAAAGTATTCCTCAAAGAGTATTATGTTTTTTGTGCTCTAAAAGTCTGCATGCTATAAGCAAATGTCCTAGGGACTTGATTTATAGAGTTGAGAGTACCTCAACCATACGTGGCTCAAGTGGTACTAAATTCCTTAACAAGTGACCTATATGCCATAGATTAAATGTTCAAACCCCACCAAGGACAAGAGCTCACGTCGCCTTGGTGGATGGTTGTACATTCTCATATTGTCAAGGCACTCCCAACTTTATGAACCAAGCCCTCGGGATAGTTGCTCACAGCACGCTAACTCTCTACAAAGCACAAGAGACAAAATCCTCTTCGAAGGACAATATCTTCAATTGTTAGGAAATTAAATCGACTAACCAAGGACAACAAATAAAAAATAATAATATGAAATATAATGGTAAGACATACTACACTTTTAAAAAATGATATAAGTTTAAATATTAAAGATAAATATCAAAATGATTAATTTTCATGATATTATCCTGTAAAATATATGATGAAATTAATTAACTTAATCAATTTCTAACATATTTATAATTTATGAAAATTTTAACTAAAACTCAAACCTAACCCAATTCTATTAAATTTGTTGAGATCAACGTTGGTTAAAATCAGTATTCAAATTTTCTGACTACTCTCCTTTACCTCTTTAAATATGTGATTTTTATTGAGTTCAAGTTGATGAGATCAAAGATGATATCAGACATAATAAAAAAATAAAAAATAAAAAAGAAGTTTCATACGTGGCTGACTGCTGCTAGCCTGCTAGGGATTAAAATTGTTAATATTCCATAGTCCGAGCCCTTGCCTGTCCCCACAGTATTATTGGGCTCTATGTATTAAAAAGCGGGTCCTATAAGTACAATTCACGAAGCCGATAAAAGGTTTTAAAAATAACCTAATCCAATCCAACTATTGAAAATAACCATAAATGAAGAAAAATTAGAAAGAATAAACATATATTAATTTAATAAAAATTAAAATGAAGTAATATTTTATATAGTTATATACATGCATCTTAGTCTCATCGGTGGAGTCAAAAATTTTTTGAAAGTCGAAATTAAATTATAATTTTTACGATAATAAAAATATAATTTTATATTTTAATAATTTATATCTTTATAATTTTAAAATATTAAATTAAAATTTTATAATTTTAAGAGAATAAAATATAATTTTATTTTTATTAATTTAAATTTTTAAAATTTTCTATTTTAGAATTACAGATTACACCCTCGCTCATCAATGCAACAAAAGTTACCACCCATGACCCTTAATAAATATATCTCTTATTATATATCGCTTCATAAATATCTCTCTGTATATTGCATTTTCATTAAGTGTAAGGAGATGATTGGTTAATTAAGCACAATTAATTTTCTTTCCAAGGCCACCAAAAGGAAATGATTGAGGGAAAAAAGGAGTAAGTGGACACTTCCACTGATTTCTTATCATTCTTAAAGCTAATAACACTTGGGGAGATAATATTCATATACAAAAAAAAAAAAAAAGTGGATTTGGAATTTTATTCTATTTTCTAAAACAAAAACCATTCTATTTGGTCATGCTTTTGTATGATAGTATCGTGTTTATATAGAATACATTCTTGATGTAATTGTTATTTTCTTTCTTCTTTTAAGTGGGAAATGTTGCAAGAAAATTAAAATCTTGGAACCTTTTCGGTGAACATCATAATTTCTTTTTAATATAAAAGTTTTATAAATGAGAGAAATGTAATATGTCTTACATTTTTATTATATTTAGTAAATTTATTTTGTGTATATCAATTTCATTTATTAAAGCTATAAATTAGAATCGCATTACTAGTTAAAAATACTTGTGATTCTAAGATCTCGCTAACTCAAATCACGTGGGTCATATCCTTACTTGACATAGACAAAACACTTACCAATTATAAGTCGAATTATAGGTTGCAACCCACCTGCATAAAGTCGAAATCACTAATAATTATTGGTTAGCTGTATGATAGTGAATTCGTTTCCAAACCTTGCATACATTATCGTCATATTATATATCTATCACACTATATATGTGAGTCTTAAAATATTGATTAGGCCCAAATAAGTAATAAACTAATATGAGAATAGCACATGGCATCACAAAAAAAACTAGAAGCGTCACCTTTTAAGACTCACATATATTAAAACTAGGTATTTCTTTTTGCTATTTTTCTTCATTCTCTCAAACTCCCATCCTATCAAAGAATCAATCATTTATGATTTTTTCACCAATTAAGTGAACCGTCACGAACCTCACTACTTAAACAATATATAAACAAATTTAAATCAATTTTATTAAATATTATTGTTTTAATTGTAACTCTGCAAATGATTGAATCAGACAACTAAATCTATACAATCTTTTTTTGAGTAAAGGATTCACTGTCTTTAGTAGTGATGATTTTTTTTCTAAAACATTGTCTTTTAAGGTTTTTTTTTTTTTTTTTTCACTAGCATATATGTGAAATATTTGCTTTCATTGGGGATAAGATTTCTATATAAGTATATATAAACCTTGGCTTGAGAGTAATTAAATAGTTACTAAGAACAAACAGATTTAACATTTAAGTGGACATCACTTTAATCCAAAAGGTAAATAAAGGGATCCATCGACAGTAACCCATCTTGTCTTAACTTGAAACCTAACCAAAGATCCATGTGTGGTTTTCTCCACCGTCAAATAGAATAAATCGGGTAAAATTACCAACAAGATGATTATATTAAGAGTTATATTACATTTTGATCCTTTTATTAAAAAATAGACAAATTAATCCTATACGTTAGATCAAAGAGTAAATTAGTTATTTTGTTAAAATTTTTATCCATTTTTAATGTTTAAAATTGTTCCTGTACATCAGCATGATGTATACGTGTGTGTCACTATTTAATTATTTTGTCAACCACACCAGTTTTTAATAGTACAATTTGATAAAATTTTTAATAGAAATGACTAATTTACATTTTGATTAACTTTTAGGGATTAATTTGCCCTTTTTTTAAGTAGCGAAGGCAAACTACAATCTAACTCTTAGTACAAAGGCTTTATGGTACTTTTACCAATAAATCGGATATGATATATTTATAAATCTATTTCATTATTGATCAATCAATTTATTATTTAATTTTTGGAGAGTGTTGGCAAATTATTATTTAATTAATAAAAGCCAGATAAATTTTAATATTTTGAATAGTAAAATAAACATTTAAAAGTTCAATAGATCAAGTTTGCTGATACAAAAAAGTAAGTTGAAGATTAAAGACAGTTTATCCAAATGATCGAAAGACATATAAAATTGGTTGGAGAATGATGGAGAGATAGCTTGAAGGGGAATGGTAGTTGGTGTCTCGTTTAGATCATATGTGCATGGTGTCGATGTTCGTCAACCCAAAGATATTTGAAGAGTCCCTCCAAGATCGAGAGCTTGTCCACGAGTTCTGAAAACTATGAAGGTCTTGTTAACATAATTTATTACGATCAAGTTGATAGTTTAATTATATAAAAAGTTATGTGAAAAATACATAAGAGATAAGTCATTGTAGTTACACGATATTAGATATTATTGTCCTTTATTATTTGTTGACGAAATTTTCCAAAAATATGTTACCATATAATAAAGTTGATTTTATATAATATTAAAAGTAATGAATGGGATAATATAATTGAATCCGTATTGATAAAAATTTTAATCATCGTTCCATTTAATATTTTTGATGTTACAATATTTATAGATTTGTTGTTTTTTTTTTTATCTCAAGTATTAACATTAAATGATGACTCTATAGTAAACAATAACTGAACTTTTACATGTACTTATTTGCTCAATTATTTATTTATGTCGTTCAAAACTTTTGCATGTCTTTATTTGAAGACACTTTATATTAGATAAATTAGTACCATATATAATATAATCCCTCTAATCTTTTGCCTAATGTAGATAGAAGATCCTTTAGTGGGCGGCATCATATTTAAACTTTGCAATAGTGGGAGAAAAGTGGGAAAGAGATTTTTATTTATTTGACTCGAATTATTATTTATTAATAAAAATATTTTAATTATAATTTAATTAATTTCAAATGAAGAAAGTGATAATTTAATGGAGAAAACATTTGCCCTACAAATGCTCAACACATGGACCAAAACTCATCGAGTAATATGGAAAGAAAATTTTAACTATTATTACATTGGTGATAAGAGTAGAGTATATATATATGTTTATAAAACAATTAAATGAGATCGCGACAATGATGAATCCAACGTTTATTGAACGAAGTTGGTGGAAAAATTCATCATATTATTAATATTTTTTATATTTGGAGTTAAATGGTATATTTTTTATAAGAGTTAAAATATAATTTTATCGCTTTTTAATTTTTAAAATATTATATAAAATTATTATTTTTGAGATTAAAGTGTAATTTTATTACATATTAATTTAAAATTTTATAAATTTTAAAGGACTAAAATGATATTTCCTATTTTAAAAGGACTAGGGCCCTTGCCAGCCCCTAGTGCCATCATTGACTGAAAATCCAACCTAAAGTAGATATGGTCTAAGTATCATATAATTGTGGTTGTTTAAATGTCATTGACAATATTTAAATCCATGTCTAAGATACATTCCAATTGTTTAGATCATTAAATGATCAAACATTCTTAGAGTAAAACTATAATTTCTTATTATTTAAGAATTTATAAATTTATTGATAATTTAGAATTTGTATAAAAATTATTAATTTTTATAAAATAAAATCTAAATCAACAAACAACTAGATTTTTAATTTTTTTATAAATTTAGATAATAAAAACTATTGAATTATGATAATTACAAATAGTACCATTTTGTATAATTAAATTAGTTGGTCCAACCTTATAGATACCATTTATCCTTTATATATAAATATAAAAGGTTATTAATTGAGTCGATATTGAAAATTATTAATTTAAGAAATTATTCGTGTTTTTAATTGATTTTATTTATTTAATAAAAATAATTAGCCACTCGTGTATATTCAACTTTTTAACTTTCTTTCTAATCACATCGTCAGTTAGGAGGGTAACAAATTTGAGCAATGACAAAGGGGAATGTGTTGTACAAATGAAAACACGAGTTCAACTCGTGAGGGCGCGGGTAACTAATCTGCGCCACACGTCTTTGCTGTGCTCTCTAAATCCCAATCTTCATTTCATTCAAACAACATCAATATGACAATTTCATCATGCTTTTCCTTTTTATTATTTAGATTTTCATTTATTTTCAAAACGTAAAATAGTAGCATTAATTATTAAGGAAATAAAAATATCCAATTAATTTTATTGAATCTAAATTACGTGAAAATAGTTTATGTGAAAATATATGTACTCAAATAATTCATCTTCGATTTAATCATTAATTACTTTATATTATTTTATATAAAAATATTATAATATTTATTATCATTTAAAAGAAATTAAATCGATATTTAACTGAGATACCGATAAATATTAAATCTATATATGAAAATAAACATATTTATCTTTGTATTTTTATGTGTACAATTAAATTAAAATAAATAAAAATTCATATATAAATATGAATTTATAGTACATGATCCTCCGATATTTTTATCATACTATAAATATAAAATTTTGAATACATTAAATTTATTTAAAAATTATGAATTAAAATTAGAATTTCATCTTTTAAATATACTCCATTAATTATTAACAAATGATAATAAATTTTAAGGATAATTATACTTTAGAAAAAATAGACATGTGTGATCTACGAACTTTGGAATTTTTATTATTAAGAGTCTGTAATAAACTTGTGAGGATAAGAACGCTATATATTTCATTTTCGTCTTGTTAGTCAATATTGTACCATTTTTATAAAATAAATATTTATATTAAATTAATAAATGGCGTATTGCCTATGAATTTTAATTGTATATTCGATAATTTCAAACTTTCTATGCTAATTAATAGACATCGTTGTCGATGAAATTGAAATTTAACTAAATTATTTTGAAGGAATAATTTGATAAAAAGTCTTTTATTAAGAATTAAATTGTATTATATATATATTATATTGAAAAGTAAAATAGTTATATCTGTTAAAATTTTTATCTATTTGTATTATTTTTAATCGAATGATCAATTTACTATTTTATTTAGCGTACATTATAATGAGTAATTTATTGCTTTTTAGTAAATGGATCAAAATATAATTTAATTTCTAGTACAATAATTTTATGGTACTTTTATCGATATAGCTTATATACTAAAGTTAACTTGTCAACGACAAATAATATTAATAAAATTGATGTATTAAAATATTAAATGTTTAAGTTTAAGTTTCATTACATATAATAAATTTTATTTGTTACTTGAATTGAGTTAATTGTTGAGCCAATGCTTTTTTGAAAAAAAATTATAACTACAAATACAATTAAATATATTAATTCAAATAATATACATTTAAATAACTATAATTAAAATTAAATAATACATATCATATAGTATAGGGGTGTTCAAATTTCGAGTAAAACTGAATTAATTCAGTTAACCGACCGAATTAATTGGTCAGTTAACTGAATTAATTCGGTCAAAGGTCGGTTAATAATTTTTTTGAAGTTAAATTAATTGTTAATTCAGTTAGAAATTGGTCATTAACGAATTAATTTAAATTAATAAATAATATTATAATATATAAGTATTCGTCGGGTTGGTGGATTCGGTTAATTTTTGAAAGTATAAATTAATCGGTTGGTTAATTTGATTAATTTTTATATATTCTATATTTGTTTTAACTAAAATAAAAAAATATAAATTTCAGTTAATTCGTTAATTGGCCAAATTAACTGAAAAATTCGTTTGATTAATTTTTTAAAAAATTTAGTTCGATTAAGGGTTTAAAATAGTTGATTAATTCAATTAATGGTAATTATAATGCGATTTAAACTATAATAACTCTGAAAAATGTCACATTTAACGACTTAAACTCAAACCATCAATATCCCTAAACCTTAATCTGATTAGAATAATCAAAGCTTCGTTAGCAACTAATATCAAATTTAAGAATTTGGTTTAAATTACAAAATTTCGATGGAAGATTTAATTTGAACTAATTACTCTTTAAAAAAACACAAAATTAAACCAAAATAAACATATAGTAAAAAACAAACTATATATAGATCCGAAAATTCTAATACACATTTTCTATATATATTTTAAATTTTATGTATTTTTAAAAATTTATTTTCAATTTTAATTTTAAAAGTAAGATCAAATATTGAAGGTTAAATTTATTGAAAATTTTAAAATCAAGATTAAATAAATTAAATATTGAGGACTAAATTTATTATTATGCTAAATTATGTCAATATTTTATTTAATAACCAAACACATTTTAACAATAAAATGACTAAAAGTAAAATTAATTTAATTAGAGTGATTAAATTAATAAAATAATAGATAATCAAAATAGAAATGCGATGAAACTTAAATCATTATCTAAGTAATTGTATTTATAATTAAAAAAAGCTCGAGACTACGGAAATTAAAATGATTGAAAAAACATTGGGAAATTTGATTCCATAATCCAAATCTTTTCATCTTGGAACAACCTTTTTCATCCTTTTCACTCGCCTTATCCTTAAGTGGTCTCATGATAAGAAGACAAAACATTTTGCCTTTAAAAAATAAAAAAGAAAAGTAAAAACTTAAAAAAAAAAAAAAAACAATAGAGAATCCTCTAGGACCTAGGTTTATTCATCAACCTCTTATCACATTCCACGTAGAGAAACTCACGTGATCCAGAAAAAGACTTATGGGTAAACTGCACCTAAAGTCACTAAACTATTAGTAAGTTTATATTTTAGTAACTTAACTTTTAAAAATTAAAAAATATCATTAAAATGTTTGAAAATTTTCATTTAAGTCACTAGGCTATTAATAATATTGTTATTTTTCTTTGCTATTTGCACAGCCTATACTAATCAAAAGCTCTCATTCTCTTTTTATTTTATAGTTCATTTTTTTATGAAACAACTTTGAATATCACGAATTTACAAACCAAAATTCAAATAATTTTTCTCTGATATCCGGCACTCACAGTCAGATTAACTTAGATCTAAGAAATATTTTTCCACTCGTCTATGAGTAATGATCAACTATATAGATTGTTGAATCATAGCTTATAGTTCATTAACAGATTTAAAAAAAAATACTTAGCAACTAAGTGACTTAAATAAAAAATTATAAATAGTTTAGTTTTTTAAATAAAAACTTTTGAATAGTTTAGTGATTTAAATGAAAACTTTCGAATAGTTCAATGATTATTTTGTAACATTTAAAAGTTAAATGACCAAAACGTAAACTTATTAATAATTTAGTGACCTTAGGTGGAATTTACCCAAGACTTATAGAACAATCCAGCGTGGCAAATCACGCCACGTGGCACCAACGAGGGTATAAAAACGACCACATTCCCCCACATTCTTATCACACCCCGGTCTTAAACATGGAACAGCCTGCCTCGAGCCTTTCCTTCCCTCTCATCTCCCGTTGAAAATCTCAAACCAAATACCAAACAAAACAAAACCCGGAAATATATATATTATTACGAAGAAGACAAATAACAAAAAAGAAAAAAAATTAAAACAGCAGCAAGAAATTGAAGGGCGAAGGAGGAATTAGTTTAACGGAGAAGAACGGAGAAAGTCAAAGGAGCCAAGAGTTTTCAAATGGCGATTCCTATACCGGAATTGCGACGTGGAGACGAAGCGGTGGTGGTATCTACCGGCACGGTGAAACCGCCGCCATTTGGAGGTTTGTCGGAGGAGAGTGAAGAGAAGTCTCCGATTTTGATATTCTTGTTGTTTCATAAGGCGGTGCGGAATGAGCTGGATGCGCTTCACCGTTTGGCTTTGGCGTTTGCTACAGGAAACAGTGTTGATATTCAATCGCTGTTTCAACGGTACGGTTTCTTCAGATCGATTTATAGGCAACACTCTGTTGCCGAAGATGAGGTACTCTTTTCTTTTTGCTCTTAATTTTGTTAGAATTTTCGAATGCTCTGGTTGTTTCGGCAAGAGAGTTTTGAAATTTTGAACAACTTGTTTTTCTTTTATTTTTGAATTTAGTGAATTTTGGATAGTATTTTTAGTAAATCATTGGAATTTATTACACGCCTAAGTATGTACGTGGACGACTGCCTGTTTGTACACCGTTTCATTTTAGTTTCTTAATTTCAATACTTGAGTTAAAATTTTTCTTTGCTTGGTTCTTGGAAATTACGAAGGAATTAATCATTTAATTGCGAATTTTTTCTCTTGTTTCGAATTGGAGTGCATTCGTCGCATTTCAGTCTTTTTTTCCTTTATCAGTGAAAAAGGAAAAGAATATATTTTGATTTGTAATCAGCTATATTTTATTTATAAGCATTTTGACTGTCGGTTGGTGGTTTTAGTGGAGTCATTTTGTTCTTATGGAATTGATTTTAGTATTAATTTTCCATTTCCCTAACTTCATGACAAGTACTTCTGCTTCTTTTCAGAGGACTGTCCTTGTAGATAAATTATTGGGGGGAAAAAACCTTAGTGGAATACTTTTTCACTAATGATGCAATATATATTCTTGGTTTTGTTTTAAATTTTAATAATTTCGATGAAGAATGTTGAAATTTTATTTTTCTAAAACTTGAAACATGATAAGTTGAACTTGTGTTGATATATTGAATTGAGTACTTGCAAAATGTACCAATGTAGGATGCTATGAGTCTAACAGAGGCAAGCTTGTGAATTTTCTTTTTTAGTTGGAAAACAAGTTTCAGTTGCCACTTTTACTTCTAGAAGAGCATCACAGTTTGGAATATTATAAATATTGCAAGTTGGAGGCAAACATTTTTGGTTTAAAATGATTTCCTTGCTAAGATGTTTGGTTTCAGTGGTTAATTAAATTTTATTTCTCCATCAATGGCTTTGAAAAAAAAAATGTATTGTTTTTACTGATCTAAGCATACCATTCAAAGAGTGTGCATCTATAACTGAAAAAATAAATATTAATGTCTGGTTTATCTGAAATTTGATTACTTCTTCCATTGGATTTTCTATCTTTTATTTTTTGGTAGTGTGACAACTAAAAGTTTCTGGACTTGCAATGTAATCTTTGAAACTGAAAGTTCTGGTACCTCCTGCTTGCATTTTGTTTTTTGAGAGAAGTGGCAGGATGCTCTCCTGATGTTATCAGGCAATATGCATGACCATAGTTACTTAATACCAACTGTTTGCTGCAATTCTAAGATTTCAATTTTGATTCCTGGAAGCAGTCTATGCATTCTTTGTAATTCCTCATGTTTCTACTATATCAGAAATTTTACAGCATATGGATTTGAATGCAGGTTATTTTTCCAGCCCTTGATATACGTGTAAAAAATGTGGCAAAAACTTACTCCCTTGAACACAAAGGTGAAAGCAACCTTTTTGATCATCTATTTGAGCTTTTAAGTTCTTATATGGAAGATGATGAGAGCTTCCCAAAGGAGTTAGCTTCTTGTACAGGGGCCCTTCGAACATCAATTAGTCAGCATATGGACAAAGAAGAGGAACAGGTATGAGCTTATGTAGTGTTGCTTTTCTATTTCAGAATTTATGCGATGTTTTGAACAAATTCCTTGCTTAGGGTATCCTAAATATAACTAAGATAAAAGATCCACACATTTCTTTTGTGCTTGACAACTGCTTTTCATGTGTTCAATTTCAAAAGAACTAGTGTGTGCATAGTTGTTTTTAACCTAATAAGTTAGCTTCTTTTTATTGTGGTGTGCATGCTCCTTTGTTATAAACAATTAGTCTTTCTCTCAATTTTAGTTTTTTTTTTTCTTCTTTTACTTGGTAGCTTACTTCATTTAATTATTTCTGATTATTGTTTACCGTGTTTTATTGACAGTGTTTTAAATTATGCACAATTTGAGGCTTGATTTGACAAATGTATTGAAAAGTGCATTTCTTTTATATGTTATGAATCTGCATAGGACTAATGAGTAAATTGTTTTTCTCCCCCAAGTGCTGTATCTATGACATATATATCAACAGATATCCAATAATTTTGTGCAAGTTGGTTAGGCTGTATTGATTTTTCTCCAAGAATTATTCAGTTCCATGCTTTTAATGCTCTATGTTCAATTTAACTTACTGGATATGCAGCTGCTCTATTGTTTTTGACATGTTAAATTCCCAAGCTATGCAAAGAAGAGGCCAATTTGATATTATAATTCTTTTTGCTTCATAAAGCATGAATTTTAAACAGCTACAGATCCATTGCAATAGTTATTCCTTTATCATCTAAAACTAATTCTCTCAACATGAGTCAGTTGTCTTCTCTCTTTACCGCTTTAATCATCAATCCAGAAGACCACGTGATATAATAAGGCTGTATTTTCGGGTTACATGGTATTCTTTTTGAATGTGACAGGTTTTTCCCTTGCTTATTGAAAAGTTCTCTCTTGATGAGCAAGCATCGCTAGTCTGGCAGTTTTTATGCAGCATTCCTGTGAATATGGTGGCGGAGTTCCTTCCGTGGCTTTCATCATTTCTCTCACCTGATGAATATCAGGACATGCAGAAATGCTTAAGCAAAATAGTTCCAGAAGAAAAGCTTCTGCAGCAGGCAAGATTTCTATTTTCACCAAACCATTTATATATTTTGGACAATTTTTGTATGAGCTTCCTAAATGTTAATTCTTTACTTTTAAAGGTTATCTTTACATGGATGGAAGGGAGAAATGATGCTAACTTATTAGGAAAATATCATTTAGATTCTCCTGATGGCTTAAGCCAGTCATTGGACAGTAGAACCTGTCCTTGTGAGTTACCAAAGACCGGGAAAAGAAAATATTTGGAGCGTGGTAGTATTCTTTCTGAGACAGATGGCACACATCCATTGAATGAAATATTGCATTGGCATAATGCTATTAAGAGAGAGTTGACTGAGATAGCTGAGGAGGCTAGGAAGATTCAACTTTCTGGGGATTTTGTTGATCTATCAGTCTTTAATGAACGATTGCAATTTATTGCTGAGGTTTGCATCTTTCACAGGTATTTTTCTTGTAATCTTGTTGTTTTTGTACTAGTTTCTCCGCTTACTGATAAATTCTACCTTAAAAATCCACTGGGTCTAACTTTCTACCTTTGCCCCAGAGAAGTTATCGCAAGCATCCAGCCTATTATGCCTTGAAAATTATTTTTCCTTTAATTTAATATATATTCCTTTTAAAACTTATTTATCATTTTGTTTAAAATAAAATTAATATAAATTCTATTATCAAAATGAGTTCCCACATTAGCATAAAAAATATTTGAAGATCAATCTAAATATGAATAGTGTATGTTCCCAGGTCAAAGCAATCTAAAGCTGTCCCCCTGCCATTGCAGTTTTTTTTTTTTGTAAAAGCTCTCCCCTCCTTTCTTCAGCTCCCAACTCAAAAAAAGTAAAAATAAAATAAATAAATAAAATATCCTGCCAGGGCAAGGTGGATTGCTAGTTTTGCTGTATACTTGTTTGCTTATATTTTAAGCAGGAAATTGATGATCGGATTGCTCTATTATGAAGTATTGCAGAGGACAAGGTAATATTCCCTGCGGTTGATGAAGAACTGTCTTTCACCCAAGAGCATGCTGAAGAAGAAAGCCAATTCAATGACTTTAGGTGTTTGATTGAAAGTATTCAAAATGCAGGAGCAGTTTCTACTTCAGCTGCTGAATTTTATTCCAAGTTATGTGAGCATGCTGATCAAATAATGGAAACTATAATGACTCATTTCCATAATGAGGAAGTTCAGGTGAGCTTTTTTTTGGGGGTGTTCAGTAGGTGCTCTGGTAAAACATGAAGTTTTATATTCCTGAACTGTCCCAATTGTACATAACTACACAGCCATATATGCATACACCCACATCACCTGGGAAGGAGGAAAAAAAAGGGGTGGGGGGTGGAGATGAGGGAGAGAGGCTGTCGGGTCCTATGACAATATGTGGAAGTGCTATATGATAATATTCTATGATTTATTTAAGTATATTTGAACTAAAGCTCTATGTTTTCATGTGCTGTAATTGATTAGACTATTTTGTGCAGTTCTAGAAACCTATGGTTATGTGAATGTTTCTACCCTATTCTTGTTGATTTCTAGGTTCTTCCAATTGCGAAAAAGAACTTTAGTTTCAAAAGGCAGCGTGAACTTTTGTATCAAAGCTTGTGTGTAATGCCCTTGAGATTGATTGAGCGCGTCTTGCCATGGCTGGTTGGGTCATTGACTGATCATGAAGCCCGGAATTTCCTGAAGAACATGCAGTTGGCAGGTCTACAGATCCCTTCCCTATACAGCAGTTCAGTCAATTTATTTAATACACTTAAAACTTTCACTGCTTGATTTACCCTTTCTAACTCACTGATACTTATTTGATTCAGCTCCAGCAACAGATAGTGCTCTCATGACACTTTTTTCTGGGTGGGCTTGCAAGGGTCGAAACCAAGGCATGTGTTTGTCTCCAACTGGAAATGGTTGCTATGTTAAAAGGTTCAGTGACATTGAAGAAGATTTTGTTCAATCATGTTGTGCATGCACTTCTTCCATGTGCATGAACGAGACCTGTTCAACAATTCATGTAGATGAAGTTAAAAGGCCAGTTAAAAGAAACATTTCTGATTCATGCAAAACCGGCAATGCTGCTGAGCTGTCAGTTAGTGTCGGTGCCCATGGGCAACCTTGTAATGAAAGGTCTTGCTGTGTTCCTGGTTTAGGAGTAAATACTAATAATCTGGGGTTTGGTTCTCTTTTAACAGCCAAGTCTCTGAGATCTTTGTCTTTTGGCCCCTCCGCTCCATCTCTAAATTCCAGTCTTTTTGTCTGGGAAACAGATAATAACTTGTCTGACATTGGCTCAGCAGATCGACCAATTGATACGATTTTCAAATTTCATAAAGCCATCAGCAAAGACTTGGAATATCTGGATGTTGAATCTGGAAAGCTTGGCGATTGTGATGAGACATTCCTTAGGCAGTTTATTGGAAGATTTCATCTATTATGGGGTTTATACAGAGCTCATAGTAATGCCGAGGATGATATTGTTTTCCCAGCATTGGAGTCTAAAGAGACACTTCATAACGTCAGTCACTCATATACACTAGATCATAAGCAGGAGGAAAAATTGTTTGAAGACATTAACAGTGTTCTTTCTGAACTTTCACACCTTCATGAAAGTTTTACCATAGGTCATATGCCAACTGATACTGGCACTGGACTTTCTGGTGCCTACAATGGTGATTGTCTGAGAAAATATAATGAGCTGGCTACTAAGCTTCAGGGGATGTGCAAATCAATCAGAGTTACCCTGGATCATCATATTTACCGAGAGGAACTTGAGCTTTGGCCATTATTTGGTAGATATTTCTCTGTGGAGGAGCAAGACAAACTAGTTGGGCGCATAATTGGCACCACAGGTGCTGAAGTGCTTCAGTCAATGCTGCCATGGGTAACTGCAGCCCTTACTCAGGAGGAGCAAAATAAAATGATGGACACATGGAAGCAAGCAACCAAAAACACAATGTTCAATGAATGGCTAAATGAATGCTGGAAAAAACCCTCCGAATCATCTTTGCAGAATGAAATGTCAGAAACTGGCATTTCTCTAAAAGGTATTTGGTAATGATATGCATTTGGTTTGAACATTGTTGCGTGGAACATTTTAATTTATTTCTCGAATGGTCTGCTCTAGGTAATGATTTTCAAGACAGTTTGGAACAATGTGATCAAATGTTTAAGCCTGGGTGGAAAGATATTTTCCGAATGAATCAAAATGAGCTTGAGTCAGAGATACGGAAGGTTTATCGGGACTCAACTCTTGATCCTAGGAGAAAAGCTTATCTTGTTCAGAACCTTTTAACTAGGTTTGTTACATGATATTTATCTGCTTTGTCTATACTAATTCCTAGCGTCATTGGCAATATGTTATGTGTTTCTTACCCTCTATTTCTTTTTATTTTTGGTTCATTGATTCTTTGTTATTCTTTTGACATGAGTTATTAATCAGTTAGTAAATTGTTTATTTTAGTCGTTGGATAGCTGCTCAGCAGAAGTTACCCCAAGCAGCATCCGGTGAAGCTTCTAACAGCGAAGATGTATGGGGATGTTCTCCATCATTTCGAGATCCAGGGAAACAAATATTTGGGTGCGAGCACTACAAAAGAAACTGCAAACTCCGTGCTGCTTGCTGTGGGAAGTTGTTTACTTGCAGGTTTTGTCATGACAATGTGAGCGATCATTCAATGGATAGGTAAGTTTGAATAACTTTTCTCTAATTCAAGGTTAGAGTTCTGTGCATATGATTTTTTTTCTCTCAACCATTTCAGGAAAGCAACCTTAGAGATGATGTGCATGAGTTGCCTCAAGATTCAACCTGTTGGTCCAATTTGCATTACACCTTCCTGCAATGGATTTTCAATGGCAAAGTATTATTGTAGCATATGCAAGTTTTTTGATGATGAAAGGTATTTGTTCTTCTTGGCAGTTTCCATCTTGCAGCAAAATTTTACCACCACCTGAATCTATTCTAAATCTTTTCATCAAATTTCATATTCAACCTGTAGAGGATTACCCTTTTAAATTGTTGTAAACCACATTTATCCTTATGAAGATGAGCACACACTTTTTTAACCCCCATTGTTAGAGCTCTTAGAAAACCACATATCCATTTCTGATACTCATACCTAAGTCCAAGTAACATGCTTGTCCTCCATTTTCTCCTTTCCTTTCCCCTCATAGCTATAACATGTAAAGGCCTTTTGCACTACACTTGCATACTGAGAAAGTAGGAAAATAATTGTTTTGTTTCAAGATTATAACCAGAATGAGAATTTGCACTTGTACCATGATCACTTATTTAGAAATACTAATGAATGGTTCAGTGGTTTTAGATTCTACTGGAAGAGACGGTGCTAATCTTTGACCTATCCTAATAATTTTTCTGCTTCAGGAATGTGTATCATTGTCCATTTTGCAACCTATGCCGTGTTGGTAAAGGACTTGGCATTGATTATTTTCATTGCATGACATGCAATTGTTGCCTCGGGACAAAGTTAGTGAACCACAAGTGCCTGGAGAAAGGTTTAGAAACCAACTGCCCTATTTGTTGTGATTTTTTGTTCACATCAAGTGCAACAGTCAGAGCTCTACCTTGCGGCCATTATATGCATTCAGCTTGTTTTCAGGTTCTTGGCTTTCCTTTTCTCCTACTCCCCAGTACCCATTTTTCACTTGTTTCTTTATGTATGATTATCTTTGAAGGAACACTGCCAAATTGGTTATACGCTAACTTTACATTTTTTGCTCTGTTAGGCATATACTTGCAGTCATTACACCTGTCCACTTTGCAGTAAATCCTTGGGTGATATGGCGGTAAAAAAACTTTCTTGCACCTTAGCTTCTTATGACTTGTAAAGAGCAATATATGTTTTCATGTTTCTCATATCAATATTGAAGATGGCATATCGGTATTGTCTAACACTGGTGTGCTCATTTTTTTATGCCTTTTCATATATTTCTAGGCTCAAACCCCTTTAAGCACTAAGATACATGTAGCATATGAACTGCTGTTCACTTATTCCTCATTACATCGATCCCTGGATAAGAGACAATTATCCTGTTATAATGAACTTCAAAGTTCCATCTTGGTGAAGGATACTTATGTGACCTTTTTCATTTTGGTTAACTTTCAGGTTTACTTCGGTATGCTTGACGCATTGTTGGCTGCTGAAGAGCTTCCAGAAGAATACAGGGATCGGTGTCAGGTTTATTCTTTTCTTACCTCAAAGGACAAACTGGCTAAATGTTACCCCTTAAAAGATAACTATAGAATGAACTAAGTTCCGAATTTTATCTTTACTAATGGCATATATATACAATCCACAGGATATTCTCTGCAACGATTGTGATCAAAAGGGCACATCTCGGTTCCATTGGTTGTATCACAAGTGTGGATATTGTGGATCGTACAACACCCGCGTGATCAAGACCTCGACGCAGACACCAACAACAGACTGCTCTACTGTGAATCAATGAAAGGTTTCTCTTCTTTCCCAAATAATGTATAGATGGTAGTTTGTAAATAACATGTATAGGCAAATTATTTTTTCCCCCCAATTACGGCATAGTTTCCTTTTGGGAGCATCTAGACGCTCTGATAGAAAACATTACCAAGGCATTGAAAAGTTAAAAATGTTTAGAACTATTTGCTTCTCTATACCTCCCTTCACTCGTTTTTTCCTTTTTGGTGCCGAGTCAAGTTATAAATCGAGGTAGGTAGAGTATTTTTGAACCTAATCATTAGGGTGCTGATAAGCGACTTTAATCACTATTAACTAGTTGGTGTTAGTTGACAATGTAGCCAGTATCGTATGGGCATAAGCCCGTACTGATTGGTATACATTGACAATATATAGGAGCAAAATGAAATGACATTCTTAGCTTAAAAACCAGTTGCACCGAATATACAAGTTTTTATTTTTTGTTTTTATCATTTTTGGCATAATTATATTTAAAAATTAAATTGTTTTTATCAGTACCGAATACAATTTATTATGGTTTTAAAATATATATTTGTTGGAGTTAAAATTTTTATGTTTGCATATAACTATATAGTAATCGAAGTATATATATTTTTGTTTATATAATATATCTTTAAGTTTAAAATGGTATGTTGAAGGTCACTGGCATTTACCCATGTCAGATCAAAATCGTTTTTCCCACTGGTATCGTGTTCACTATTTCGATTAATCACTCTTTGGAGGATTGCTTTTTCAGTGCTGAAAAGATGGGAGTCAAATTGAATCATCAAATCGGTTTAGTAAACAAAATTGAACATCTACTTATCGTTCAATAAAAGGAAAAACAGTTTAATTTTGTAACTTTTACTATAAATTTGTTTTAACAGACCGAGGTTAATTTAGATAACCAATAATGACATTAATTTGGGCGATTAAAGCATGATTACTATAAAATTTAATTTAATTTAGTTTTAACTTTTTATATATATATACTAATACCTATTTTTATCCATAATTTTTTCTCAATCTCACACAAGCTTACATTTTCTGAATTCCTACGATGGTAACAATACCAATTAACTATACAATGTGATTCCAATACCAATTAACTATACAATGCGATTCCACAAAAAATGACATCCCATCTGAAGAGGGTTTCTTCAACATCTTTTTACATTTTGGATAGCGCCAGCAAAAGCAAGAACCAACACGATAGTTTCCAAAATCGGGATCTGTTAATTTCCTATGCTTAACTACATAGTTGGACGAAAGCTAATTCAACTATATAGTTAAGGCTTCCAGTTCACTTAAATTCATAAAAATAAAAAATATATATATCAAAAATTCAATTCAACTGTCTCTAATTCGGCCAACTTTTTACTCGATTAACCAATTCAATACCCTTCTATGAATTGACACCTCAACCCAATCAATCCAACCGGTCGATCTAATTCAAACAACTTTGTCATATACTTTTGATTTTATAGATTGTTTTTAAAGAAAACTCCTGGTTTCCTTTGTTTTAAATTAAAAACCCTGGAGGAAAATGAGGGTTTACAAAAAATCCAATTCAACTTCAAATGAATTAGAATTTCTCTTGTTTAATACAACAAAAGAATGGAATCCAGAGCCACTTGATGTTTTGTTCCCCCCCTCCCTCAAATCCGTATACAGTCTTGTTTCTCAAATGTCTGTTTTCCTTTTAAACAAACAGGCACTTTTTACACTTACTGATGGTCAATCAACCATTTGCACATATGATGGCTATGATTGTGAGATCATCGAAGATCGATGACGTCAAAGGTCAGATTCGGATTCATATACACATCTGTACATGTACTGTAAAGGGGGCCACCATCTGGAGGTTGAATGTGTGGATGAAAGCCACGTTTCTGGCACTGTCTAATGACGGACATTCCACCTGGAGTTGTCAAACGAAAAATTCCATGTTTTCTGCACTTGGAATGATGAAAAGTTAACGGTAACTGGACATACAGAAAAAGGATAAAAAATTGATTAATCATATAATAATATGCTTCCCACCTCGAAGCATCTCTTGGTGCCATTACGATTGCTACAGATTCCGGCAACATAATCTAGATACACAAACAACGACTTCAGAACGTTTAAATAACAATAAGAAAACACACATTGGCTTCCTTACCGCTAAAATGTGGATACAAAGTTACTAAGAGAAAGGACAACACAAGAGCAGGGTATTTTTAGATCGGTACACTGAAAGTAACCCTTCCAAATGTTTAAAACCATATTCTAGAAAATCCCGCAGGGAGGAGAAAACGTGGTTCTACGGGGTACTAATCTCCTCTTCTAATTTCATAAGCAGAATGCTAAAAACCATCTAAAAACAGGTTCAGAAAGACCGCCGTGCAATTTTCGGTTACATAGACATTGGGAAACCATGGAAAATAAGAAAGTTTAAAAAATAAGAACACAGGACCAATCGATTCTGAGGATCTTGTTTGAACACCCTAGATCAAATATGAAGCACGATTTCAAAACAGATGCTTAGTGTTTTCACTAGAAACGGGTTTAACCACTTATATTAAACACTGAAATTCCTTCTGTCCTACCAAATATGGAAATTGGATAGAGGACATTTGATGCCACCACAAAATCTGAAAGTTAGGTTAGTATGAAGGAGATGAGTAAGAGGGTTCAGAGACGGGGAAGTAAAAAAACAAAAACAAAATAAAATTCTATCACTGAAAGAAGAGAAGATGTAAAGAAAAACATAAGTTTTTATTTATTTTACTGCCACATCAAGTGACACTTTTGTGACAAGCACATGCCATGTCACCAGCATCATACGTACATACTCCGTCATGATGTTATTTGTGACTTATTTTTGAGTGACCATAGAAACTTAAATGTTACTGACTAAAACACTAGATTTCATAATCGGTTGACCAAAATAAAAAAGTCACCCGAACTCCCAAAGTTGGATAACTATTTGTGTATTTTACTGTTCAAACTAATGACCAGAATGACATTAGCAGTGAAAAATGAAATAGCTGAAAATATTTACAAATGAATCAAAATCTGTAACAGACACTAGTTTTGATAATGATACAAAAAGGCACATACCTGGTATGAGTAGTGAGTATGGAGATCAATTGATGACATGAAACATGATTGCGTAGGATGTGTCTGAGGATACAAACATAAAAAGATATCATTAAAAATATGTTATCAGGCATGCTAAATGTCAATTATGAAAAAGGAACAGATTTGAAAACTATGTTGCGATACATGATGTTGTACAGTCATATCTATGACATAAGATCCGCACAAATATCTTCCAAAAGTAGAGAACTTAGGAAAGACAAACAAGGATTTATCGAGCCTTTAAGTTATCAAGTTCACTCATCAACACAAATGTGTATAACTCACCTAAAACCCAACTGCAAAATCCATTTGTAACTGAGCAGATGTTTAAATATGAGGTTAAGTAGATTATTAAACACTTACATGAATCCAACCCAGTGGAAAGAGAGATCTCTTATCCTGTACTTCAAATATTTCCTCCTCATTTGTTGTTTGGCACTAATAAAAAAGAAAGTGTAATAATAGGAATCACATAACCCGCTAAAACAAGAGTAAAAAAAAAAAAAGAAAATTTTGATTGACGAAAATATTGAATTTAGATATGGTAATTCAAAATGAGACAAGCATACTGAGTCAGATGTTGATTCCTGCTTTGGGATAATAAGTGCTGTAACATAGAACTTCCTATTTTTCTGCAGACCAGTATCACAATATAACTTCAGTATTACATTATGTGCAGATCAACAAAATGTCTTAAGGCATCAGTACTTACAAGTGAACCTGCAAGAACACCACAAGTTTCTAAATTCCTATTTGTATTTGATTTAGCCAGCTTCATGAAGCTTTCCATCATTGTTGTTGACTGAACAACAAATAGCAAGTCAAGAAAAGTGGGGCTTGTTGAAGATATAAACATGAAAAGATGAAGATAACATAGAATAAACATCAACAAAAGATGTCATAAAAACTTACAATGTGCAACTGTAGAGGAGATTCAGAAGAAACAAGTGCTTCCGTTGAGGGGTTATCTATTCTACAATCTGTCTCCTTCACCTGGGGAGATATTGCATGAACCAAATCCTGTACTTCTGCAAGTACAGGAGGAGGAGATGGCTGTCTGGTAACATTTATATGAATAGGAGCGGTTTCTGATTCTTCAAAAGAAATCATTGGACAAGGTTCATCCACATGAGGCTTCTGACTATTCTCACAATTGCCAACAGTAACAGTTGATTCTATGCTTGATGCTTCAGGTTCTGAGTTGCTATGATCACTTTTGTCTGGAAGTTTATTTTCTATAGCCTGCTGCAAACTGTTTACACATAAAGACCATCAGATAGAAAAGTATTCACGAATTTCTCCAAAACAATCAAAATAAATAAAGAAAAAGATAATAGCATCACAATTGGAGTTTTTCAAATTTACTTCAAAACCAATATGCTTCTATAAAATAATCCTTCAATGCCTCTAGAAACCATCTTATTTTCCTTTAACATCAATTCAATCAATGTAACTGTGATCAACAATAAGTAATTACACATTCCCAAAACCAAAAAAGGAGCGGACCTTGGAAATTCAATTGGAGTCAGGTCAATATTGCTTGGATATTGCACCTGCAGTAAGAAAACTTATGTAAGCCAAGTTTCTTTGTGAGGACCAAATAATTAGGAAGATACCATCATACCCGTATATTAGTTTTAGGAGGCTGCCACTGTCCATAAAGCCCATTTGGACCCAGAATAGAATGTTTGGAGAGGGTTTCATCCTTTGGACGCATCAGGTTTAATGACCTAAAATAAGCAACAAAAGAAGGGCCCTCAAAAACATTTTTCCATTGTAGCATGCACTAAACTCTGAAGGTTAAACTCTAGATTCAATTCCTAAAACATAAAAAAGGCCAAAGCTTGAAAATTGTAACAGTACAGAATTAAACTCCAGATTCAATTCCATTGTAACTTCCTCATTTTCAAATATCCATTTTGATGCATTCAGCATCAAGAAATGATACTGGTATATAGAACAGTCAGTAATGCTCCTATAAGGAAATTAAAAGTACAAAGGCATAAGCAAAAGACTCATAAAGTTGAACAGAAGAAAAGAGTTTTGCACATGCAACAGTAGGTGATCACTTGGAGTTGTCTATTGCAGCAACCAAATATTAGACATGAGCAGGATGGGAAAAGACCAAAGAAGAACTTTCTACCCTGTTCAGGTGCTGAAACCAACTCTTTATTTCAGGGTCTGAACTCTAAGCAACAATACTGGAAAACCCTAAAATTAAGAAAGCAACTTACATCCTCCTGAACTGCTCTTCCATTGGTTTAGAATATGATAATTGCTGAGCTATTGGACCATAAGAATTAAATTCTCGCGCAGCTGGTTTAACTGCCTGCAATTTAACGACAGAATTCATTTTAAATCTGAATCTGCAAATAAATTAGAAATTGTGTAGATACAATTATAAAAAAACACTAATTCAGACTATGTGATCAAGAGGCAATCATAAAAAAAATTAAAGTAACAGCTCATTAGCAGAATAGAGAAGCACTAACAGTACCTTTGTCATACCATAGTATGTTAAACTCTGGTTTTTAACAGCAGATTGCTGTAACAAATTACTTTGATTAGTATATCTTCTGTTTAATTCATTGATCTTCTGCTGCACTGCTGGCTTCAATTCTTCTAGCTCATTCAAGGCATTGAGTAGTCTCTACAGCAAAATTTTGAAAATCAAATTTCAGATCAAACCTTTCAACCTATAACAGATACTAGTAAAGAGGGGAAATCAAGGAGAGAGAAGTAATTACATTTTTCAAGTAGACCTTTTGGCTTTGTAGTGATGCTCTATAATCTCGATGGAATGGTATTGTTTCAGAAACCAAACTGAAGAAAAGGGCAGGTGAGGAGGGGTACAAGTAGCCTTACATACATTTTAAAGGAATACAAAATTATCAAATAATCCACAATGAAGTGTCCTTGTCTCACTCACCCTGAAAACCTTAGAAGCATGATGTATAGATCTATGATGTTCTTCTCAGCTCGAAAGATGTCAGCCTAAATAGCATTGAGTATATTATAAAAGTCAGACCATTTAGAGCAAGAAGGCAATAATTTGATATATTAAGAAATAGCATACAAGCATAGTGATGTTAAAAAAATAATTTTCAGGCAAGTATAAAGCATGACCACCAAAATATTTAACAAAGATAAGCAAGAATCTAATGTTGCACCTTTACTTGGCAGTCCAATCAGTAATGTATATGCATTAAACCCTAAAGAACAAATCCCAACGGAGTCATCAACACTCCAAATCCAAAGTAATCCTTTCAGCAAGTTCTAAATAATTCGCTTTCAATTCTCAGTACAATTTAACAATTTGCATCACAGACAAAACGCTTTGCTACTTTCTCAAACTTATTTCACTCTCAACATTTCTTAGCTTCAATACAAGCCTAACTTCTCATATTACACTCCACGTTTTAGTAAATGGAAATGCTATACAAGACTAAAAAAACATCGATATGAACACATAAATAGCCCCTTACGATTAAACACTCCCTCTTTAATAATTAATAACCACTAGATTCTTCAAGATAGTATAGACCATTTGCTTCCTTAGCATGTCCATTCTCAAAATAGGGGAAAACTCGATCCACGAGCTATCAAATGTGTCTTTCTTGGTTATTCCTCTACACAAAAAGGGTACAAATGCTACAATCCAGCCACCAAAAAATATTTTGTTTCAGCTGATGTCACTTTTGCAGAAGAAGAACACTTTTTTACTCGTCCTTATCTTCAGGGGGAGAACTTATTCACAGAAGATAAGGGTAGAGAGTTTTTTCTTCTTGATTTTCCAGCTTCTGTCCAGCCTGCCCAACTTCATTTTCCAACTCCTATTCAGCAGCCAAACACTCAGCCCTTACCTACCAACCAGCCTGCTCACCTTGACCCTATGCAACCTGAAATTGAGCTTACTACACCTAAGTCACCAAAAGGAATTCAGGACACTACTCGCCTTACTAGTTTACTCAAGGAAGAAGGCACCGGTGCAAGTTCAATCATCTTCTTCGGATAAACAACCTACTGCTCTACAACCCGAGGTAACTACTGAACCTACTTTGAATACTACTGAAAATTCAGATCAGAGAGACTATGAGTTTCCTATTGCTATTAGAAAAGGAACTAGGGCCTGTACAAAACATCCCTTGTACTCATTCATGTCCTACAAAAATTTGTCCCATAACCACAAAACCTTCCTTACTAGCCTAAATTCAATCTCCATTCCCAAAAGCAGATTCGAGGCATTAAATAATGAGAATTGGAAAATGCCATGAATGTCGAAATGGAAGCACTTGAAAAAATAAGACATGGGATTTGGTAGAATTACCGAAAGGAAAGAAAACAGTTGGTTGTCGCTGGGTGTATACAGTAAAATACAATTCAGATGGCTCTTTGGAGAGGTACAAAGCAAGATTAGTTGCTAAAGGGTACACTCAAAAGTATGGAATAGATTACCTTGAGACATTTGCCCGGTTGCAAAGATGAACACCGTGAGAGTGTTGTTGTCACTTGTTTAACAGAGGTCGAAACTACAATGCTTGACATCAAGAATGCTTTCTTACATGGTGATCTTGAGGAGGAAGTCTATATGGATGTTCCACCGTGTTTTGGTTCGAATCTGAGACAGCGGTTTGCAAACTAAAAAGGCTCAGACGGACTAAAATAAATCCCAGAGCCCGGTTTGGAAGGTTTACCAAAGTGATGCTCAAGTGGGGTATAAACAGAGTCAAGGAGATCACACTGCTTGTAAGGCACTTATCTTCGTGGGAATGACCGCTTTGTTAGTCTATGTAGATGACATTATAGTGACAGTGATGATTTGGAAGAAATGGAAAACTTGAAGAAATGCCTAGTAAAAGAATTTGAGGTCAAAGAGCTTGGTAAACTAAAATATTTCCTTGGTATTGAAGTGGCACACTCTCGAAGGAATCTTTATATCTCAAAGAAAATACATAATTGATTTGTTGACAGAGACGGCAAGTTGGGATGCAAACCACAGAGACACCTATAGAAGTGAACCACAAACTTGGAGATGCACTAGAAGATGCGAGTTGATAAAGGTTCATATCAAAGACTCGTAGGGAAGCTCATTTACTTGTCACATACTAGACCGGATATTGCCTATGCAGTTGGTGTTGTAAGTCGGTTCATGCACAATCCTAAAGAATCACATCTTAGAGTCATCTCACAGATTCTACAAGATTTAAAAGGTACTCCAGCAAAGGAATCCTATTTAAGAAAGGGAGAATTTAACTCTTGAAGCCTATAATTGATGCAGATTATGCAGGATCTATGGTTGATAGAAGATCAACCTCTGCTATTGCACATTTCGGGAGGCAACCTTGTAACTTGGAGAAGTAAAAACAGAATGTTGTGGCTAGATCTAGTGCGTAAGGAAATTTAGAGCGATGGCTCTTGGAATTTGTGAATTACTATGGCTGAAAATTATTTTGGAGGATTTGAAGATCAAGTGGGAAGGTCCAATGAAGTCAGACAGATAATAAGTCGCTATCAATATTGCACATAATCCAAAGGCAACATGATCGTATAAAACACATTGAGGTTGATGACATTTCATCAAGGAGAAACTTGACAATGGCCTAATTTGCACTCCATATGTGTCCACCGATGGTCAATCGCGATATCTTAACCAAAGGATTATCTGGAAGACCTTTCAGAATTAGTAAACAAGTGAGAATGGATGATATCCACTTCCCACTTGAGGGGAGGTCGATTACAGCTTTCCTAGTTAGGAATATTCAGAGAATCTTGTAGATATTTTATATAATCCTGTAGATATTTTATACCCCTAACTTTAAGGCTGTTTTTAAGGACAGCATCCCTAGAATCAGTTGTTTCCTAGTTTAGAGTTTCCTAAAGTTAGGCTCACCATGTGTATAAATGTTAGTGTAATTTCTTGAGAAATAATATAATAGAAAAAGTCTATTTCTATCAACAACCAAAAGACAAGAATGCATATTTGAACTTTAATTGGAAATCCAGGGTAATAGTATTCCACCAGATAAATTGTGCACATCAGCATCAATTTTATACCACAAACTTCCATACTCTTTACCGTTATCTTTTATCCATACTGGCATTATAGTAATTAAAACTTTCCATCCATTGAAAGCTACATCATATCCCAGCTTTAGTTCTTTGATTTTGGCTTCCAGAAACGAACATAAAAATTTGATTTACATACAAAAATGCAAATACTTCTCAATAATTAAAAGATAAACAAAATTACACTCTTCATAGAGAACATGACTTTGCTAAAACAATCATTTTACATTGGCGTTCCATTATAGTTATTTTTTTCATTTTACATTTTACTTTGCTAAAATACTTTTCCTCTATTTTGCTAACTATTTAGGAACCAAAACCAACAGCGATATCCAATCGAGGTTTAAGTCAGTTAATCAACAAAAAATTACCAAAATTTGGAAACACAAACAGCACAAAAGATACAATATAAATACAGAACTAATTTAACATGAAAAGATAAAAATTTAAATTCTTAAAAAAGAAACCTGTTTGAGAATATTGTCGGCAATCCGGTAGTAATAGCGGAGGGGGATCCGATTATCAACATCGAGTCTTTGCGCACTCGCCGCTATGTTTATTCTTTCCGTCGAGGACATCATCCCTTCCCTTTCGTTTCCTTTTCCAATTATTAATACAACATCCGTCGGATCGGCGATGCGGTAATGAATTCGGAGAGCCTTGAAGCTTCGAAAGGGGTCGTCAACGGCGGATCGGGAGAGAAGGAAGGGATAGGATTGAAAGAGGAAAAGTCATTCTGCTATCCGGTAGGGGCAATTATGGAAATGCAGGGACTCCTATTTCGACATTTTATTATATATTTTCAGGGTACGTTTGGTGTATAGGATTTTACAAGATTCAGTTGACCGAAACGAAATAAGAATGAAAATAGTATGATGATGAGAAATAGATGTAAAATCACCTTTTCATCCCCTCCTCCTTAATATTTTAACTCTAAAATTTTATTACAACTATTATTTTAACAATTTATTCAAAAATATATTATATTAATATCTTGCTAAAATTGTTAAATAGAAATGATAATGTATTCTAAACTAAGTATTTTAATATTAAAAATATTATTTAAAATGTTAACGAGAATTATGATCTCGTGTTCAAATTTTATGACCGTTATTTTTACATTAAAAATATTATTTTACAGATTTGACGAAAATTTTAACTCCACAAATTTTAACATGTGTCTTTAAATTATATATAATTTTTTAAAAAATATGATAAAATCTTAATCCTACTTGTAGAAAATAATTTCTAATATATATATATATATCAAATAATTACTTTTATAAAATCTAAAAATTCTAAATATTCTTAAAATAATATTTTGTCCAAGTGATTACCCTTATATAATATTTGTTGTTTCATTATAAAAGTAAAAGAAAAATGTAATTTCACAATTGAAATTTAATTGATTGAGTGGTCCAAATTCGGTCAAACTTTTAATAATATAGATAAATATTTAATCTATAATATATATTTATATATATATCAATGGAAATTTTTACTTGACACGTGTTTAGTATTATTTTTGTATTTGACAGAAATTTTGGTAAATATCACTTTTGGTCCCTCTAGTTGACACATGTTCAGCCTCTGTTTTCTTTTCCTTTCTGATTAGTCACAAAGTTACTAAAATAAGTGGTTATCCAATTCTTTTTTTTGCTTAAATTTTCCATACCCCTCCACAACCTCCACATTTTGCCTCCTCACCTTATGCTTCCACCTCTCTCTCTTCTATAACTTTATTTACTTTTTTATTGTAATTAAGATATCTATTATCAATAACTAATTTTCTTACAGCAAGTAAACAATTGATCATAGCATGCATTCTATTCCCATAAAAAAAATCAAATCTCCAAACACATAATTAAGGAATGGAGTAAATAATCACCACACCATGGATTTGATTTTCTTAATTTCATTTCATTTCTAGCAACCGAACATCTCGCAACCGTCGATGGTCTTTGATAGTAAAGAGTCTAGCTCTCTTGCACCCTTACAAATGGGGTGGTGTCATTTTCGTGGTAATCACTCGTTGAATGACAATAAACATCCATCCAAAATCTTGAACCAACGAAAACCTTTTCAAACTCACAAAACTACATAATTAAATGCTATTACCCAATAGTGAAATATACGCTCATAACAAAGAAAATAAATTCACCATGACACTTTCTCTGCTAGCTTAGCAACTCATAAATGTCGATGTCAAAATTTTAAATACCCTCACAGAAAGAAGTTTCAAGGGTAAAAGGACCAGACAGAAGGTGTCATATCTTTTAAAAAGTCCTTTATGCCTCTGTAACTGGGAACTCAAACACAACATCCTTCCCTGCAAGCTTCCGGTAAACTGTTGAAAAGGTTTCGAGCTTGTACTCTGTGTTGTTTCGTTCTTTGGGGTCCAAAAAGACCTGTACAAAAAGGGTGCCAAACAATTAATGAGCAACATTTACCAAACTGTTTTAGTATTAGAATAAAAAAATTCCATTGCAGCAGTATTGTACCTTCATTATCTTCGATCCATCGATTCTATATCTAGTACGCTTCCCGACAATCTCAGCAGGTAAAACAACATCTTCGAGCATTGCCTCGTGTACGGCAGTCAGTGTACGGCTGCGTGGCCTCTGAACAGCTGAGCCCTTCTTTGGAGGCCTCAATATCCTTCGAGTGGCAATAAGAATCACATCCTAAAACAGACGCATGAAAAAGACAAGAAGATGCATACATCAAGCATATCAATACAAACATTCCAACTTCATCACAAAGAGTACAACATAAAATCTTAGATAAACAGTAACTACATATCAAACAAGGGATTCACAAAGACATATGTCTCATTTCTTGTTGAACTGCAATGTCTAAATGACCAACTTCCAAATTTCATTTAAACTGCCCCCAACTTGAAGAAAAAAATAGCTTAGTCCATTCCTCACCTTGCCACTGAACTTCTTTTCGAGTTCCCTCACAAGCTTAACATGAACCTTACGGAAAGCTTTCCTCAATCTGTAGGGGACATGGATAACAACAGCTTTTCGGCTCCCAGAAACATCGATTTGGCTGCAAGTGAATAAGTAATATAGTCATATGGTTGATAAATACAAAAGAAAAGTTACTGGATCCCATCAAAACAATCTTACATTGCTGAATTAATGTAAAGATCTTTGAGGTCACTTTTCAGGTCCTGGTTGGTATTCTCCAAATCAAAGAATGCCTGTTACAAACATACATGCACAAATAATGGAATCACACCTAGGATTGCACATTCTCAAGAACTTTACAAATTCAAAAATTTTAAGAGTAATTTAAAACCTGTGCAACCGACTCCTCGAATTCGGTTGGTTCAACATCCTTATCTTTGTGGATCTTCTTCATCGAAGTATACATCTTCAAGATCTGCTTTGTAAGATTCATAAATAAAAAAAGTCAAAAACCAGTTTCCATACATACAAATATAATTACAAAATCATACTGAAAAAAGAATATTTGAAGTAAAATGCCTTCCTAATTTAACTAAATATTAAACTAAGATCCAACTTCTGGAAGTATAGCTCAATTTATACCAATTTCAAGATTCAATAACAAGTTTTAATAATTGATAAAACTTTCATTGAATCTGTTCAAATTACATGTTCTATTCTATGAAAGGATATAAATGAATATTTCCACTAGAAATGGTTACTCATTTGACAACAAATTCCTAAATAGAAGGGGGGAAAAACAGCTTATCACACATCGACGCTGCTCATAGACTTACATAAATCTCATCGATCTAAGTGGTTGTTAATTGTTTACAAAAAAGCAATTCACAACACCGAAATCTGCATACATACACTCGAAATTTTATGGATTCCAAACAAATTTTCGCACAAGCGAAAACAAATAATCTTAAAACTACAAATTCAAACAAATTCCCGCAATTTCTAGGCGATGAAGCAAGTAATAGGAAAATGAAAGGTGGCGTACCTTGGCGAAGAATGATAGAGTCGAGAGAGAAGTATAAGCGGCTCAGTTAAAAATCTTTAGGGTTTCTATCGAAATACTTAATTTATAGTGTGACATTAGAAGTGGCCTGTTTCGCTAGGGTTTTTATAATATATTCCAATTAACTATTAATTTAGTTTCTAAAAGTATGGCTATGTACTCAATGTCATGTTCCATTTTAAATTTTTACTCAAAAAATAAATAAATAAATTTTCATATCTCTATATTAAACTTTTTTAATTATCTTTAAAAATTATTGTAGCTAATGAAATAATCGATTATTGGTACAGTTTAAATTATATCGACTATCGAGATTAAGTTTATTTACAAGTTTAAAAATATTGTTGGATTTAAGTATTTTACAAGATCTTTTAGGATTACATATATTCAACTAGTTTTAGTGAAATATTTCATTAGACAAGTTTTTTCATTTGTTTCACGAATCGAGTTAAGTTAAGTGGGTTAAATAAGTTTTTTTTAATCAATTGATCTTGTTAAATAATATCATTGTATTAATTATAGACTTTGATCCGCGACCCATAACACTAGTAAATGTATTGAAATAAGAAGAAAGTTGGAAGGATCTTAACCTAAAGAATGTTGCATTTTTTTTTTCTTCCTGCAAAGTATCAAAATGTTGTGTCAAGAGCACCGTTCTTATAGTACGCAAACAGTAATCACCCGCTGAGGCAGATTTAGGGGGTTAGGAAGCCCGGTGTGTATTAAAATGGAAATTTTATCGTTTTAATGTTTCAAATTCTTAAAATTTTTAAATTAATAAAAGTAAAATTATATTTTAATTCTTTAAAATTATAATTTTTAATTTAATCATTTAAAATTATAAAGATATAAATAATTTAATTTCAACCCTCACTTATTTTTTTTCTAGCTTCGCCCTAGATCACCTGTCGTCTCGGACTAAAAATTGAAATTCCTTTAGTTTGAAAAGCAAAAACTTGGTTGCTCCCTCATTATTTTTCTCGAAGGTCTCTTTCTTCTTCGCATCCAATTCCAATGTCAGGTTCTTGATTAACTTGTTCATGAACACGACAAACTGCTTCTTGTCAGAAGGTGTTGCTTCTAAAGCCTAAAAGGGTCGACAATGTGAACAACCTTCACAGCTTGGTCATCACCACCTTCGGCAGAAGGATTGGTTGCATGACCCACTTTAGCATCACATTCTCGATTTCCCGTGAGGAGATTCTGGTAAACCAACATGATTGCGGTCTCTCTCGAAGCGAAAAGCTAAAGGCTTTTTTTAGTTCTGAGACTGGAAGAGAGAGACGCAGGCGGCGACAAAGAGCGAGAGAAGAATGCTGCATTCAAGGCACAAGTTGAAAGTTTGATTTATATAGCTAGTCTAAGATTTCAAATTAACTTATTCATATGTTGTTTTTTCACTGTCACTAGTTGGAAGTATTTAAAATTAATTTTTTTTCAAATTATATATATAAATTATATATATTATGCTTTTTCATTAACATCTAATGAGAAATTTGAATCGAATATAAAATTATTTGATAAATTGAAATGAATATTGGTGGGCCTAATATTGAGTTCCAAAGCCCAAAACTATTTAGCAAGTTAACGCCCTGAAATAAACACGCATCCCGCATCTAATTTAAAGTCCAATTTTAATTTTAAGATCCAAAGATACAAAGGCCCAAGACAAGGAATTTAAGCAGGTTTAAAAAAAGCGTAAACTACATTTAACCTCACTCAACTATTAGTAAATTTACATTTTAGTCACTCAATTTCAAAAAGTTGAATGGTCCCAAAATTATTCAAAATTTTTTGTTTAGTCACTAGGTTGTTAAAATCGTCATTGTATGGCCTTTTTTGTCCTTACCAATATCCAAATAATTTTCTTCTCCAATCTCTGACATTGGCCGTTAAATTAACTTTGATCTAAAATATATTATTCTATTGATCAATGGGTATTGATCTATTGTACCTATTGTCGAATTCTCACTTTGAGCTTGCTAACTAGACTTTTGAAAAATAAAAATTTAACAGCCCAATGATTTAAATAAAAACTATCAAATAGTTAAATGACTTAAATGAAAACTTTCAGATAGTTCAAAAACTATTTTATAAATTTTTGAAATTAAATGACCAAAATATAAAGTTACTAATAATTTTAGCGACCTTTTATAATTTACCCTCAAAAAGAAAGAAAATTGACTCTCAATTTAATTTTTTATTATAAATCTCAAATAATCAACTTTAATTCAATTTATAAAACACGGTACATGAACTTCAATTGATACAATTATATATATAAAATTTTGATTTTACTTCAATTATACATATAAATTTTTAATTTTATTTAATTATACATATTTAAAAAATAAAAACACGGGTATGTATTTACTTTCGTATTAGATAAAAATGATCATATGTATATGTTGATAACAATAATATTAATTTATTTTTTCTCCTTCACACCAAACATGTGTTAAAGATTGTCATAGTTATGGTCCCCATAACTTGGAACTAACGTGTACTTACTTCCAAGTGTTTATGCCTCAAAAAAATTATATTCCTAAAGTCAAACAAATCCTATTTTGGGTGGAAAAACACTTAAATTGAGTAAAAATGGGTTGCTTAAATTGTTAGGAGTTTTGGTCCCGTGGGAATCTATTATCATTATTATTATTGAGCCACCGTTTTCCTACTTTCCGTTAAATTCCTCAAACACTATCCAAATTTGCTTCAATTTTACAAATTATTTAATATATATATATGCACAGCTAAACTACTACTATTTATATTGTCTTGTTTTTAATGGAAACCTATCGATTGAAGGGACTATGAAATTTTGATTCCTCCATTTTTTTTTTAATTTAAACGTGAATTGATAAAAAAAAATCAACAATAATGTAAAATTGATCGAATAAATAATTTTAAATTTATCCGTATAGTTTATTTGAAATGGTCCGACTTAAGTTGTTATATAAAGTGTAATTAAATTAAATTACATTTACTTTTATTCTTATTTTAAAATTGTTATTATTTATGTAATCTCATAAATATTATCTCATTATTTTTATGTATATTTTTTGTAGATGACGATGCATTGGTTATGAAGTGCAATTTCCTTGAAATTATAATGAATTCATAAGAGAAATTGAATTCAGAGTTGATACTTTATAATATTTTATGACACTTTTCAATACTTAAAATTAAATAAAATTTTATAATGTCTAATTCCTTTTCCTATGTTGAATGGAATTTTATTTAAACACAAATTGATTGATTAATTAAATTATTTAAAATTAAAATAAATAAATAAATTGGAAAAGAAAAACCTAAATTTGAATAACATCAAGTCAAATATAAAATTGAAATGTTAAAACTTAAAATTTCTCACATTTTACATAATTATTTGTATTATTTAAAAATTCTAAATTAGAATATACTATTTTAGGTTTATTTATATATGGACACGAAACTAAAGGATATAGGCATAAACGACATCGGAAAAGGACTACGTGCCCATGCAACTTGGTCTGCTAATATTATTGTTGGCCACGTTAAGCTTCAAGCGGTCGGCACAAAAGAAGCCAACGTTAATTACTTAATTGAAAGGTAAATCTAAAATTTATTTCGAGTATTTATTTGTATGAATTTTTTTTATATTAAAATTAAAAATACAAATCACCAATTTCGATTATAACTATATGTAAAATATACAAGGAAGAGAAAATAGGGTCAATTTTCTGATGAGTGGAGCTGAGATTATTTTATTTTTATTGTTTACTTTCAATTTTATGTCTTTGTAGTCAAGTAAAGCTTTTGTTTTTATAGATATGTTCACATGATTAGATAAAATTTATATAAAACATATCTACACAAGTTATCAAATATGATCAAATGATTGCATGGAAGCTATGCATTTAAAGTATTATTGGTAAATTTTGAATTTTAGTGCTTTTATTTTAAGTAATTTATTTTTTATTTTAAAATTTTAAATGCAATCTCAATTGTTAATATTGTTAAAGTTTTTAATTAAATTTATTGGTGTGAAATTTTGAAATAAAAAGTCACTTGGTGTCATGCTAACACTGGATTTAATAGATAAATTTTAACGGTATTAACAATTAAATTTGAATTTTAAAACCAAAATAAAAGGATTAAGTTCCTTAAAATAAAAACAAGAGGACTAAATTCAAAATGTATAAATAGTATAAAGACTAGAAATAGATTTTAACCAAATATTTATATGCATGTAGAGGATGAACTAATCTTGAACTAGACTCAAGTATGATATTAACATATTTTATGAATGACTAATCCAAAGTGATTCTAGACTTGTTTGTCCAAACCTATCTATATTTGAAAATAATTAACCCAAATCTATTTTAGGCTTGTTCGTCATATTTTTTAAAATATTTATATTTTAATTTAACAATTAATACTTTTATATTATTCATTAATTAAAATTTTAGACAAAATTAACCCAAATCCAATCTCATATTATTCTAGGCCTGACAATTCTAAACCATCCCGAACTAAGTTCAAGCTTTAATTGTCTAAATTCAAGTTTAATTTATATTTTAGACAAATTTAAGCATTTGCCTAAATTTATTTTTCAAATCTAATATTTTGAGAGAGCAATTTTAGTTAAACAGACTTAATTTAGTTTATTTTGATTTAGGCATTTTGTGTGGCTATTTTAATTGGTTATCTATTATTGAAATTTCAAATTAATTCGACCTAAAAATTAACTTAATTTAACACATTATTTATTTACAATATATTATTAAAGTTCAATAACTAAAGCTAATTAAATTGATTAACTGATGACTTAAAATTAATTCGATTATGTTGGTTGTTGAGCTTTAATTTAATAAATAGTATATATATAATCAATTAAATAGGTTTAATAAAAAAACTGACGCATTTTACTAAAAGGCAGAATACTCTCCTCAATTTCGGATCAAACTTCGAGTTTTATCATGCATTAAATTCTGATCTCACATTACAAATACTCTGTCATTTCTTATCATCCGAAACACCCATTCGATTGTATTCCCCGGCCCCCGGACAAAAAAAATAAAAATCTCATGGCTGATTTCACATTCTTGGATATCGATCCTACCATGGAATTACTTAACCAATTCCCTGAACTAAAATCCTTGAATTACCAAAGCTTTTCACCTTTCTCCACCACTGACAATAACCTGTTCAACAATCAAGCTCAAAATATCCCAACCATTAATGACTGGGGAGAAGAAGATAATAACTTACCAGGTTTTACCCACAATTTAGTACCATCAGTTTCTCAGCCCATTTTCACACCAGGAAATGAATTCCATGAAGAAACCCACAAGAGAAAAGAATTGGATTTCGCATGGGAAACTAGTTTCTGGAATTCATCGTCTCCCCATGTTTATGAAACTGAGATCAACATAAGAAACGTAAACACGTATATGATGTTCTGAAATCATTTTCTTGAATTCTCTTTTCATTTTTTTTTAGTGTTTTTTGGTTTTACTGTGTTGAAGAATCCAGGAAGAGAGAAAAGAGCAAAAAGCAATGGCAAGGAAGAAGAGAAACCAAAAGAAGTGGTTCATGTTAGAGCTAGACGAGGTCAAGCTACTAATAGTCACTGTGTTGCAGAAAGGGTTATATACTTATAACTCAATTTCCTTTCTCATGAAATTCAATATTGCTTGGGTACCAAGTAAATCAGTAGAAGTCTTTGAAGTGTCGTTCTTCAAATAGTTGACTCGGCCCCTCAGCAATTAAATTGTTTGCTTCAGTGTCGTGATTTTATCCCTAGCCTCCATGTAGAGCCGTATACAATTCATGGAAAGAGATGTCTTGACTGGTGTAGATAAGTATCTGCAAAACTCGGAGAAGGTGTCTATACAAGGCGTAAGAATAATAATGGAGTTATCTAGATGCCGGATGACTCAAACCACCAACCGATGCTTAAAAGCGCCTTGGTTGGTAGGTAGAGTCGCGGAGTGCTCATATAATTCCATTATATTCACATGTCCTATATAGATATCTTTCTCAAATCCTGCAGGTACCTATCTCTATCAATTAAGACGTCCCCTCCATAAATTATACATGACGTGAAAATTAAGAACAAAACTGTAACACGCGTTCGGTTGTTGGGGGACCAAATTGGTTGTCCGAAGAACAACACTTCAAAGGTCGATAATGAAAATGAAGCATCTTCTTTTCTGCCAAACAGGTTAGAAGAGGGAAAATAAATGAGAGACTAAGAAGCTTGCAAGATATAGTCCCAGGGTGCTATAGGGTAATTATTATATTATTATGCTTCGAGTTGCATCATGCATATAGTATAGCAAAAACAACAAAGATCGTACATACATAATTTTTTTGTTCTGATGTGTTGATAATCTGCAGAATATGGGGATGGCAGTAATGTTAGACGAGATAATCAATTATGTCCAGTTCTTGCAGAACCAGATCGAGGTACGTTGAAAAACAAACACATCATTTATTCACAATTTTCGTGCTTTCAAGCCATTTTTCATGCGAAGGACAATATAGTCAATACATGTACATATGCATGTATGAATGGCAGATAAATTGACAGGAAACAAAAAAACCGAAAATCGATTCACATTAATTTAGTTTCGGTTTATCCGAAATTCATTTTCTTGCAAAATAATTTTTTTTTCAAAATTAAATCCAACCGCATGATTATAATCTTTCATGTATATGAAATATTACAGTTTCTTTCAATGAAATTGACGGCAGCAAGTGCATGCTATGACTTCAACTCAGATTCAGACGACATGGAAACCATGCAGGTGCTTAAATTATTCTCCTAACTACATTTTTTTCCTTTATTTAAAATTTCAAATTCTTTATAATGAATTGAATCTCACAAAATAATTGGTTTCCAATGCATAAAAAAAAATCATCAGAGGAGGCAAAAAGGTTGAAAAGATTGATGAAAGAAGGATATACAGGAGGGTCAAAGCTGCTTGCTTTCACTCATCTCTTTGACTTTAATTTCTAGATGTTATATATCTCTTTATTCAAGATCATATTATCAAATTAAATAAATATTTTATTAACTAATAATTATAATTTTTAACTAAATAATTCAATTTAAAGGGTTGACCTAATGACTGAAAGTATCATTAATTGGACTATTTTTTAATTCTGTACATAACCGATTTTATAATTTACAAGGTAGGAATAGGAGTTTTGAACAAAACACGGTTTCAAAGTTCAGTCAAAGATGAAAAACATGTATCCAAAAGATTAAGGTACAAATTAAACACAAAAAATTGTCACAAGCATAGATTTCTAAACTTCTTACAAGAATATAAAACACTTGCCACTCTTTTTATGGTGCATTCCCTATATCCAAATAGACAAATTGACACTGTCAATGTGTTGAAAACAATGGCATAAAAACAATATTTCACCAACACAGCTGTTGCCATTTGAAGCAATTCAAAAATACCAAGCAAAAGGGTATCCCAAGTCCCTATTATCAAGCAAAATGCCATTGCTCTAAATAGGAAACAATGAAATATAATAATTCTCATTGTTTATAAACAACAGGTGATCTTGGAAGAGATCGGCTTTCTTATTGGAAGAAGTCTTAAAAGTGTCACTCTTTGAGCGGTTGATCAGACCCTCAAACGGAGGTATTGTTCTCAAGATGTCTATGCTCGATTTTAGTCCCCATTTTTTGTCTCCCGACTCAATGGAAAGTCCTCAACGGGTTCACGGAGTTTAGTGGGAGTGCTTGATCCAACAATACCAAGTGGTAGTGTTCTTGCCCAATAATGCCTTTTAAGGGCATGGATTTGAACCCCCACTAAACTCTGTAAACTCGTCGAGAGCTCTCCGCAAAGTCCGGAGACAAAAACTGGGGCTAAAATCAAGCATAGGCATCCTGAGAACAATACTTCTATTAAGGGTCCAAGACCGGCCTAGAGAGTGACTTCCTCTCAACATTACTTCTACTCGGGAGAGTATTAGCACCAGTACGTGTCCAACAAAGGCATCAATAAGCCAACTCCATGGCATAACACGCCAGCAATTGTATGCTTGCAAGCTTTCTATGGCACTACTAATGAATAAGAAAGAAGGGAAGGCTACAGCATTTTGCATATTATTAAGGCTTGTGTTCTGTTCTTGGGACAGGGAAAGCTATCCCATATCTGGAATTTTCACCTATCAAAGCTTGAATCTTACATTAACTAAGTTTAAGGTTCATTTATTTTAGTTATCAATCCAATAAAAATCAGCATGCAAGGCTCGAAATTCATGTTACAACACTGAGTTTCAATAAAATTTGTGCACGAATCATTTCTGTGGAAACTCACATTGCATTGCAACATCGAATTAAACAGACGACGTTCCAATAGGCATGAGGTGCTTACCATTTTCATTTTGATTAGAGTGATGGTGAATGCACTCATTGTTGCTAGAAGAAGACGGTTCAATAGCACTATTAGCATCGGGTGCCTAATAAAAATAAATGAAGATTTCAATATATATGATACTCATTTCATCGCAAACATTGAATGAATGAAACGATATATAGACATACCCCTTTGTTAAGCAAGCGAGAAATGGCAATCATTAGATTATTCAGATCTTCGCTAGGAAATTGCTTTTAAAAAAAAGAAGATAAAATCATCTTCACAACTTCATTCAGTCTTTGAAGCTCAGCTTTCAATTCCTCCCATTCTTCATTTCTTTGCATTGATTGAAAATGCGAAGGACCAGCCTTATCCGAGACGAAGAAGCAACCGCTCCTACACAACCACCACGCCCTGTTTTATTCGGTCCTTGAACTTCTGGAATGTTATATACATAAAGAAAAAAGAAATAATTAAAAAAAAAAAAACTAAGGATACATGAACATGATGATTAATTTTCCAATTGGTGTTTGCATATATACCAAAAGTAAGCTGCTCCAGAGATTTCTGTTCATGTTGTGGTGGCATTGATTGATGCTTTTGAGGCTGAACATTAGATTCAGCTCTGCGATTCGCAGGAACAACATTTCGGCGTTTGCGTTTCGCCATTTCAAATCAAATTCTATAATCGAAAAGGGAAAAAATAATTATCAAATAATATTAAATGCGAATAAAAAATGCTTATTAAACGAAATTTGAATGTTGATTTTACCCTTTTTCCTTTGAAGAGAGCTATCGGGCGTAGCGAAGGTGCAGGGGAACAAATAACTGAGAAGGGGTTTTCTGGATTTTGGTTTTAGGGTAAATAAGATTAGGGTTGGGATTTTTTATTTGTTTAGTATTAGTTTTTAGAGACGAAATGCAACATAAACCGTCGGTATATGTCGGAGAGATGGTAACAGAAAGCTTTTGAAGTTAGATCAATACCGACGGATTTATCGTTTAGTTTCTGTTCTGGCGGGAAAAATAAGCCTGTCAGCCGAGTAGGGAGGGAATATAAAAAGTAAATGTAATATTTATTATTTAGTCCCTAAACTTGTTAACTTTTTCAGCTTGGTCTTCTATTTTTTTTATCCGTGAGACATAAGATTTGATTCATTACTTTAGAACTATTCAAAAAATAATTTTATTTTTAGATATATTACTTTTAATGCTTAGGAGATGATGATGTTGTTTTATCTCTTAATAAAGAAAAACATACGGAAAAAGGTAATATTTGAGTTTATATTGAAGTTAGAAAATGTAATATTTGATTTTTTTTAATATGGAAAAAAATGGTGAGAGGATTTGTTATTATAAAAAAATCTAAGTTAATGAAAAAATATTGTTATATTACTGTTTAAAATTTAGGCATATTCAAAAATTAAATTACACATCTGATACAACGAAATCTCGAAAATAAATTTCACAAAATTGCAAGAAATAAATTAGAAAGGAGCCATCATTAGAAAGGAGCCAAGGAATGCATTTCCCTTCACCCTTCTGCTGAATTCGTGCCATGACCCACTGTTCGCTCATCCCAGTGATACTCATCAGCTTCTTTACAAAAGTCAGTGCATTAGCGGCCCTAAAGTAAATTTTGTCGACCCGAGCCCTTTGACTGCGAAGCAAAGCCGTATATTCCTCCACGGTAGGCACCAAGTCTACTTCCCCAAACGTAAAACAGCTATAAGCGGGATTCCAATATTGAGTCATAGCCTGAAACAAGTGTTTGTCCACTCTGATGTTGAGTAAGTAAGGTAGATCACCATAATTAATGTAGAACAGGTTGCCTAGTTGCTTCATCCCAACCACCCATATATCTCTTAGTTCTTGTAGCTCATTCTCGTCCACACCGATGCGAGTGAAGTCCAATAATTACGATGTATAGCCTTCGTTAGGCTATCCCCTTCTCAAGTCGTGTCTTCTCGACCATATACGCATCACCGCATTATCCTCTACTTTATCAAGGAATCCGTCCTCCATAACAAGCATTCTAACTTAGTAATTAAAACAGAATCGACGCCTTTTAAGTATGAAATGACATGCAAATATGACCAAAATAAAACAAGTTAGTATCACCTAAAAGTAACCAAAGCAAGTGAAAAATGTCTAACCACTACATAGGTAGCCACTAAGGTTTAGCATGGCTCTACCTAGGGTGGGCTCTTAAGGTTCACTATATGTGGTTTGGTTCTAAAGAAAGAAAAGGGTACCGAACCAGAGATTCCTCAATCCTCGCCCATTATAGGCTCATATAGATCGAGTTCGGTTCAGGAATACATTTCCTATGGCCATGCGGAGGTGAAACCTCACGGAACCATAAGTACGGATGTATCCCTAAGCGGTCCCCTAGCCCATGCGGAGGTGAAAACCTCACGAAGGCATAGTTTCGCTCCCACTTAAAGGATGTGACCACAACAAATATGTAACATGCATGCAGAGATATCCCATGTGTCTCAAACCCAAAACAAATATATGACGCGACAAAAACTCATGCAAATGGGAAAAACGAAAAAAAATTTATTTTCAATAAAAAGGACATTAATCAACCAATTTTACGGCTTGACTCTCTTATTGGTCCCCAGTGGAGTCGCCAAGCTGTCGAAACCATTTTTTTGTTGGAAAACGGGCCGACTTTAAAATACAAAAAACGGAGTCGCCACCAATCTTTTTTTGAAGTGCGATTGGGTCACTTTAGAAAGCATTTTGGTCTCTAATTTTAAGAAAAGCGGGCTCGAGTCGGTTACGCATTTGAGGAAGGATTAGCTCCTCATAACGCCCAAACTTGGTACCGTGTTGATTGATTAACGTCCTTAATATCGAAAATTAGAAAATATTTTAAAGTATGGAAAAAATGTTTGGATGACTCGTATTGGATATCAAAATTCTCTTGTTCCGAAAAGCCAAAATATCATGTCCAGCACGATAGGACACGATGCTTCAAACTCTCGATCCCAAAATCATTTTATGATTTCCAAAATACATGTAGTGCAACTTGAAAAGGGTATTTCACTATTTGGCTAAACTAAAATTGAAACCCAGCACGATTGGGTACGATTCCTTGGATTTCCAATCATGAAATATTGCCCTTATTTAAGAAATACGATATAAAATCCGTGAAGGATATCTAGTTGTTTAGATGAACAGAAAATCGAAACCCAGCACGATTGGGCACGAATTTCTTGAACTTCCAAACACGAAACATTGCCTTATTTTCAAAAAATACGATTGAAATCTTTAAAGGACATTTAGTGATCTGGACGAACGAAAAATCAAGCCAAAGACGATTGAGCACGATTTCTAACTTCCAACCACGTAATGTTACCTTTGTAAAACCCTTTTTTTTTTTATGAATTTTGGGAAAACAAAAAGTAAAACGTTAAGATGTAATTCAAAATCATTGATCGACATGGAATGATAAGAACAAAAATATACAAATTTAAATAGTAAATTACCAAAAAAAAATGATAAAGGTAATGAAATAACGAAAATAGTAATATTAATATTGATAAAGAACACATAAAATAAACATAACCATAGCAATGAAAATAAAAATAATAGAGACATATATATATACCTATAATAAATATAATAATAAAGTAATAGTAACCATATTGAAAATAACAATGAATATAATAGAAATAATAATGATGGATATAATAGTAGTATGCAACAAAATAAACGTAATAAATAAAAATATTGGTAATAAAATAGTACAACCATAAATATAATAGTAGTAAGAGTAGTATAGTAACAATAATATATGTAAGATAATAGTTGAAGGAAAAAAAAAGGAATGTAATACGATAAAAACAATTTAATAATATTAATAATAATATATGCAAAAGAGAGGCACTATTTGATAGAATTTAGATATAATAATAATATAAAATAAAAAAGTAAGTAAAATAATATATAATAATAGTAAAGATACTAGAAAAAATATAGTTTAATAATATCGTAACCAAAATATTAAAAAAATAAATGATTTAATGATAAAAATAGCGAAAAATAATTAAAAGGGACTAAATTGGGTTAAAACCGAATATTTGGGGCCGATTTTAAAAACAAATAATGATAAAGGAGTAAATTGTAATACACGCGCAACTTAGGGGGACCAGAAGGGCAATAAACCCCACTCTGTAAAATGCAGTGCTCAGCTGAGGACTTAATTGAAATCAGGAGCGAACTTTTGGGGCCGAATCGTGAATAAGAAAAACCTGATTCTAGAACCAGGAAAAAGCGGAGGGGCTAAACGCGCAATTAGCCCCTCCCTACCAAAAACACGAGGATCTTATCCTGTCTTGGGTCGGTCGTGGGTCGAGGCCCAAACGACGTCGTTTTGGCCTCTGACCCCAAAGCTCAAAACGGCTCCGTTTTATTCTTCTATATAAACAACATTTTCCTAAAAAAAAATTCATTTTCCTCATTTCTCCAAAAGAAAAAAATCACAAAAATTCTCTCAAAACTCTCTTTCTCCCTCTCTCGTCCTACTGGATTCCGCCAAAGCATGATCACGGACCACCGCTTCATTGTCGTCGTCGGCCACCATTCACGGTGGCTGGAATCTAAAAAAAGTAAGTTTTTTTTTGAAAAAGTACGATATTTTTTTTAAAAAACAGAAAACCTCAAAAAAAAAAAAACAGATTCGAAAAAGGAAAAAATAAACAAAACGAAAAGGGAAAAAAAAAACAATGAACCTTTGCTCTTTTTCTCTGTATTTCTCTGAACTATCGTGCTGTTACAAGTGTTTTTTCTTTTATATCTCTCCCAAAAAAACCCCCTATTTTTGATTTCTGTTGCGGCTTTTATAGCCTTTATTTTACAACCGATTTGTTTCCTGTTTTGTAGGTTCGTGGTAGATCCGGTTTCTAACGTGGCACCGTGGTGGCGCGAGTTGCGGACGCGACAGTTCGGAGGGTGGGTCTTGCTGGCGCAGGGCGTGCGGCGCAAGGACTCTCCACCGACTTAGGGTTTTTTTATTTTCATTTTTCTTTTTTTTGCTGTTGTGTACTTGGACTGTTTAACTATGGGCTTTTACTTCTTCTGGTTTGGGCCTCGAGTTTTGGTTAATGCTTGGTATTGGGTCTGGGCTGCAAAATTGGGCCTTACATTTAGTATTAGTTTTTAGAGACGAAATGCAACATAAACCGTCGGTATATGTCGGAGAGATAATAATGAAAGCTTTTGAAGTTAGATCAATACCGACGGATTTATCGTTTAGTTTCGCTCAAGGGGAAAAATAAGCCTGTCAAATAGAGTAGGGAGGGAATATAAAAGTAAATGTAATATTTATTATTTAGTCCCTAAACTTGTTAACTTTTTCAGCTTGGTCTTCAATTTTTTTATCCGTGAGACATAAGATTTGATTCATTACTTTAGAACTATTCAAAAATAATTTTATTTTTAGATATATTACTTTTAATGCTTAGGAGATGATGATGTTGTTTTATCTCTTAATAAAGAAAAACATACGGAAAAAAGGTAATATTTGAGTTTATATTGAAGTTAGAAAATGTAATATTTGATTTTTTTTAATATGGAAAAAAAGGTGATAAAAAAATCTAAGTTAATGAAAAAATATTGTTATATTACTGTTTAAAATTTAGGCATATTCAAAATTAAATTACACATCTGATACAACAAAATCTCCAAAATAAATTTCATAAAATTGCAAGAGGTAATAGAAATAAATTAGAAAGGAGCCATCATTAGAAGAGATACAAATTTTGTATATATGTACATACTCCAATAAACATCAATTACAGTGGTGATCCAAGGGCGCAAGAAAAAAGAATTATACCTTTTAAGAAGAAATCAAATTTTGTAGCCAATTCCAATTGGATCCAAAACGGGCTACCATATATATCATATGGTATATGAGTAATAACTCCAAAGACCAATGATAAATACAGCCTCAAGACTATAAAACAAGGATTGTTGGGACCAACTGCAACTTTTTTGAGTATCTAATTTACACCTTTTTTCTGACAACAGGCTTAACCAAATTTGAACTCGAGCTGAGAGTCCTTCTAATGGCTGAAAAGATTAATAAAAGAGAAAACTTTAGAATGATACCATATAAAAAGGTCTAATTTTTGTATGAAAAGTTCCGTACCAGGTGAAGAAGCTCCCGGAGATTCTGACTTTGATGTTGGTGTTGCTTGTGCAGGTTTTTGTAAAACTCGGACCTTTGGTACGACCTTGGGCCTGCAGAAAGTTAACTTGCATTGAGTATAGCTTAATACGATCGCATTCAGAGTCTGCTCGATGAAATCGAACATCGAACACATACAGACATGTCTGCCTATGTGTATGTATGTATTAATTGCAAATTTCTATATCTGTACTAAAGCTAAAAGAGCATTAAACCGATACTCACTTCCCCAGAGATACGCCTTCGGGGGAATGCATGTATTCGGCTGAGCCATCAGTTTCTGTTCCCATAGAAAGAGCAGCATCAGTTATTTCGGATTTTTCATCGTCCGTTGAACCAGTTTCAGACCGCTTATCACTGTGAAACCAGTTGTAATGATCAGAAACTGTTTTCTCAGTATGTCCTGAAAGCCTATTCCGAGTTTTTGGCCTATAGATGGGGGAAGAATCATACCTCAATGAGCCTGTTCCGGGCTGCTCACCATCGATCCCGGGGTATCCATTTTTTAGATCTTTAAGTAAATGCAACCGTTCAATCTCCTCGTCCTTTTTAGCTATCGTGTCCTTGAGAGATGCCATCTGCAGAGCCGGTTAAACTTAAAGAGCAATAACGTGAATGGAGATTCTATGTTGTGTATATATGTTTGAATGTATGTATGTATCCATATCCATAATTCAAGTGAAGAACATAGGGAAAGTTGTTGCTAAAACATAATCAAAGTAACATCTATTCCATCTACTAAAGCTAAATGAAGTACATTACGAATTCATCCATTGCCAACCAATCTGTCCGGTCCATTTTGTGCCTCTAAACCGACTTTTTTGAAACAAAAGCGTACGCAAAAGATGTTGCAAATACTTCTTATAACACAAATATTTGAAACAAAGCGTAAAATCTTTTATATAGTATCACGTTTCAGGTAATGTTATATGCCGAACCATGAAAAGATCATACGCATTTATGAATCCAGTCAAGTTCCATATCGAAAATTATAAACTCGTATACGAAATAAAAGAGGAAAACAAAACGGTACCTGCTCCATTAGTTCCTTAACATCCTTCCCTTCTTTGCTACTTCGTGCAGCACCTAACTCAACTCCGGAAACTCGTTCTGCAAACTTCAAAGTACTCAAACTTTCAGAATACGAGGTGACATCGGGATTGAGTTGCACAAACATAAGGGTCTTTGCTTGTCCTCCTGGAATATATATAAAAAAACCATTTAGAAAAAACCATGATATCGGTTTTATCATTCTAAAACCATGACATGATTTCATACAGTTTTAGAACATAGTGAAATAAGTACCGAGAGAGCTTTGAAGTACTTGAGTGAGCTTGCTATTTCTGTATGGTACATGAGGGCTCTTTTGTGCAAGAGCAAAAATTACATCTCCAAGGGAAGACAAAGATTTATTAATATGTTGTGCTTCCTTAAGTCTATCACCAGTTACCTCGGATCTATCTACTCTTTCACTACCTGCTAAATCTACCAAATGCAGATTACCGTATATATAATTTCCCGCCTTCAAATCCTTCCCACGAACATGCACGGTGACAATGCTATAACCAAAAACACTAAATCATACGTCGCAGAGGAAATATTCCAACTCGAGATGTGTATTGTAAAAGATTAAATATACGAACCTGTGTGATCGACTACTTCTTTCATTTAATGCAGTAGCACTAACGGTTCGATTCTTGAACCCGAGGTTAATTAAATCAATTACATCAGTGGTTGATAGAACAGGGTGCATGCTAGCATCAGGTACAGCCAGTCCATTAGGTTGAGAAATACTGGTAACCCCCATTGTGTGCGGATTAAGGAACACAAAGATAACTATATTGCAACAATAACATTGAAAGGAAAAACACTTGAAAAGAGAATGTATTCGGTGAAAAAAAGGATATTTCTTTGCAGGACCAGTACGATTTGATAATAAATCACGCACTTGATCGTTGTATATTTCTACCACTTGAACCCCAACTTCATATTGAAAGGTACTTCTTCTATTTTGAGAGATTTTGAAGAGATTATTCAAAGCTCGAAAATTAACACCCCATTCTTCTTCGGTTGCATCATTAGGACCAGTCTGGAAATGTCAAACGAAGAAATGAAGGGGATTTGTTCGAAATGTTTGTGTAACTTCATGCGCTTAAGAATAAATGAATGCTTAGTTCCTTACCATTGTATATGTTTTCCCCGAACCGGTTTGACCATAAGCAAATATGCAAACGTTATATCCATCCACTACCGATTGAATAAAAGGTTGAATATCAGCAAATACCTCTCCTGTCCTTGGTTAAAGAGTTCTAGAATTAGATAATCGCAATGTTTTCACAAACTAATATTTAATTTGGCAATGAATAGAAACAAAAACCTTGAGTAGCAGCCGGACCAAAAACTTTATTGAACTTAAATGTCTTTTGTCCCTCTTTCCCTGGCTTGGCCGGGTTTGTTACAACCAACTGTCCGTTATCACCGATACTTTCTACGATTGTCTGTTTTCCATTTTGTCCAGGCAGAAATGGCCTTACTCGACAGAAAACTCTAATGTTACCTGGAAATAAAAAAAGGGTTGGAAAATAAAAGCTGATAACTTATAGAAGCTACTTATAGGTACCTCTCAAATCTTGAATCTCATTGAAAAGCTTCCGGTTTTCATTTAGAACTTCACGGTAGTTCCCTGCTGCATCTGCTAATGCTTTAAGCTTTACTTCTGAACAAGAAAAAGGTTCTCATAAGAACTCTTATCACTAACAATCCAAGCTGACAAAAATTTTCCACAAGAAACGTACCTAATAGATTAAATTCCTCGAAATAGCTCTTCTGTGTTTTCAAAAGTTCTTGCTTGATGGCATTGGAAGTAAACCTTAAATCCTGAATACTCGTACGAATTAGTATGAAGGATGTTTGAAGAACAAAATACAAATCCAAGATGGTAGAATTCCATAGGTACCCGCATTGCATGAAACTGAGAATCCATAAAACTTTGGTAGGTGTTCACTTTCATGCTCCAACTCTGACATTTCGACTTGGCACTCGTTTCCAGCTCTTTCACTCTATTGTTGGAATCATTTAGGAGGGACTCAAGCTCGTTTAACCTCGCTTGAAGTCCTGCCTTGACACCTTCAGTCTCTTTTTGCATTTCCAAGCACTGCTGCTCGTGTATTGTTTTGGCCATTTCTAGTTCTTGTTTCAGTGATGCAATTTCACGAATGTGTTTCTCGGTTTCCTGTTTAATGGCTTGTTTATCAATTTCGTGTTTACTGGTTTCGTATTCATGGGTTTCATGTTTATCAGTTTCTTTCACCGACTCTCTTTTGTCCTTCACCTTCTCCTCAACTTTCCGATTTTCTTCCACTTTGGGGCTCTCAGTCTACAGAAAAAGAGAAAAGATTCCATGAGAAATATATATATATATATATAGTGTTGAAAGGTATATGTAACAAGGATAGGAGATCATGATTGGTTTAATTTAGTAACTTCATTTAAAAGAAACCTCATTTGAGATTTTTGCAATAAGAAATGGATAAACAATGTGGAAACCAATAGCTAATAATGGATGCCTGTGATAATATGGGACAAAAGCAGTTCAAGGCTGTTGAACAAAGGGAAATAATCGTTTTTCTTCGAACCTTTGTCTGCTGAGGATGAACTGTGACAATCTGTAACAAATAAGGTCATCAAATACGCACAGATTAGCATCTACAACTAAAAGAGAAATGCATTTTGGAATCTAAACAAGTAATCTTTTTTTTCTTCCAACCTTAATCTCTTCACCGTTCCCGGCTGCAAGGGTCTCAAGTACTCTGATTCTCGATTTGTATTTCTCCTCTCGAATTTTGAAAAGATTGTTTTGCTGCAGGCCATAAACCACATAAAAATCCATAGAAAAACCAAGAAAATATCCAAAGCAAGACATTTCGAATAGGATTTACGGTTCGAAGATGATCGGCTTGAGTTGATATACGTCGTTCAATCTCCTGCACAACTTTTCTCAAGAGACATGCTACACGCTGAGCAACAAACGTAACATCATCATGTTTTTCATACCAAAATATACATATGCGTACGTAAAGAAAGCTACACATTCGCATAGAAGTTTAATGTATAACTTAAAATACCCCCATACATGAGGAATTTCACCATTCTTTCTATCTAAACTTTCATCCAAAATTCCATTCACGACACTTAAAAGCGACTGCGTCGGAGCATTCTGCATGCAGAAAACGCGAGCGAAGGCATTATAAACATACAAATAAATCCTTTGGGGTATTAAAAAATGGAAGGCATTAAACATAGTGAATGTTGACAGCTTACATCTAAACCGTTAGACTTCATCATCTCTGAAATTTTTGCCCCGGGGAGATCAGCGTAGCGCCCTTGTTTCCATTGAAACACCTCATGAAAATTGTGTCCACCATGATGCAGTCCCGTAGTTGATTGTTCTGCAGAAGGTGAAAAACAAGAAAACGTAAACCGGACACATGAACAGGCAAATTAATTGCATTTAGCCATATACATGCATGAAGTAAACGAATACACACATATATATACGGTTTCAATATACATGTTATTTTTGTATTCTTGTGCATAACTAGACCATCAAACTGAATAGCCAGTTAACTAGAACCGTCTTAAATCTATACATACATTACTTATAGCACTTGAATAGCAAAATATGGCAGATGCAACATTATCGAGCATGGATTAGGAGGCACTATAAAGAAGCATGCAACTTACGCTGATTTTTTAAGTCAGAGGAAGCCTTCCTCCTTTCTTCTCCGGATAATGGTGTGAGAGGACCACGGACTGGTGCATCCCCAGCAACATTTCCCGCTTTAGAATTAGAATTCTTGTTGGACAAGTTGCCACCAGCTAAGGAGGAAAATGAAAAAACTAAACCATTTAGTTAAAACAAACAAAAAGGAAGTGCAAGGGAGTGATGGAATATCAGCTTTACATTGATTCTCGTAGTTACTGTTTGCCATTGGTTCGAAAAAACGGACAAGCAGTTATGTTAGACCTGTCAAGTCCTGATCAAGTTGTAAGAACTTTTGGTCCCTCGTTAACATTTTGTGTAAACCGATCCTGTTAAACAGTTAACTCCAATTAATGAGCATGTTTTACATTAGAACAAACAAGACAGAACCTAACTCAGTGTTCTTACAAAAACACAAAAGGTAGCCATTATTCATTAATAGTTAGAATCATACAGAATTAAGCTAACTAAACCAAATGATACTATCAATATGTATATAATATCTTGAGCTAACACTGATATTACTGCATAATAAACCATGTTGCTTTCTATTGGAATATCATTAATACATTGTATACGGTTGTTCAAACATGTATTTGTATTATACTTATGATATACTATTATAGTAAAATTTTCATAAAGAACACAAAGAGAAACGAATTGAAACAAGACCCGTCTATGCTATGTCCAACACTTGTATTCAATAAATTCAAACATGTACTACAAAATAATAAGCAAATTCTTACCCGAATCCGAATAACATATATATTCACTAAAAAATAAGCTAAAACATGATAAAAACAGAGAACACAAGCCAAGATTTTCAGTTTACCATTGAAAAAAAATTGAATTTGGAATTTACCAATGTCCCACATTCTACAATCCTATACACAAAGCTAAAGATTATCATCAACATTGTTAAAATACAAAAAATAACATAAAAAATCAACGAAGTTCGTAGTAAAAAAAAAAACCCATTACCATGAAATAGTGGAGACATTGATAAATCCCAAGTTCAAACCTTTGAAGAAAAAAAAGACCCAATGTAGAGCCAGGCACGTTAATCAAGCACAAAGGTGAAATGATGTTTCCTTTGGGGTTAAAACAAAATAAAAATGATGGAATTTGACTGTTTTTTCGTTTTAAATTGTTTGGTATTCCGTGTACCAATGGTGTTTCCAAGGGACAATAGTCGGGAGAAATGAAGCGACAAACTAGGAAACCAACTCTGTCATTGAGTGTTTGCCACGTGTCCAGGATCCGACATTGATGCTCCATGTTTTTTGCTTTTTATTTTTGTTGTCATTTTAAAACTGGGAAATTGAAAAAAAAAACTAAAACAGATTAAGCAGATAATCTGTATTAGTTAAACCTAACAAATCATTACCAAAATTTACATTACGATTCTGTTTGCTTTAAAACTATACTCAACTTTTCATATATTGTGCTTTTACTATGCATTTTGATGCGTTATAATATAATATTATGTGGATTTTATTTATTTTCACGTGTTAAATTTTATGCTCCACTTCAATTTCATTAATTCTTTAACTTCAATTAATTATTAAAAAATCAAATTAAACTATTGTAATTTTTACTTACGAAAACTAATATACTTAGATTATTTTGCATGTAAAATAATTAAATGTATTAACAAAATTCATGTTTACCTGTTTGAATAAATGCTATAAAATAATAATAATAAAATCCAAGTAACAGTTAGGAGAAGCTGCTGCTGCCTAGTCGTTGACGAGGTTGAAAATTAGATATGAAAAAGTATCGATGGGATAATAAGGCTAAGAATTACAAATATAAAATTTTAAAATGATTGGTGGATGTTTTACTGAGTTAAATAATTTAATTTAATGATTATGTTTAGTATTAAATGCACGATTAAGAATTAATGTTTAATTATGTATTTGTGGATGTTTTCTTTCTACTAATTTTAACAATTTTTATGATTATTTTTGGGATAAATATCAAAACTAATATATAATGTAAAATATCATACATTGATTTTATACGATAATACATATGAAATTTTAATTTGATTTTATTTTCAGTAATCACTAATAATATTATTAAATTATCATCATTTTATGTCGATACATTACATACACAAATAATTAAATTAATCTAATATAAATATATATATATATATTTATTTCTTTAAATATATACAATTACAGTTTATATATAAATTTAATATTTATTCTTTATTTTCTTTTCATTATTATGATATTTTGGGCCTTGGTCTTCCTTTTGGAGGAACCCAATCTCCTTTTCTAGATTTTATTGTGAGATGGGTCATGGCAAAAACCTTAGCAGTTAAATCCAATAAATTTTGGGTTTTAATGTTAAAAATGTTGGAATTTTAATTTATGATAAGATTTAATAATAAAGTATCTGTTCGAAGCATTTGATTAAAGCTCTCTTTAGCATTGAAATAACATAGGTTTAATACTAAATCACTTACTCTTTGATTAAACTCTCTTAACCATTATTCGAATTTAGTGATTAAACTTAAATATTCTTACAATTAGTTACAACAAAAAAATATATTATACAAAGTAAACTGAGTGATCTCTTTGTTTTAGTCACCGTGAAGCTTCGTAAAAACTAAAATTTCGAGTAAAAAAAATTCTCTCCTTATTTGAAGTTTAACCCGACTTGGCTCCCAAATGAATCGAATCTGAATGAACCTTTTCACGCATCTACACTAAAAAAAAAAAAAATTCGAAAGTTAGTACCTAAAAAAGGCAAATTGTATAGGTATAAAAAAAAAAAAAAGATAAGGGAAAGGTAGATGTGATGAAAACAGGAGCTCCCTTCAGTCCAATGGGCGGGCAAAGTATGAGGAAGGAGTTGGTGCTCCCATGCCATGCATCGGGCCAAACTTAATCCTTCGTAAATATTCTTCATTTCCAGCTAGTCAGCCAATATATATAATAGAATAGAAAGGTTAAGCGTAACCGAATGCATGAGATGGCAGCTCTTTCAGCCATCTCTGCCCCCTGTATTGAACTGAGTGGAGCTCCTTTGCTTCCTGCTCTTCCTGCCTGGCTCCTTCCCACCTTGGCTGCTTCCTTAAATACTAACTCCCAGCCCTCGTATCCAATTCTAATGGTTTGCAAGTCTTTTCATTTTTAATATACTATTATATTATAAAATTATGTTTTACTCTTATTATACAAAAAAAGTGTAAATACAAATAAACTCGAATTTGAAAATTGATAAACGAGTTTAATCGATATTGAATAGCTCGATTATGTCTCGAGCTTTGAATTTGATATTTGATCGAGCATCGAATTTCAAGTCGATGTTAAGCTCGAACTTGCAATTATTCAAGTTTCGCAGCTTGATTACACCTCCAATATCGAGTTAACTCAGGAGTCTTCATCCAAGTTTTTGTTCATTTTTCTTAATTTTTTTATTACTTGCTTATTTGCAAAATAAACGTTAAACTATTTGAAAGTTTTCATTTAAGTCATTAGGCTATTAAAATTGTTGATGTATTGTTTTGTTTTGTTTTCACGAAACAATTTTAGACGTCACAAATCTACGAATCGAAATCCAAACAATTTTCTTTTTTGATTTCTGATACTAATAGTCATATCAACTTAGATCTAATTAATGTATGATCTTCTACTCATCAATGAGTACTAATCCACCATACCAATTATCGCTTGGATCTTTGTAACACCCCTATACCATGTTCGACTCAAGGAACCTGATATAGAAATATTACATTTGGTGCCAAAGTAATTCTTGGCTAATCACTAATATATTAAAACATAAAAACGGACAAATAATAAATTAGTCCTTACAACATAAGTCTTTCAATAATTATTTTATTAAATTTTTTTATTTTATGTAATTTAATTTTGAATATAATAAAAATCTATTTGCTTAAATAATAAGTAGTTAAATAGAAATTTTACAATTGTATAAATATTATTATTACATATGTATCATTTAATCAACCTACATTTGTCAATTCATTAAACTATTCATTAATTTAATAATATAACACCAATTAAATAATATTTTATATTTTATATCTTAATATTAATTAATATATATATACAATAATAATTTAAAAAAATCTTTAGATTTTTCATTGTTTTGCTGCCTCAACTATGCTAAATGGCCTATTTTCCATTTTGGCCCTTTTTATTTTCTTTTAATCTACAATTCAACTTTTACCCTTTATTCACTTTAATCCTTTTTCTTAATTTCTCTCAATTAAGCTAAACTCACCTAATTAAAACCTAATTCAACACACCACTAGACTCATAAATATTCCTAATAATTATTTGCTAATTCAGTTTTCTAAGATTGACTCCCAATATTGCACTTTTACGATGCCTGTGAATTTTGGGTCATTATAATCTTGCTAGCCGGACTTTAAAAAAAATCTTATCAATCCAGTGATTTAAGTAAAAATTTTGAATTAATTTAATGACTTAAATAAAAATTTTCAAATAGTTTAGTGGTCAATTTGTAATTTTTACAATTGAGTGACCAAAACGTAAACTTACTAATCATTAAGTGACCTTAGGTATAGTTTATCCAAATACTTATTATAGTAAAAATAAATTATATTTTTAATATGATATCTATTTATACCTCGTGTTAAGATTATTATGTTGTACGAAATAAAAGTAATGGTAAAAAAATATAAATATAAATCTCATTAATTACAAAGAAAATATTGAAAATATACTAAAAACCAATTCTTTATCGAGCTAATCCAATTTTCATTCAATCTTTTATTGATTCAACAAGTTTTTTCACAATCCAAAGTTTATCAAAATTTGACACCCACTAAACGAAATTCATCACTAATTTTTTATTCAACTCGATTTTCTTTAAAAGGAAAATTAGTCATTGCTGTTGATAGAGAAAACGACATCAGGGGAATATTCTCGATCTTTCATGTTAATCCTATTGCCATATGTTTTCAGTGAGGGTTTCTTTTTTATTTAATACATTATGGTCGGCGTATAAAAAAATGTACACATTCCTAGTTAATTATGTAATGTTTCTTGTATTTAATTTTTTGAAGTTTTTTCTAATAAGGTGTAATAGCATGATTAACTGTCGACATATACACGACGTAAATGAAGCAAGGAAAGAATATATAAAAGTAACACCTATTCAACCTACGCCCAAAATATCTTAAAACTCTCAATTTAACCATTAATTCAATTTAAAATTTTATTTAAAAATTAAAATTTTATTTATTTATTATAAATTATAAAATTATTTGTATTACCACTAAAATAAATTAACATGAATGAGCTTATCAATATAATTATTAAATAATTACCTTAACATATTAAATAATCATTTTGGGTCATTATAATTCGACAATGAAGTGCTTTGAAAGCTTCGGTTGCGTTGCGTTACCGTAATTTCCGGGTTATATGTATGTTTTGACAATGCCCTGCGAAAACTCCACCCTTCAACTTCCCCACTCAAATCTCTAAACAATAATTTAATTAAATCCTCATAAAAGCAATTATAATAAATACGTCATCATGACAAAAATATATTTCTTTAATTATATTTTTTAGTCGATTAAATTTTAATTCCATTAGTATTAGTATTATTGTCAGTACAGGAAAGAGCGGGTTCGAATGCTTTGAAACACATTATCCTCCTATCCAAAAATTAGGGAGGGGTTATAGGTAATTCTAGATATTGTATATATGATAAGAATATATAATAAAATTATTGTTTAAAAAAATAATTTTCATATCTGAAAAATATCATAATAATCTAATTCATTGATTAGATCATAATCTATTTTTTTTTAGTGTATGAAATTATATATTATTAGTGTATCAAATAGGTCCTTTAACTTGACACCTTTTCTCAAATTGATATTTAAATTTTTTTTTTTCTTTTTCAAATTGGTACCTAAATTTTTATTCTATCAACTCTTCTAATACCATTTTTTATAACATCATTAAGCTTGGGACATTAAAAAGCGGAAGGCAGTAGGGTTAGCAAAGATATTGGTCTAGCAGCCCATTAACAATTACGTCACCCAAGGCCCCAAATTGATTGGCCCAAAACTAAATTCAAATTTTATTAATTTAACCACTAACTATAACTCAACGAAAAGGCATTGGTCCAACAGGCCATTGACAATTACATACGAAACCTTTTCTAAGGGTAAACTATTTTATTAGTCACTAAATTATGAAGAAATTTTCGTTTTTGGTCACTTAACTAAAATAAGTTATAATTTTGTCACTGACCGAATTGAAAATTTTTTAATTAAGTGGCCAAGATGAAAACTTTCCCATAATTTAATGACTAATTATACAATTCACCCTTTTTTTTTTTATAAAAGCTTCTCTCCCAATTTCTAATTTGGTAATGATACAGATCTTACAATTTGTGTCTAACATAGTGACATTTCGAATCTACGTTGGTTTCTTTATTTCTTTTAATTACATCCATAGATATTATTAAAATTAATTATTGTAAAACATTTCAAATTAATTTATTACGTGACGTAATTTACACGTGTAAAACTCAAATCAAGATACTTAATATCCGAGCACTTTAAACGTTATCATTTCAATTAAAATTTTACTCACACGTGTATCATGATAAATATTTTATTACTCAAATTCGAATACAAGCACAGTTGAAACTATGTGGTTGGGAGGAGCCATCCACCACCCCGACCTCAATTTCTTTGATTCAACTCAACGGAATCTCCATCTTTTTAGTTTCCATGTAGTAATCTCAATTTTCTACTTCAACAATTTCTTCATGGAACTTCGAACCAACCACCATTGACACCACTTCGCTGTTTTTAAGGTTTTTTAAATTGTAAAATTTGAATTTCTCTTTTTATTTTTAATTACTTGGAATATGTTTCTAAATAAATAAATTATCCTTTGACATGTTTAAAGCATTAAAGTTGAAGATTCTTTAGAATTTAGTTTAATGGATTCGGAAATTGGAAATTTGTGTGTGTGTTTTTTTTTTTTTTTAAAGGTATAACTTTAATATTTGACAAGTAGGTTGTTAGTTGCAATAGAATTTTATTTTCCTTTTTCCTTTTGTGATTCTTTTTATGAAGTGGACATTTGATGATAGAATATAATGTTGGTTTTATCTGTGATAGTGATCAAATTTGCTTGGAACTTGATTAATTAGGGTATTTGGATGATAGCGGTGGTCTATTTATTTATGTGTATATCATTTAATTTTTATATATTTCTTTAAAAATGAAAAAAAATCTATAATTAATATTTTCTTAAAAAGTGAATGTTGAAACATTAAGTTGAACCGAACAATTAAATACGGGTCTGAATCCTCTGAAATTTCGAAGAATTGAATTAAATAAAATTTTAATATTAATTCGTTGAAATTTATTTTGGGTTTATAAAAAGGTTATCAAAACAATGTTATGGAGTATCCAAATTGTAAGAAAAACAAGGAACTTTCAAGCTTCATGGTTTGGGTTATTCTATCGTGGTTGGGATATTCTCCAAGCAAATCTGCAACATTTTGTCTTCCGTGTTTTATGTTTCACAAGAAAACTTTTCATTTCGCATCAAATATATCTACTTACATGAATTTCAGAACTATAAAAAAAAAAAATAAATATGGTAAAAGTCGTGTATTTTTTAGCACATATTAGAAAAGATTACACTTCTCCACGTCGAAATGCAAAAAAAAAAAAAAAAAAAATCGCAAATCACATTAATCAATCTTCAAAAGTTAAAATTTTGAACACTTTTTAGGTCTCTTTTTCTGTGCTTAAAAAAAGTACTTTTGACTCCAAAAACACTTTTGAAAGAAAAGTTATCCGTAAAAGTTTACTTTGCTAAATTTTTTATTTTCAAAAGCACTTCTAAAAAGGAGTGTCGTAACCATTTTTTCGGCGAACGAAAAGGGATTCGACTTTGGTTTTTAAAACGAAAAAAAAGACAGGGAGTCGCCACCAATCCTTTTTTTATTGAGATGTGATTGGGTCACCTCGTAAAACGGTTGTTTTTAATAAACAGTTTGATTTATTAAAATAATGATTTTGGTCTACGAAATCCAGAAAACGAGTTCGGAAGTCGGTTACGCACGAGGAAGGGTTAGCACACTCGATACGCCCAAAATTGGTACCAAAATGATTAATTAGTGTCTTAATGTCGGAAATTTGAAAAGGTTTTAAAATACGATCCTTTAAAAGGTATTAGGATATTTGAGATTTCTTTGTTCGAAGGGTACAAACATCACATCCAAAGACGTTAAGACATGATATTCTACACCTTCGTAATCAAAGCTATCTCATGATTTTACGAAGTTTATCAAAAGGATGTTTAGTTATTTAATCAAACGGAAAATCACAACCCAGCACGTTTGGGCACTATTCCCCGAATTCCCAAATACAGAACATTGCCTTTATTTTAAAACCTTTAAAGGGAGTGTAGCAATTTTACAAAATGCATCGTATCGTATTAATTTAAAGAAAAGGCTCGAGTCAAAACTTGAGATTTCTTTGTCCCGAAAAGATATAAACATCACATCCAGTACGTTAGGACACGATGTTTTAATCTCTTGTAATCAAAGTCGTCTCGTGATTTGCAAAACTTCGTAAAAGGGATGTTAAGTTATTTAGCTAGACGGAAAATCGCAACCCAAAGACGCTTAATAATAATGATAATAATAATAATAATAATAGTAAAATGCTAATAATTACAAAGAAATGATAAAATAGCGATGATAATAATAATAATAATAATAATAATAATAATAATAATAATAATAATAATAATAAATGAATAATAACAATGAAAATATAAGTAACACTAATAATATATAATGTATAAATAGTAATGAGAAATAAAACGAAAGATAAAATGATAATAATAATAATAGTGATAATAGTAATTAATAAATAATGTAATATATGCGTAAGAATTAGCAAAATGTATTATAATATAATAATATTAATAGTAAAGATATTTGGTAGTAATAACAAGGTAATAATAATGACAATAGTAAATATAATAATAATGATAAAATAAAATATTAAATGATAGCAATAATAATAAAAATTGCAAAATAATTGAAAAATGGGCTAAATTGCATTAAAAAATGGAAGTTTTGGGTCAAATTGTAAATAAAGTAGAGATTTAGGGGCTAAAAATACGCGCGCGTGAAAGTGGGGGACCAAAGGGGCAATTTTCCCATAAGTTAAACGCAGCGTTTTGTGCAGGACCAAATTGGAACTTAAGAAAATATATTGGGGCAAATTTTGAAATCGACAGAAAATGGATTAGAAAAGGAAAATATGCGGAAGGGTCAAATGCGCAAATAGACCCTTCTGCAAAAACATGCGGATCCTCCGCATGCAAGGTCGGTCGCCCTGAATCAGTCTTGGTTTGGCATGGATCCCCTCACGAAACGACGCGTTTTTATCTCTATAAAACCGCTTTTTATTCCTTTTTTTCATTTCTCTGCTTGCTTAAAAAAAAAGAGAGTTCTCTCCTTTCTCCTCTGCAGATCCGGAGGAGGGTCTCCGGAGCTCCAATGGGGATCGGCATCGTCACGGCCATCAAGACATGGTGGCCGGAAGGTAAACCTTCCCTTTTTTTTCCTTTTTTTTATATATACTTTAAGTATATGTATATATATATTTGATTGAGTAATAAAAAAAAATCGAAACGACGAATGAAGAAAATGTGAAATCACCTTCGAACGTTACTGATCTGGCTTTTTATGCATTTTGGATTATTCTTTGTTTGATCTCTACTGTTATTTTGTTTTTGAATCTGTTTCTTTTCTATTGATTGCGGAAAAAAGAAAAAAAAAAGGTTCCCCCCCCCGTTACAAATCTATTAATTGGCTTTTATAGCCTTTTTAAATTGCTTGCTGTCGTTTCCTATTTATTGTTTGCAGGCATTTGGCGGTGCAAGTGGTAAATGGCTCTGACGGTGGTAATGCGGTGCTCTGACAGTGGCGGTGGAGCAGGTGGCTTCGGCAGGGGCCAGAGCAAGTGGGTGTTAGGGGTCAGAAGACCTGGCGGCGCCTAGGGTTTTTTTGTTTTTTTGTTTTCTGATTTTGTGGCTAGACTAGGTTTGGGCTTGAGATTGGGTTTGGGTTGCTGTTATTGGGCTTCGGGTGAAATGAAATGGGCTCCGGGTAATTTGGGCCTTCTACAAGGAGAAGTTAAAATTTTTAGTTTTTTTCTCCCAAAAGCACTTAATTACTTTTTCACTCCTCCAAGAACATAGTTCTTTCCTTTTTTTTCTTGGTGCATAATTACAAAATTCATTAATTAAAAATAAAAATATTTTTAAAATACTAATTACAAATATTTAATGGTTATATTTAAATATTTAAAATATAGTTTATATATTCTAATTAAATTTTATAAGTAATTAATATTTATTACTTCAAAATATTTAAAATTTATATTTCATATATTAAAATATTAACTAGTTATAGTAAATTTTTTTTATTTTCTTATTAAAATATAATAATATTAACTAATTTAAATTTTATTTAAATGCATATTTGTTACTTAATAATAACATGTCTAAAATGAACATTTTATTTCGAAAAGCACTTTTTGACAAAGAATGTTAAACACTTAAATCTTAAACTAAAATTTTCAAAAGTACTTTTTCACAATAATTTTCAAAAGCATTGCCAAACTAACTCTTCCTCTCAACAAGCTTAGATAACAATGTTCGATTAAAAGAGAATGATGTGTTTTTAAATGTTGTCGTAACCGTTTTTTTGGAAAACGACAAAAAGGGGTTCGACGTTGGGTTTTAAAAATGAAAAAAGAACGGGAGTCGCCACCGACCTTTATTTGGTGTGATCGGATCACCTTTATTTCAATAAAACGTTTTGTTTTACTAAAACAGTGTTTTTGGTCTGCGAAGTTTTGAAAATCGGGTTCGGGAGTCGATTCACATGACGAGGAAGGGTTAGCACCTCGACACGCCCAAAAATTGGTACCAAAATGATTACTTAGTGTCTTAATGTCGGAAGTTTGAAAGAGTTTTAAAATACGGGTCTTTAAAAATGTATTAGGATATTTGAGATTTCTTCGTTTGAGAGGATACAAACATCACATCCAAGACGTTAGGATACGATATTCAAGCCTTCGTAATCAAAGTTATCTCGGAATCCTTGAAATTTATTAAAAGGATGTTTAGTGTTTTAGTCAAACGGAGAATCATATCCCAAAGACGTTAGGGCACTATTCCCAAATTTCTAAACACACAAACATTGCCCGATTCAAAACTTTTGACTGGAATAAGGTGGTTTTGTAAATGCACTTTGATTTTATAGTGTTTGAGCTAAAAATAAATATAGATACTCGGGCCAAGAAAAATCGAAATTTCTTTACTCCGAAAAGACCTAAACATCACATCCAGTACGTTAGGACACGATGTTTTAAACTCTCGAAGTCAAAGTCATTCCGTATTTCATGAAATAGGATAGAAGGATGTTGGATTATTTAGCGAGATTGTTGAAAAATTGCAATAGCAATAATAATGCAAATAAAGGATGATCGATAACAATAATGAGGACAGTGATGAAGGATAACAATACTAAACAAATGATAATAAATATGTTATATGATGGTAATAATAAAGAATAAAAATGAACACGATAACAAATAAAATATGTCCATGGATTCGTATGTGAAAACAATGACTAACAATAGAAATAACAAATAATAGCGATAATAATAATAATAATAATAATAATAATAATAATAATAATAATAATAATAGTATTTATATATGATAATATAATGCCAATAATGATAATGGAGATAATATATATATGTATATAAAAAAACAGATGAGTGAGTGAGGTAAAATAAAGTAAATTAATAATTGAATACAAGAATAAATATAATAATAGTAATCGTAATATTAATATTAACAATAAATGTAGTAATGGTAAATGTAGTATAGTATCAATAATACTAAATACAATCAAATAATAATAATAATAATAATAATAATTATAACAATAATAATAATAATAATAACAAAGAAACAATAGAAGAGGACTAAATTGTTGATTAATTATACTAAATAATAATAATAGGTAATTGTAAAATAAATAATAATATAATAATAGTATTAATAATAAAATAATGATAATAATAATAATAATAATAATTGTATTAATGTGTTAATAAGGATAATAATAGTAAAAATTAAATAATAACATGTTAATAATATAATAGTAATAACAATAGTAATAATAAAAATAATAATGATGATAATAATATTGTAACAAAACAATAATAGGAATAATAATAATAATATAATGAAAAAAAAACTAAATAATAATAATAATAGTAATTATAGTAGTGATAAAAATGAAATAATAGTAAAATGTAAATGAATACATGTCAATAGAAATGAAAATGATATTAATAGTGAAATCAATAATAAAATAATAATAGTGGAATGACTAAAAATGAACAAAACGGAATACTTGGGGTAAATTTGAAATAAAATAAAGAAGGGGACTAAATTGCATGCGAAACAACCAAGAGGACTAAACGGTCAATATCCCTAGATTCCCCGCGAATATCCAATTGGCGCTTTGGGACCAAATCAAAAACAAAATAAAATCTGAGGGCCAAATTTAAAAGGATAAAAAAGACAAGAAACAGGGCTTAATCGAATGGGGCTGCGAAGAAAGGGGACCATTTACGCAAATATCCCCTTTTAGGGATATTTGTGCAATACCACCTGCACCAAACGGTGCCGTATTGCCCAAAAAATTTATAAAACCCTTTTATTTTTCCTCAGACATATTTCTAACCCCTAAAAAAACCCCAAACCTCTCCATTCTCTCCTATCTCCTCTCTTTTCCTCCGACGTTCGAGCTCTCGGCCAACCTCGCGATTCATCGCACCACCATCATTCCCGATGGCCGATGGTGCAGGGACGGCCTTCGTGCCTGCTTTGAGTCTGTTAAAGGCCGAGCTTTTGGCCCTCAAGACGTGAGAGAGAAAAGCTCCTCTCCTCTCGTTCTCTACCACAGCGGAGGGATGGCTCCGGCGACACGACGGGTTCGTGTAATCTCTTTCCCTTCTCTCCCGTTTTTTTTTGTAAAAGTTTTATATTTTATTTTTTTTGTTATCAAAAAAATAAAGAACATAAAAACAGTAAATAATAGAAAATACAAAAATTGAATCAACCTTTTTTTCTGATCTCTTATTGATTCCAGATGATTTTTATTTTTCGAAATGAAAAAAAAAACTCTTGTTTGGATTTCCTTTCGTTTTCCTTTTTTCTGATTCAAAAAAATGATCTCCCTATTACAATGGTTTTTCTATGGCTTTATAGCCAAGATTCAAAAAAAAAGAAATTGCTTGCTGCCTTTTCTTCTGTTGCGTGTTTCTCTCCGTTTTGCAGGCTATGGGTGGTGGAGCAGTTGAAGGGTCGTGGCCGAATTCCTGTCGATGGCGGTGGCGTGTGGTGGTTTGGTCGGAAGGCAGAGGCTAGGGGCGGCACCAAGTTTAGGAAAATTAGGGTTTTTATTATTTTTGTTTTGGGCTAGTTTGGGTCAATTTTTGGGTTTGGTTTTTTTGGACTTGTAAGCCGGGTAAAATTGGGCTGTCTGTTTACCTCTCTTTGCTCATTGTCGTTAACGGAATGGCGCAAAGACTTTAAAAACCAATTTTGCCCGGTCTCACCGAGTCTTGAATTCTAAGGTGCTTTCTTCTTCAAGTAGCGTCACTCCCATCCACCGCATCTTGTTGCTTTGATCCACTCCAATCGCTATGTGGCTTCAATTTGCTCTTGCTGCCACACCCCAATGAGATGTGACTTGTTTTATTTTCGATCTACTCTTGCAAATTTAGGAATGTCTAAACTGCTATCTTCAATCTGATCCTTGCAAACTCAAGGATCACCAGATTGATGTCTTCGATCTGCGTCCTACAACTTCAAGAAGGCCAAATCTGCTTTCTTCAATCTGATCCTTGCAAACTCAAGGACCACCAGACTGATCTCTTTGATTTACTTCTTACTCCACGGGAACTTCGAGGAAATAAGAATTCAGGGAGAAGAGATTCGTAGTCTCCATCTTCTCTATCGAAACTTCAAAGAATTAAGGATGTAACCTCATTGTTAACTCAGGGAGACGGGATTTGTAATCTCAACCTACTCCACGGGAACTTCGAGGAAATAATAATTCAGGGAGAAGAGATTTGTAATCTCCATCTTCTCTACTGAAACTTCAGAGAGTTAAGGATGGAACCTCATTGTTAACTCAGGGAGACGGGACTTGTAATCTCAACCTACTCCACGGGAACTTCGAGGAAATAAGAATTTAGGGAGAAGAGATTTGTAATCTCCATCTTCTCTTACTGTAACTTCAAAGGAATAATGATTGATCCTCATTGCTAACTCAGGGAGACGGGATTTGTAATCTCAACCTACTCCCTGGAACGTCGAGGAAATGAGAATTCAGAGAGAAGAGATTCGTAGTCTCCATCTTCTCTACCGAAACTTCAAAGAATTAAGAATTTATCCTCATTGTTAACTCAGGGAGACGGGATTTGCAATCTCAACCTACTCCACTGGAACTTCGAGGAAATGAGAATTCAGAACTTTTCAATTTGCTTCCTTACTATTTTCAGGAAGACTTCAATCTTCAATCTGCCCCACTAACACCTTGAGGAAACGAAATCTGAACTTTTCAATGTGCTTCCTTACTATCTTCAGGAAGGCTTCATTCTTCAGTCTGCCCCACTAACATCTTGAGGGAACGAAATCTGAACTTTCCAATTTGCTTCCTTATTATCTTCGGAAGACTTCAATCTTCGCTTGCCCCGCCACAATCTTGAGGAACAAAATCGAACTTTTCAATGTGCTTCCTTACTATCTTCAGGAAGACTTCATTCTTCAGTCTGCCCCACTAACATCTTGAGGGAACGAAATCTGAACTTTCCAATTTGCTTCCTTATTATCTTCAGGAAGACTTCAATCTTCAGTTTGCCCCGCTACAATCTTGAGGGAACAAAATCTGAACTTCAATATCGCTACACCGTTCTTTGAGGAACTTGTCTTGTAGAATTAATTTTGTGTGCTTATGCTTATGCAAATGATGAGGATATTATGATCGAAACGACCCAAAGTCTCCTAACTGCATGTGTTATGGACGACACTTGCATGAATGCAGAATGCCGTGAGAATGATCTTTTGACAATGATTTGGATGCAATGATCAGAATGAATCGAATGCTCCTAGCTAAACGTGCTTTGAAATGATGTATGAATGCAAAATGAAATGATCCCTTTTTAAATGCTTGGGGTTATCATTGCTCGTAGTCCATTAATGTTCTATCACTGATATGCTATTATGCTCTATCACTGATATGCTATTATGCTGGTACCTTTGATAGAAAACCCAAAAAGTGATCATATTATGCTCAACAAGTTTACCCATTGTAATTTCGTGGTCTCTTCCACTTGCACCTCCGGGACATAAAGTTTGTATCTCTCCTGCAACTTTAGGAGAATAACACTTGGCTTCTTCTACCTATCCTGCTTGTAACTCGAGGTATAGGATCAATTTGATTTGTTACACCATTCACCGTGTAATGACCGAATGTGGGCTCGATACGTGCATGAATGCAGTATCATTTTTCTCGAGAATGATCCTTTTGTATCTTTGGGTTGACATTGCTCGTTATCCGTCAAGGTCGTATCACCGTGAAATGTATTGTCATTTTGTTCAACCAATAAAAGGTCCAAAGAGATAATCATCTTTCTAATATTTTCAAACCTTAAATGAGTGAGTTCTAAACAATAGTCCCGTTTGTGTCCTTGTATTATTCAAGCTTCCAGTAATATGCAAAACTCTTTTATGAAAGTATTATTAATCCACTAATCGTTATTTCAATGCAAAATGCCCGAAAAAGATTGTAACAATGGACGAAAAGAAATTGATTGGGAGCATAGCTCGAAACAAACAAGTTAATCAAAGCCGAGAAAAGCAATTAAGAAGGAAATTTATCGGTGGTTTTTTGAAAGGAATAAAATAACCACAAGTAACAAAATGGGTAAAATGGAAACTAGGTGCCCAGGATATCGTAGGTTGAGCTTCTACTGCTCCAACTTCGAGGACCATTTTGAGCTTAATATGTGTTTGGGGATCCAGTACTTTGTCGATGCCCCAAGACGTAACATACTTCTTCGAGCATAGCAAGACTACTTTATGCCCGATCAAAATTTTGAGTGCCCTTCTTGGGTTTTCAACTCAAATACCTTTTGTCTCAAAGCACTTTTCATGGTTTCGCCTGGCCTCTCCTTTTTCTTTTTTCCTTTTCCGTGTTTTCGCTTTTGTATTTTTTTGGAAAACTTTTTATTGAATCTGAACTCACCAGATTAGGCGTGTCTTTGCCATCCATCTTGGTTAACACCCATTTTCCTAGAACGTGCCTTCTTTGTCAGATAAGGCATTTACTTTTCTTTGGAGTTCTTTTGGATAAGAAGAATCTCTTTAATGCTAGGTCATCTTCCTGAAATTCTCTTGAGCGAACTTTTTCACGGGCCAGTATCTATTTTCGTACATTTGACCTCTGAATACTTTCAATCGAGCTTATCGGAGGCATTCTCGCTTTACCTAATTCAATCCAAGTTTGGGAAAAGGGATCTTATCTTCCAACAATTTTCCTTTTAAATAAACCAATGGAAAAGATGCCCGTGAAAGCCACGGTTAATGTTCAAGAAACCTTAGAAGGTAAATGGTAACTTCTATGCCAACCTTTACAAGTCTCAGTCATTTTTCAAAATTTTGAATGGTTTAGCCGCCATCGCTGCAATGTAAATTTGCGCCATCACGCTTTCTTTCGGCATTGCCACACCCTTCTTCTTCTTTTTTTTTTTTTTTTTTTTTTTTTTTTGAACTTGAAGTTGGAGTTGACAAGCTGTTGACTTTGTAATTTTGACATGTGAAGCGACCTTTACCCTCTTGCAAGGTCACCAAAGGCTATGGATATGAACCGATGTTGGCTCAAAGCTCTTGAAGGAGGCGGCTTGATAGCGTCTATGCCTCGTATATAGGAATCCGTGTTTCAATGGCTTGGTGTCGGCATTTGTGATCATGCGATAATGTCTTGCCTTATTCTTACGAGGAGCTACGCCCATCTTTATCTCTTCGTTAGTTCATAGTGTTCTGACACTTCACAAGGTAGGATCTACCATTGGGGAAGTAAGTCACAATCTTTGTCATCTTCAAAGCCCTTAGATCCTCTAGATACGTATCTCACTAAAAAGGAGTCAAGAATGCGTCGCTCATGTCATTGATATCTGGGGCCCATTGTGGGCGAGAAAATCAAAGAATAAATAATCCTAAGGATGATTATTTGTATGATATGGTCATGAGTGGAAAATATTCATATGAAATGTAAAGAATGAAAATATTTACTTAGAAAGATGCATTTTATTGAAATAAAAATTCGGACACAAGCCTACTTCTCAAAAGAAATCTTATTGCTTCCGTGCTTGAAGCAACAAGTGTGTTTACACATTACTCTAGATTAGCTTTAAAATACATGTTTCTTCCACAGTCTCATTGTTCAAAACACTCCTAAGTACATAAAGGCGGATGTCCAAAAACTTTTATTCTTCTGGTTCTCTTGGGTATACCACTGCTCCGTCATCGAACTTCACAACACCCATATTGATGAGATTTTCCACCAATTTCTTAAAAGTGAGGCAATCCTCATCGAATGGCTCATGATCCCATGTGGTACTCACACCGAGTGTTTGGGTCATACCATTTTGGGTATGGAGGTTGCATCGGTTTTGGATATTGGGGGACACAACGTGCATCAAATAAACTTTGATACAACTCCTTATCGTCATAGGGATTGATGTAAATTAGAGTTTTCAATGTTTTCCTTGTACGGATTCTTTCCTTGATGAACCTTGATACTCAGAGGTGATTTGGGTCCCTCATGTTTGTTTTATTCACCTCGTCATCCTTTCTTCTAGGAGCAGCCTTCTTGGTTTCCCTACTTCAATCTTGCCGCATTTCATTGCATGTTCGATCATTTCCCGCCATTATTATGTCGGCAAAGCTCTTAGTGGTACTCCTATCATATGGGTTATGAAAGGAGCCTTCAGGGTGTTGATGAAGAGCATGGTAGTTTCTTTTTCTAAAAGAGGCGGCTGAACTTGTGTGGCTACTTCCCTCCACCGTTGGGCATATTGCATGAAACTTTCGTTTGGCTTTTTCTCCATATTTTGAAGCGTGATTCGATCAGAACTATATCGCCACGTGCGTCGTATTGTTTCGGGAAGGCTCGTGCTAGGTCCTCCATGACTTGATCTGGTACTACCGAGTGATTGTACCATTTGGCGCAATTTCCGGCCAAGCTATCCTGAAAACAATGAATAAGCAGTTGATCGTTGTTAACATATCCCGCCATCCGTCGACAGAACATTGTGATGTGCGCTTCAGGCAATTGGTCCCATTGTATTTTTCAAAATCGCATCTTAAACTTATGAGGAAGTACTAAATCTGAATCGGACTCAAGTCTTTGGGTCAAAACCGGGTGGTGATCAGATTTCCAAAGCCTTGAATTTTTCCTCCAACCACCTACAACGATCCTCTAATTGCTTCGAGGATTCAACTATTGCCCCATCCTCTCTCGCTATATTCAAATCGAGATTGGTGGGTTATCTCTGGATTGGATCCCGAGCCAACGCGGAGTTCGTGGGTGGCCTAATATCATTTTGCCCTTGTTGAGGCCTAATCGTGATAGATGGCCTTTGGGGATACACCTCTGGTGGCACTTGGGTGTTAGGTGGGGTAAATCCGGAGGTAATGGCGTGGTCGCCATTATTCCCGAGCTAGCAAAGCAGCGCTCTTTCCCGCTCATTGGCCAATAGTTGCGCCAACCGCTTATCATGTTGTTTTGGGACTCTTGCATCCGCTCTATCATATCTTGTTGTATCTTGATTAATCGTTCTTGCATCTCGCTCCTGTATTTCCTTTTGCATTTGTTCTAGCCTTTCCATTCTTTGATCCATGTCTTCTATGTTACTGAAATAACTTCACCTAATTAGGGTCTTTCTACAAATTTTAATGCATGTGATATGATGCAATGCAAATGCATGAAATGCAATGCAAATGCATGTAAAAAGAAAGAGAGGCGTTGATTATGAATTCAATTTTATTAGAAGAACTTTTCTAGAAAATACGCTTTTTACATAAAACGGATTGCATATACGGCTTTATCCTCATAGTCCGGTGAGAATACCAATCCTCTTCTTCAGATCCGGATGTTATGGTTGTGCCCGTGAACTTTTCTCAATGGATATTTCTTCTAGCTCCTTGTTGCTTGGTCCAGTAGGTGCTTCTTCACTCGCTTATCCTCCGCGATATTTATAAGCTTCTTTAGAAAATGGAGACACGATGGCTCTTCAATAATCCTCGTAGGCTTGAATCCTCGAAGCGTAGTCTTGTATTCTTCTGTGGGTTATCAATCCGCTCTTGTTGTTTACCGGACTATGTTCGAATGATCAGACATAATCCACTTTATCAAGTAACACATTTTCTTATGATAAACTCTTCTATTTAGCAATCGAATATGAATCAACACCTTCTTTCTAAGATGATGCGGTGTGATGCAATGCAATGCAATCACAAACAAAACAAAACACGTTAGCACAGGAGAAATAAACAAAATAGAGTATCTATCCAGGTGACTACTAGAGGTTTAACATAGTTCTACCTAAGGTGGGTCCTTAGGGTTCACTACATGCGGTTTGGTTCTAAGGTAAGGGTACCTGAACCAGCAGATTCCTCGATCTTCCATTATAGGCTCATATAGATCGAGTTCAGTTCAGGGGAATACATTTCCCTATGGCTGCACGGAGATGAAAATCTCACGAAGACATAGGTACGGATGTATCCCGAAAGCGATCCACTATCCTGCACGGAGGTGAAAACCTCACGAAGGAGTAGTTTCTCACTCTCACCTAAAGGTGTGACCACAACGGTCATGCAATGCAATGCCGAAATTGAAACAACACGTAATAAAAGGATTGTAATTTTAAAATCGAGCTTTCAAACTTCCGACAAAAGATAGAAAATAATCAATTTATGGCTTGACTCTAAATCGGTCCCATGGAGTCGCTAAGTCGTCAGAACCGTTTTTTGAAAACGACAAAAGGGGTTCGACGTTGGGTTTTAAAATGAAAAAAAAGGGAGTCGCCAATCGACCTTTATTTGGTGTGATCGGATCACCTTTATTTCAATAAAACGCTTTTGTTTTACTAAAACAGTGTTTTTGGTCTGCGAAGTTTTGAAAATCGGGTTTGGGAGTCGGTTACGCACGAGGAAGGGTTAGCACCCTCGATACGCCCAAAAATTGGTACCAAAATGATTACCTAGTGTCTTAATGTCGGAATTTTGAAAGAGTTTTAAAATACGGGTCTTTAAAAAATGTATTAGGATATTTGAGATTTCTTCGTTCGAGAGGATACAAACATCACATCCAAAGACGTTAGGATACGATATTCAAGCCTTCGTAATCAAAGTTATCTCGAATCCTTGAAATTTATTAAAAGGATGTTTAGTGTTTTAGTCAAACGGAGAATCGTATCCCAAGGACGTTAGGGCACTATTCCCCAAATTTCTAAACACACAAACATTGCCTGATTCGAAAACTTTTGGACGGAATAAGGTGGTTTTGTAAATGCACTTTGATTTTATAGTGTTTGAGCTAAAAATAAATATAGATACTCGGCCAAGAAAATCGAAATTTCTTTATCTGAAAAGACCTAAACATCACATCCAAGACGTTAGGACACGATGTTTTAAACTCTCGAAGTCAAAGTCATTCCGTATTTCATGAAATAGGATAGAAGGATGTTGGATTATTTAGCGAGATTGTTGAAAAATTGCAATAGCAATAATAATGCAAATAAAGGATGATCGATAACAATAATGAGGACAATGATGAAGGATAACAATACTAAACAAATGATAATAAATATGTTATATGATGGTAATAATAAAGAATAAAAATGAACACGATAACAAATAAAATATGTCCATGGATTCGGTATGTGAAAACAATGACTAACAATAGAAATAACAAATAATAGCGATAATAATAATAATAATAATAATAATAATAATAATAATAATAATAATAATAATAATAATAATAGTATTTATATATGATAATATAATGCCAATAATGATAATGGAGATAATATATATATGTATATAAAAAAAACAGATGAGTGAGTGAGGTAAAATAAAGTAAATTAATAATTGAATACAGAATAAATATAATAATAGTAATCGTAATATTAATATTAACAATAAATGTAGTAATGGTAAATGTAGTATAGTATCAATAATACTAAATACAATCAAATAAAAATAATAATAATAATAATAATAATTATAATAATAATAATAATAATAATAACAAAGAAACAATAGACGAGGACTAAATTGTTGATTAATTATACTAAATAATAATAATAATAGGTAATTGTAAAATAAATAATAATATAATAATAGTATTAATAATAAAATAATGATAATAATAATAATAATAATAATTGTATTAATGTGTTAATAAGGATAATAATAGTAAAATTAAATAATAACATGTTAATAATATAATAGTAATAACAATAGTAATAATAAAAATAATAATGATGATAATAATATTGTAACAAAACAATAATAGGAATAATAATAATAATATAATGAAAAAAAACTAAATAATAATAATAATAATTATAGTAGTGATAAAAATGAAATAATAGTAAAATGTAAATGAATACATGTCAATAGAAATGAAAATGATATTAATAGTGAAATCAATAATAAAATAATAATAGTGGAATGACTAAAAATGAACAAAACGGAATACTTGGGGTAAACTTGAAATAAAATAAAGAAGGGGGACTAAATTGCATGCGAAAACAACCAAGAGGGACTAAAACGGTCAATATCCCCTAGATTCCCCACGCGAATATCCAATTGGCAGTTTCGGGGACCAAATCAAAAACAAAATAAAATCTGAGGGCCAAATTTAAAAGGATAAAAAAAGACAAGAAACAGGGCTTAATCGAATGGGGCTGCGAAGAAAGGGGACCATTTACGTAAATATCCCCTTTTAAGGATATTTGCGCAATACCACTTGCACCAAACGGTGCCGTATTGCCCAAAAAATTTATAAAACCCTTTTATTTTTCCTCAGACATATTTCTAACCCCTAAAAAAAACCCAATGACCTCTCCATTCTCTCCTATCTCCTCTCTTTTCCTCCGACGTTCGAGCTTCTCGGCCAACCTCGCGATTCATCGCACCACCATCATTCCCGATGGCCGATGTGGCAGGATCGCCTTCGTGCCTGTTTGAGTCTGTTAAAGGTCGAGCTTTTGGCCCTCAAGGCGTGAGAGAGGAAAGCTCCTCTCTCGCTTCTACCCGACAGGCGAGGGGATGGCTCCGGCGACACGACGCGGGTTCGTGTAATCTCTTTCCTTCTCTCCTTTTTTTTTTGTAAAGTTTTATATTTTATTTTTTGTTATCAAAAAATAAAGAACATAAAAAAGAAATAATAGAAAATACAAAAAATGAATCAACCTTTTTTCGATCTCTTATTGATTCCAGATGATTTTTATTTTTGAAATGAAAAAAAACTCTTGTTTGGATTTCCTTCGTTTTCCTTTTTCCGATTCAAAAAATGATCTCCTATTACAATGGTTTTCTATGGCTTTATAGCCAAGATTCAAAAAAGAAATTGCTTGCCTTTTCTTCATTGCGTGTTTCTCTCGCTTTGCAGCTATGGGCGGTGGAGCAGTTGAAGGGCCGGTGGCCGACCCTGTCAGTGGCAGGTGGCAGGCTGGTGGTTTGGTTAGAAGGCAGAGGCTAGGGGCGGCACCAAGTTTAGGAAAAATTAGGGTTTTTTTGTTATTTTTGTTTTGGGCTAGGTTTGGGTCAATTTTTGGGTTTGGTTTTTTTTTTTGGACTTGTAAGCCCGGGTAAAATTGGGCCTGTACAAATGTGATGATGAAAGTAAAACATCGCAAAGATTGAAAAATTTTATCCAGATGCTTAATTTGATATATTCTTATAGCGATAAGACAATAACTCCTCAAAAAAAAAATGCTATGAACTCTTCACCCAAAATACAAAAAAAAAGAAGAAGGAAATTTTGCAAGTATTTCAACTAAAAGTAAAAATTGTTAATTTTTTTTTGAAGAAACTCGAGATTAATCTAAAAGTGCGAGATTTATCTTCTTCTATACTAAAATACAATCATTTTCAGCAATGAGCGCCGTTAAAAATAATCTCCTCTCTGATTGTTTGCTATATATTTTCATATACGACTAATGTAAATATATTTACATTTTTATTTTATTCACAAACTCATATCTATATATTTGTATTTGAATATATGTAAGCAGTGAAGGCTTCGGGTGGTATGGGCCCCACTCTTAAAAGGTAAAATTTTATTTAGCCTTAAAATTTTTTAAAAAAAAATTAAAATAGTAAAGGTAAAATTGTACTTTGGCTCCCTCAAAATTATAAAAATTTAATTTAATCCTTTACAAATTAAAAAGATATAAACTATAAAAAATTAAAATTTTATCTGGCCCCCTAAAAAGTTGTCTTGACTTCGCCCCTGCATGTAAGCGATATTATCGATAAGAAAGTGGAGCTTAATTAATAAGCAAGAAAAAATAAAAGAGCATAAAGAGGATTAGCATCTTAAAGTGGGTTTCAACATATTGGCAAACAAGAAAGAAGATAATAGCTTGTATTTATTACCTTTTTTATGCTTGATTTTAAATCTTACCAGTGGGCTGCGCAAATCTTCCTCAATTATTGCTTCATTTCAACACATTCTCTTTCTTTTTCTTTTTTCGGTCCCCATTATTGTTTTGTATTCAACGGTCGCAGGTATGAATTGAGTTGAACTATAAATTATTAAAAAATTAAAATTTAATATTTAGATGTAAATTTAAAAAAAATTAAGGGATTAAATAGTAAATTTATCATTTTAAGGGGTCAAAGTCATTATGCACCTTATTTGTTTTTGTCCTTGAATAGTTACATTAAATTTCGACTAATTTTACGGTTGAATCGAGTCGCTCTTAAACAAAAATAAAAATGTTCAATATTATTCTCTCCATCCACGAGACTTGAACCCAAAAACCTTATTCAATAAGTATCGAACTTACCATTCAACCCAACAAGTTTTTGTACTTTTATTAAGCCTTTAATCGAGTTGGTGTCACGAGTCAACTGCACGCCAACTCACTTGAGAAATACTAAAATACCCTTTTACAAAAAAAAAAGCATTGAGTTTGTTTTATCTTTTACATTTTATATGAAATCAATAAAAATTCAATTATAATATAATTTGAACTCGTGATACAAAACATTTTAAATATTTAATTTTATCATTTCAACCAAAATTTTAATTATTTTTATTGATTTTTAATAAATGTATTCAATGGAGGCCAAAAACAACTTGGCTCCCAAAATTTTTGAAATTTTAATTAGTGCTCAATTTTTTAAAAATTTTCATTATGCCTTTTATTTTAATTATTCACTTTTAAATTTTTTAAAAATTCTCATTATTCTAGCCATCTTTTAATATTTTAATTAGATGGTTAATTTTAAAAAATCATTAAACTCTTGAATATTTTAGTTAATGTGGTATAATAAGAAAGCATTTAAACACCTTTTGCATTCTCTAGGTTTGCTAACCACGCATTTCTTGTGAATTTTCTAGTCAATAAACAAATAAAATAAATAAATAAAATGTAAAAAAATATGAATTAATAATAATTTTATATTTTTGTGTTGTGTTGTGTTGTGTTGTTAAAATAAAAAGCATTATTATTATTTTTATAAAATTTGACATATTAAAAATTAGTATCGTATTTCATATTATGGAGCTAAAAAAAAAAGAGAAGATAAATGCAAAAGTAGGTAATATTTGAGGTGAGTAGTATAGGCCAAATGTCAATTCAATTTGATGGCAATGTTTTGTTTGGTGAATTATATGAGGACTGCATCAACTGTTTAAATAATTTTGTAAACAGTGTCGGAGAAGAAAAAAGCAAAACAGCCTATAATTGTTTGTGGGGTCTTTTCTCTTTGAGTGTACTCATTCAATTTTACCTAAATGTAATAATTGAAAATAAAAGGAAAAGTCTTCAATACAACTGTTCATGCCCCGACAGCTGATTTGGATCGGGTTGGGTTTTTTTTTTTGAGTCGGTCTGATTTGACATAATTTATTATTTAAAACAATTATATATATATATATATATATTTAAAATTAGATGAAATTAAAAATTCTTGTTGAGTCGAACTTAAATTTGAAAGTTCTAAAATTGGGATATTAATTGACTTAATCTGATTCGTGAATATCTCTAATTTAAAATAATTTAGAATTAATGAGGCTTGAGGTTTTGGTCTCTAGTTTCATTATGTGTAATTGTCTGTTATATTTCAGTTTTTGGTCTATTTGCATTTTGTATTGATTTAATTTTACTTTATAATTATTCAGACATGTATTTATATTTATAAACTCTTAAAAAAAAGTACAGGGGACAGTGAAACTTCGGTCTAATTTGGCAATGCTTTTGAAAAGTGTTGTAGAAAAATACTTTTGAGAAGTGCTTTTGAAAAGTTTGCTTTAAAATTTGAGTGTTTAACATTGCTGTCAAAAAGTAATTTTGAGAAATAAAATGCTCATTTTAGACATGTTATTATCAAGTAACAAATATACATTTAAATAAAATTTAGATTAGTTAATATTATTATATTTTAGTAAGAATATAAAAATTACTATAACTTGTTAATATTTTAATATATGAAATATAAATTTTAATTTTAAATATTTTAAGTAATAAATATTAATTACTTATAAAATTTAATTAGAATATATAAATTACATTTTAAATATTTAAATATAACCATTAAATATTTGTAATTCATATTTTAAAAATATTTTTTTATTTTTAATTAATGATTTTAATACATTTGTAATTAAGCATTAACAAAAAAAAAAGGAAAGTACTATGTTATTAGAGGGGTGAAAAAAATTGAGCACTAAAAGTACTTTTAAGAGAGGAAAAGTTTGTTCTGCATAACTTTTCTTCCAGAAGTGTTTTTGGAGCCAGAAGTACTTTTGAAAAGTAATGAAGAACTGGCTCTTCATAGGATCTTTCTGTCCAAGTGTGGGTATTTCGCATATTCACAGACATGTCTATTTCACCGAGCCTCTCTCCGAATTAGTGCCTAGATCATTACGCCTTTTGTGCGAGTCATAATTATATTTATTATTTTTTAAATGTAAATATTTTTAATCTATTTTTAAATTGATGTCCAGATAATTTATGATACCAACTTAATCAAATACTTAAATATAATATAAAATATTTTATTCTAAATAAGGAGGTAGACTTAATATCGAAGATGAAATGACACTTTTCATGCCAACACTACTAAAACCTTATAATCAAAACAAAATTATGTCGTTGCATTATTTTCCTTTATTCCGATAGTATCATCCATACTCTACCTCATTACCCATTAGGATGGCATTAAAAAATTCCTTTAAAACCACCTCAATAATGCAACTTTGATCTCATTCCGATTAAGTAAAAAAAAAAAAAAAAAAAACTAAAACAAACAAAGAATAAAGCATATATATATATATATATATATTTAAAGTTAAGTATTTTGTATTTTTGGGTGGAGATAAAAGGTCAATTTATAAATTTAGCCACCAAAACATATATATTGAATGAAAAATTATTAAAAAAATCAAAGAGTGTAAAGAAAATGAAATTCCTTATAAGCCCTTTGAATTAGTTCGTATTCAGGGGCAAAGCCAGGGGGTTGGCATGGGGCCACGGCCCTCCCTAAAATGTAAAATTATTATTTAGGCTTTAAATTTTTTAAATTTTTAAATTAGTAAAGGTAAATAAAGTGCCTTAAAATTATAAAATTTGATTTAATCCTTTACAAATTATAAAGATATAAACTATAAAAATTAAAATTTCATCCGTCCCCTAAAAATTGTTACGCTTTACACTGCATTAGTATTAGAAGTGTTCATTAGAAGTATAATTTATTTTAGGTTTATATTTTCAATTTGAGGTAGGTATTTTTTATTTAAAACAATAAAAATTATATTTATATTTATTAATTTTTATAATTAAGATTAAATAAATTTTACTAATTTTAAATTTCAAAAAATGAGTTTATTGGTCAAGCTTGGACCGGCTAAGTTTAAGCTCGAGTTTATATTTTTATTTTTGAAATTGAGTGTGGATTCAATCCATAAACATCTTTAGTTCCCACATATATGTATATGACATCCTTTGATAGTGACAACCAAAGATTAACCAAATATTACATGTTGTGATATTAATATTAGTATTCATTTGAATACAACTAAATAGATTGCATTCAAACAAGTCCTTATTATTTAATATGCATTGCTTAATTAAGAATTTATTTGAATACAAGTTAAGGGTTAAAGATTCATTTGAATATAAATTAAGGTTTAAAGGCTTGTTTGGCTGTAATAAAAAAAAGTATAGGAGTTGTCCAAATAAAGTAATAAAGTTCAAGGACCTATTTAGTGTTTTAACCATTTTTTATGTTGCAAATACAATTACAATTCCAAGTATAAATAGCACATATCCTAATATTGAATCTATCTAAACTTAAATCAAAATAAATATGGATAAGACCAAGGCGAAGCTAGGGGTTGACATGGGCTTCCCTAAAATGTAAAATTTTTATTTATACCCTTAAAATTTTTTAAAAATTTTAAATTAGTAAAGATAAAATTTCACTTTGACCTCCCTAAAATTATAAAAATTCGATTTAATCCTTTACAAATTATAAAAATATAAACTATAAAAAATTAAAATTTCATCCGGCCACCCTAAAAAAATTATTCTAGCTTCGCCTCCGGATAAGATGTATACATAGAGACAAATTCTCCAAATGCAAAAAATTCAATTAAGTTATCTTAAAATAAAGAAACTATAAGTTAATATATACTAAAATTGTACTTTACCCTAAAATGAAAAAAAAAAATTAACCATTTTAAAATAATGAAATAATAAATTAATACACAATAAACTTATATTTTGAAATTTTAAAGAATTTATAATTAAATTTCACATCCTCCCAAAAAAATTCTAGATTTGAGCCTGCATGCACGTGATAGTGGGAGTTAAACCAATATAAAATATTAATTGAGCCACCCCCCTAAAAAAGAAAAAAAATGCTTATTTAGTCAATTTAATTTCTAAAAAATCACAAGTTAGTATATTGGAAAAATTGCATTTTTAGCCCTTCAATTTTACCCATTAAACCAATTTTTTAGTTTCGTCCTTAAAAATCACGTACATGATTTACGAAATGTGAAAATTCTTAAACCTCAAAATTGTAATTAAACCGACACCATATTAAAATGGTTTTTGTGTGTGAAGTGAACTTGAAATTATTCTTACCTACAACTTGGTTATTTGAATCATAGAAGAAATCCCATTCTTTATTAAAGTTGTATCAAGTTTTCATCCTCGGAATTTTCTTTTTCACTTTAGGGACCCTAAGTATTTTGGTAAGAAATATATGCTTTTGGATAGCTTATTTCATTTAAAAGTAAAAAAGATAAAATTGTGAACAAATAAAGCAAAAGGCGTATTTTGAAATTCTGAAAATATTGTTCTTTCCTTTGAATCTAATTTTCTCCCCAAAATTAGGTTAGGGTAGACAATAATTTTCATATTTTTCTCACTCAAATTTAATTAAATTGTCGAGCTTATATTAATAAGGTCCATGAGATGACAAATCTTATGCAACATAGTTTAAAAAAAATAATATTGTAAAATGGATGCGGTAAAGATCTTAATTTTGAGATTTTCAAGTTTTTCCAAAAATTTTACAGTTCATTTTCTTTTGTTTCGGTTTTACATTATTTTTAGTTTTTAATTTTAAAAATTAAGCGGTAACCTTTTACTTTTCTTTAAAAAGTTTATTTTAAATTATATCATATCATATTCGACATGTTGTTTAACATTTAAATTAATTATTTTAATAATAAAATTAATTAATATAACATCAATAATTTAAAAATATAATTAATGTTTATTCTTTTATTATTAAAAAAACGAATGATCTAAAGAACTAATTTTATCACGTGCTATTTTAACGGATATAACATGGTAAGTTTCGTTTACATTAGAAAGAAGTATGTTTGGTCCTCAACTTTGAAATAAATCCTAAGATAGCATATAAAATAAAATAAAAATAATTTATTACTTTGTGAATGAAAATAAAAGAAAATTGTGAAAAAAATAGAGATTAATTATAAAATTTATGATTGAAATATCTATATAATTTTTTCTTTGCAATTTGAAAACCCAAAATAATTCTCAATTCAATATACATGGAAATGAAAAACTTAAAAAATAAAATCAATTAGGTGGGATGGGATAGGCAATTAGGCAAAAGCAACTTTAAAAGTAACAACAAAAGTGTGGGAAATCTTCTTTTAGAAACTTCCCAATTTTAATAACACCTAAAATGTACATGAATTATTTTAAAAAATATACACGACACTAATTTTTTAAGTAAAATTAGAAATTTTCACATTTTATTATTTTAGCGAAAATAATTAGAATGTTTAAAATATGAAAATAAAAGAAAATAAAAATTTATTAGAGGTATGATAATTAAACTCGAGTATAATTATTTATAATTACTCGTAATTATCTCAATTCTAGTAAAAATATTTTTAAAATTATAGTTTTTAAATAAAGTAGTGTCTAACTAAGTCATGAGATGATATAAATATATTTTATTAAAAATATTGTTTGTACTTTTGTTTATTTTCAGTTAGATACAACATAAAATATTGTAATAGAAAAATCTAGACGCATCAAGGAATCCTTAAAGACCGGAAAAAAAATGCAAACAACTTTTGACGTGTTTAATTAATAAAATATTCATTGGATTGTTGTCGTAGTATTTGATAAGATTTTAAAAATTGTATCATTTGTGCTATATTTTATTATGTGATTTGATCCCATTCTATCTTATTTAATATTGCCTGATTGACAAAATTAAGACCCTAATTTTCTAAATTCCAACATTAATTTAATTTTAAAAAATCACTTTCATTTTATTTCCCATCAATTATAGCATTATGGAAAAAGAGCTTTATTGACAATGTTGGCTTCCATGATGGCTTTTGAGAAATTAAAAAAAAAACACACACACACACATAGCTTTAATTATTTCAAATATACTATTTTTTGACAGAAAATTTGATTTACTTTTAACTGTCAGAATTAACAAACGGTTGATTTTTTTTTTCACTTATAAAAAATTCAAATACTTTGTGCGATATTTGTCAACCAGATTTGATCAATTAGGCTTTTTGAGGGTTATTTGCTCCTTATTCTTCTTCTTCTTTTTTAATAAAGAAAAAGCATAAAAGTGCAATTGCTTTATTAATAATTAATTTTAAAATAGAGGAATTATAATAATTCTAATATGTTTTATTTTTAATTATTAATCTATTTTACTTAAGTACCTTGAACTATTTTTTAATATATGGAAAATTCTACTCACACTTGTAATTCCCCAAAATACGATATTATAATATCGATTAAGTTAATACTCAGTAAACAACTTGAATCTCAAAATTAAGACAGTAACGTTGAATAAGACATTAAAACTGTTTTTAATGTTATATATTAATTAAGTTTTTTTTTCCTTTAAAAATTAAATCTTAACCCATTTTATAAGGCAATATCATGGTTAGGTTTAAATAATTAAACCTTACCAGGGTAGACTTTGAACAAAGCCTTGCTTGTTCAAAATAAAATAGATGTGGATACGATTAAACCTAATTCTCAAATAAATTCTAAGACTTGTTCAAAAAACATCTACCACTAACATTTAATATATATATTTATTTATTTATGAAAATATAAAGGGTAAATTGTTGCATTTTTTTTATCATTCGACTATTAACTTCAATTAAAAAGTAACGTTACACATTAATTCAAAAATTAATAGTTAATTTGACCATAAACTATAGTTAAAAATTATTTTGATATTTTTAAATTTTTATTAACAATAATTGTAAAATCATATAAAAATCAATTGCGTCAAGGAAAAGCCAAGGACTTTACAACTAATTTTTCCATATCCAATCTCGTAAAAATCCCATTCTTTGAATTTTATAAAATAATATTAAATACACATTCACTTTAATTCCACTCATTTTTTTCATTTGCTTTGTTGTTTCACACTCTCTTCATTTTCATTTTTTTTTTTCTCTTTATTCATGCAAATCAGCATCGGTTTCACTCTTTTCAGATCATTAAAAATAACATATATGTTTTTGTTTACAGCTAAATGTAAAATATTGACTTAAAATTGAGAGAAGAAAAGAGCACTTTGTATTATAAATTTAAAAAGTCCAAAATTCCAAAATTAAAACTTACCAATAAACCTAGACAATATAATAAAACATTTTGCTCTTCTCTATTGCCCTATTCTTTCTTACTTTATTCTCTCTCTTTTTTTTTTTTTCATAATTATCAAAAATTATCGTAGATAGGTCATTTTTTATAAAACCTTTTACATTTCTCAAGAATGAAAGTAGTGTTACAAGCCTGGATTTTATTTATTGAATACTCGAGCAACAATAATCAGCCTAATAGTGGAATTTGAATATTGCACTGAAATGTATTTTGGTAGGGCTTTGAGAAAAAAAACAAAACAAAATAATTTTTTCATAGCAAATTATGGGTAAAACAACACGAAGTTATTAATGTGTTTGAAGGTGTTCATCAATGGTGAAAAATAAATTAGGATTTAGTTTAAAATTTTAAAATCTTTTATATAATAAAAATTGCAAAAATGATTTTCAGGAAAAAATGCAAGAAATTTTAGTTTAATTTTTTCAGTTTTGTTTAAAGATTTTTTAGATTTATACATTTTTTATATTTGTATATATTTTAAAAATTTTGTGATTTTAAACATTTTATAGATTTTCTAATAATTTTTAGTTTAAGATTTTTAAAATTTTTACAATTATTGTTTAGAAAATTTAAAATATCAAAATGATGTTTTAACTATAGTTCAGTCGAGTGACAAAAATGTAACAATTTAATAACATTAGTGATATTATATAATCTTTAAAAGTTAAATGATCAAAATGTAATTTAAAATAAAATTTACCGGCAGTTAGTATAGTTTACCCATATATAAACTAACATTTATTTGGTATAGTTTACATGTATTTATAAAAAAATGAACTTTGTATTATAATATAATAAATCTATGTTATAATAAAATATTTTATTAAATTTAATTTTACTAATCAAATGAAATCAACTAATTATATCAACCGATAGATAAAAGAAATAAAAGAAATATTTTATTTATAAATCAATAAATTATATTACAAGGGTATATTTATTTTAAAGTATATATTTAAAAAACTTCCTCAATACATTACCTTTATTGGAACTTACAATTGTCATATATTTCAATTAAAATAAGAATTTAACATTTTATTGACTTTTTATGTGTATATATTTTCTATTTAGAAATTAAACCATAACCCTTGGTATAAGGCAACCTTATAGAGTGGTTTGGTTTGAATATTTAAACGACAATTAGATCCGACTTTTGGACCGAAAACTTGCCTTTAAAAGTAAAAACACGAAAACCTTTGTAAATTAAAATGTTCAATTTTATTTTTCTTTTTTCCTTCTCTTTTATTGGAGTGGGTGGAGAAATTTATATATTTGTACGATGATGGAGACAGAGGTTGGTCCACTCCAATTATCTTTTACAAAAACCAATCATTCTTACCGATGTTTTTAAAATTAGGAATTAAGAATGAATTTTGTTTTAATATGTATTTTAATATATAATTTTTATTTAATATAATTATAGGTAATATTTTAAATTTTAATTTAATTATATGTATTTAAAGAAATAAATATATTAATTTATTTATATATTAAATAGATGCAATTATTTGTGTATGCGTTGTGTAAAGGAAAAATGATGTTATATCGATAATCAAGTTAGTGATTTATAAAATTTTATATACAAATTTATCTATTATTATTATTATTATTGTTGTGGAGTTAGTATTTTGTACTTTTTTTATTCCATAAATAGTTTTAAAAATTATCACGTATCTATTTTTTAAATATTTTATTATATCTCTTAATGATAATACTGTTTATGAAATCTAAGAACTTCACTAGCAGTGTATCAAATAGTATCATCATCTTGTTGATTATAAAATTTACATATTTCTTTTAAAAAATTTTATATAATTAATATTTTAACTATTAACCTAACGATGTAATTATAGTTGCCACGTATATAAATGCGAAGGAAGAAAAGTATGGTAGTGGAATTATTAAAATGTTAATAGAAAAAAAAATAAAAATATAAAATTACGAGAATGATGATGAAGGATTGAAAATGAGATGCCTTGAAAGTGAAGCAAAATCACAAGAAATGTGTGATTATAATAATACATACGAAGTTGTGGGAAAGTCTTAGTGATAGCTTTTTAAAACTTATCTCCACCTAGCCACCCACGAGCTTTCCATTTTTTATAGAATTCTCTTTTTGACACGAGATAACTTGAATATAATAAGATTTTTTTTAAATATTATATTAAAACTTAATACAATATAAATATGTTAAATTTATTATTATATACCAAAAAATTAATTAATTATCAAAATAACCTACCTTTTTAATTAAATACCAAAATAACCCAAAAGTTTACAAGAAATTTAGGTGGAGCCAAATTAAATAAATGGCAAATCAAGTTCTTACACGTCAAAGATAGGGATTAAAATAATTTATTGGTGGAGCCATTTTGAATGGCTCCACCTGTATAAAATACAAAGAAAATATTGTAAAATCTAAAAAATTGAGGGCCTTTAAAATAATTTTCCAATTTTTGGTGTTGCCATTTCAAATGGTGCCACCACCTTTATAGCTTGTTTTTTTAAATTTTAAATACACATTATAAATATTTTAAAATTAATAATATAAAATAACTAAATAAAATAAAATAATAAAATAATAAAAAGTAAAAAAAAAAAAAAAGGGTAAGAGGGTGATGGCGCCATTGCAAATAAGCACCAAAAAAAAAAAAATTACTTTTAAGTCTTCCAAACTTTTCAAAAACTTAAAAAACAAAAATATAATATTTAAAATAATTACTAAAATATATCTAAAGTTAAAAATTTATTTAAAATACTATTTAAAATTTTTAAAATATATTATAAAACATTTTAAATACACATTACAAATATTTTAAAATTAATAATATAAAATAACTAAATAAAATAAATAATAAAATGATGAAAAAGTAAAAATAAAAGGAAAAGGGGTAAGAGGTGGTGGCCATTTCAAATGGCACCACCAAAAAAAAAAAAATTACTTTTAAGCCTCCCAAACTTTTCAAAACTTGAAAAAGTAAAAATATAATATTTAAAATAATTACTAAAATATATCTAAAGTTAAAAATTTATTTAAAATACTATTTAAAATTTTTAAAAATATATTATAAAACATTTTAAATACACATTACAAATATTTTAAAATTAATAATATAAAATAACTAAATAAAATAAAATAATAAAATAATAAAAAGTAAAAAAAAAAAAAAAAAAAAAGTAGAGGGTGGTGGCGCCATTTCAAATGGCACCACCAAAAAAGAAAAATTACTTTTTAGCTTTAATTTTTAAATACATGAAAAAGTAAAAAAGACAAAATTAAAAAAAAAAAAGTTGTAAAGGTGGTGGCGCCATTTCAAATGGCTCCACCAAAATTGAAAAATTATTTTAAAGGCCCCAATTTTTAGTTTTTACAAGATTTCTCAGATTTTATACAGTGAAGCCAATTTGAATGAACTCCACCAAAAAATTATTTTTAATCTCCATGCTGACGTGACACTTGGTGGAGCCATTTAATTTGGCTCCACCTAAATTTACTCAGAATTTTGGGGTCATTTTAGTATTTAATTAAAAAGTGAGTTATTTTGACAATTAATTAATTTTTTGGGTTAATTTAATAAAAGGCCCCAAAACATCTATTATTATTATATTTAAATATTTTAGTCTCATCTGTAATCAAATCAGTAATGAATTTTACAAAAGTCGTTTATTTTAATAATTAAAATTATTTGAAGATATAAAATGTAAAAAATACATGCAGAATGAATTTTGAATTCAAAATTATGATATTTAATTTTTAATTTTATCAAAATATTTTTAAATTATTACACATTTTTACATGCGATAAAATCTAATATTATATAGGAAAATTATGAGATACGAAAAAAATATAATAAATATATGAAAATCAAATTTCTTTTTAAGGAAAAAAAAGAAGAGGTGTACACTCAATAGAAAAGATGTTCCCAATTCCCGTAGAGTGGTCCAATTAAGCAAAGCTCGTGAACAAGAAATTTGTACCCACTACTTTTATTTTAATTTTAACTAGTTTTTGGCCATGTGAAAGTTTTATTGAATAGGGTTAAATCAAATCAACTAATTTTTATTTTATTAAATCAAAACTATTAGGTAATTTACCAAAAAGACTTAAAAATTTAAAAAATTATAGAAATGGGCCAGTTTGTAGAAAATTTATGGGAAAGAGCCATTTTCCTAAAAAACGTTCACGCCGCGTTTTTGGGATATAAGAGTAGCGCATGCAGAGGCCGCGCTTTTGTCCACCTCAAAAAAAGCGTGCCTACATGGATGCATTTTTGCTAAGGTGGACAAAAGCGTCTGGCAGTATGCTGCTTTAGTCTGTTTTAAAAAAACTATTCTCAAATATTTTAAAATTTACGAGAATAAACCTTTATAAAGGCTCAAAGTGACAACACCATTTTTTTAAGGTGTCATCAATTAATAAAGAAATATAACTTACAAAGGAAATCTTTATATAGACTCAAAGTCTCATTTTCCTTGTTTTGAGTAAAGTGGAATATGAGATATGTGTATTTATAGACTCATGAATAGTTTTGCATCTTTTTCCTAAACAATGTGAGATTCCTTCCTCTTTTAACAACAACATGAGATGATATGCTACATTATATATGATTTTTTACAAAACAATTTCTCTTTTTTAATTTTATTTAACATTTTTTTATATTATAAAAATAAAAACAAAACAACTCAAATATATTTTTCATAGATCACATGACAATTTACTGAAATTCACGAAGAAAGATGAAACGAGGCAATCGAATAAAGAACAAAGATGACTAGTCTACAATGATCATTACACCTTGATCTTCAATAAAAACTCTACTGTAAAATTTGCTTCTTTCTCAACAAGATGAAGTATAATTTTCTATAAAGCTTGAGTAAACAAAGCTTAATCCTAACATAAATTATAAATATCTTTTTGTTTAGCTTATCTGCGCTACTTAACATTTGATTCGCATGGTTATGGTTTGTTTAATATTTTAGCTTGAAGATGAACTGCATTCATTGATTTGTAAACTTTTACAAAGAAAGGAAGAAAAAGTCTCAATACATTGAAATTAAACTCAAAGATATACAAATTAATCCTAAGGAAACCATATTAATCCTAAGGGAAAAAAATTAAAAGAAAGCCACCAAATCCACCATTCATGCTACGTATAAATCCAATTGGAAGATAATTAAAAATTATTATTTTATAAAATAAATTATATTATTACTCTTTTAAAAAGTTCACACATATCATGATGTGACCATTTAATTTTAACATTACTTATTTATAAAATTATATTAAAATATATTTATAAAATATTTATTCATTTAATTTAAAAACATATTAAAATTCTATAATCAAGCATATATGGAAGAAAAATTTAATAGAGGACCATTTTATTGATCTTTGAAATATTTAAATATTAACTTACTTATTTTTCGATACTAATAGAGAGTGTCTCTCACAACGAACCATCTTTCATTAGTTATCCATAAAAGATTCTCGACATAAACAAAAATAAGTAAATAATGACATATATTAAATATATTGGGTAAATATCCCAAGTATAAGCATCAAAATACTTTATACAATATGAAAAATTATCATGTGATCTATGAAAAATATATTTGAGTTGTTTTGTTTCTTGTTTTTGATAATATAAGAAAATGTTAAATAAATTTAAAAAAAAGAGAAATTGTTTTATAAAAAAATCAAATATAGTGTAGCATGTCATCTCATGTTGTTAGTTAAAAGAGGAAGGAATCCCACATTGTTTAGGAACAAGTTCAAAACTATTCATGAGTCTATAAATACACATATCTCATATCCCACTTTATTCAAGAAAACAAGGAAATGAGGCTTTGGGTCTATATAAAGATTTCCTGTAAGTTATATTTCCTTATTAATTGATGACACCTTAAAAAATAGTGTTGTCACTTTGAGCCTTTATAAAGGTTTATTCTCGTAAATTTTAAAATATTCGAGAATAGTTTTTTTAAACACGGGCTAAAGCGCTCGTAGGATGACTTTTTCCACCTCGAAAGCGCGCCTCGTGGGCCGCTTTTTTTCGAGGTGGCAAAAGCGTGTCCTCAGTATGCCGCTTTAGTTTTTATCCCCAAAAACGCTACTGATGTGGAAGCGTTTTTGGGGAATGGCCCTTTCCCGTAAATTTTCTACAAACTGACCCATTTACGTAATTTTTAAATATTTGGGCTTTTTTTAGTAAATTACCCAAACGATTACATATTTGAGATGGGAATGAATTTTTATTATACAATTAAATAATTTTATTTTAAAATTTTATATAATAAAATTTATAATAATTGATATAATAATTAAATATGCTTTTAGTTGAAATAATATTTATTGTTTACAAAAAATAAAAAGAGTTTTGATAACTATACGATTAATAGATGACATTATTTTAGTCAAAATTTAAATATAATATAAATAATTAATAACATGAAAGGCAATATTTATGTGAAACCTTTTTAAATAAAAAATAAAACTATAATATTCAATAGTCTTCAAGAATTAATTTATTGAATTAAAATAATTTTAAATTAAATTTAAGCATGACAAAACATCCTTAAAAAAACAAATCATAAATAATATGGGACTTAATATTTAGGGTAAACTACAAAGTCGTTAAATTATTAGTAAGTTTATGCATTATTCACTCGACTTCATAAGATTACAAAATGGTCACTGGACCATTTAAAAGTTTTCATTCAAGTCATTTGATTATTAAAATTATTACGGTGTGGCCTTTTTAGTTCACATCGCTTGCACCAATGGAAAGTTCACCTTTCTCTTTTTTACGACAGTTCAATCTTTTTTCATGAAACAACTTTGAACGTCACAAATATACGAATTAAAATCCAAATAATATTATTCTCCAATCTCCGACAATAATTGAGAGATCAACTTGGATCTAAAATATGTTATTCCACTCATCAATGAGCACTAATCCACCTTATGAATCGTCGCTTGGAGCTCGTTAGCTGAACTTTAGAAAAAACTTAGCAATCCAGTGGTTAAAATGAAAATTTTCGAATAATTCAATGACTATTTGTAATTTTTGAAGCTAAATGACCAAAATGTAAACCTACTAAAAATTTAATAACATTGGATATAATTCACCCAAATATTTAATATAAAACCCTTTGGATTAAAATGTAAACACATAAAAATTCAAAAAGTCCACTATTTTTTTAGATAAATCGCAATTGCATTGCATAAAGAGTGTGAAATTGTTTTTACAATCAAAGCAATCAAAAAGTAATGAAAGTAAGATCAACCGATATCCCACTATATGCTGGTTGATGGGAACTACCACTTGAAATTTCTTAAAATAGTCTCCTAACAACCGTTCTTTCCGTTCTCATAACCGATTGTGGAGATTCTAAAGCTGCAACTTGAACCTTTTGTCATGGCACCTAACATGTCGATGGTTTTTTATGCAGTTGTTTGCCTTCTCGAATTTCATTGAAATACCATCAAGCTCCAAGATAGTAATTGCAAATATGGTATCACCATTAGCCACACACTTTTTATTTTATTGTCGTGCTAAAATTATTTGGACAAGTTCTTTCGATAATAGTTTTGAGCATATATCTGGCTCTATTTGTACAGTTACAAGAATAAATAAAAAGTAAAACTTATAGCAGATTAATGTCTATTGTCAAATAGTAGCACATATCTTAAATCTAAGTCGATCTGACGATCAATGTGAGAGATCGAAGAAGAAAATCATTTTATGAAAAAAAATTAAACTATAAAAAATAAAGAGTAATGAGAATTTTTTATTGGAGCACCTGAGTTAAATGAAAATTTTAAATAATTTAATAATTATTTTATAATTTCTTAAATTTAAATTATTAAAATATAAATTTGTTAATAAATTAATAATATCGAGTATAATTTACCTTTTTAAGGCCTTTTATTAAACTAACCCAAAAAAATTAATTAATTGTCAAAATAACCCACCTTTTTAATTAAATTCCAAAATGACTCAAAAGCTACAATAAATTTAGGTGGAGCCAAATTAAATGGCTCCACCAAGTTGCCACGTCAGCATAGGGGATTAAAAAATAATTTTTTGGTGGAGCCATTTTGAATGGCTCCACCTGCATAAAATCTGAGGAAAATCTTGTAAAATCTAAAAAATTGAGGCCTTTAAAATAATTTTTCAATTTTTGGTGGAGCCATTTGAAATGGCGCCACCACCTTTACAGCTTTTTTTTTTTTTTTACTTTTTTATGTATTAAAAAAATCAAAGGCTTAAAAAGTAATTTTCCTTTTTTTGGTGGTGCCATTTGAAATGGCACCACCACCCTCTTACCCTTTTTTTTTTTTTTTTATTATTTTATTATTATTTTTTTTAATTATTTTATATTATTAATTTTAAAATATTTGTAATATGTATTTAAAATGTTTTATAATATATTTTTAAAAATTTTAAATAGTATTTTAAATAAATTTTTAACTTTAGATATATTTTAGTAATTATTTTAAATATTATATTTTTACTTTTTCAAGTTTTTGAAAAGTTTGGGGACTTAAAAGTAATTTTTCTTTTTATAGTAAAATAATATTATAATTTAATAAAATTTATTTTAAAATTAAAATTTTAACATAATGAAATAAAAATTTTAAAAATCACGATGTAGTAGGGTTATAATGTTAGTATATTCAATATCTAAAATTATTTATAATTCCTCTTAAACTTTATTTAAAATAATTACTAAAATATATCTAAAGTTAAAAATGTATTTAAAATACTATTTAAAATTTTAAAAATATATTATAAAACATTTTAAATACACATTACAAATATTTTAAAATTAATAATATAAAATAACTAAATAAAATAAAATAATAAAATAATGAAAAAGTAAAAAAAAAAGAAAAAGGGATAAGAGGGTGGTGGCGCCATTTCAAATGGCACCACCAAAAAAAGAAAAAATTACTTTTAAGTCCCTAAACTTTTCAAAACTTGAAAAAGTAAAAATATAATATTTAAAATAATTACTAAAATATATCTAAAGTTAAAATTTTATTTAAAATACTATTTAAAATTTTTAAATATATATTATAAAATATTTTAAATACACATTATAAATATTTTAAAATTAATAATATAAAATAACTAAATAAAATAAAATAATAAAAAGTAAAAAAAAAAAGAAAAAAGGGTAAGAGGTGGTGGCGTATTTCAAATGGTACCACCAAAAAAGAAAAATTACTTTTTAGGCTTTAATTTTTAAATACATGAAAAAGTAAAAAAAACAAAATTAAAAAAAAAATTGTAAAGGTGGTGGCCATTTCAAATGGCTTCTACCAAAAATTAAAAATTATTTTAAAGGCCTCCAATCTTTTAGATTTTATAGTATTTTCTCAGATTTTTTATACAATGGAGCCATTCAAAATGGCTCCACCAAAAAATAATTTTTTAATCCCCTATGCTGACGTGGCAACTTGGTGGAGTCATTTAATTTGACTCCACCTAAATTTACTGTAGCTTTTGGGTCATTTTAGTATTTAATTAAAAATGGGTTATTTTGATAATTAATTAATTTTTTGGGTTAATTTAATAAAAAGTCCCTTTTTTAAACATGTCAATTATTATTTTTTTTCGTCAATTATGTCTATTCTAATAATAACTTTTAAATTATATTTTCTATATATTAAAACAGAAAAAGCTTAATTCGAAATGAAAAAAAGAGAGGGTATTCTAGTCAGCAAAAACCCAAATAAAATGAAAAAGTCGAAAGGAGAAAAGTAGGTGTAGTATAGTAATTTTAGACTGTCGTACAAGGATGTTTATGTAAATCTAGAACTCGGAAAAAAAATATCTAAAGTAGTTATTGATAATCTCACCTGCCCTATCGTGAAACCCACGACACCAGAAATACCGGGCATGACGTGACTGACAAATTTTTATTTTCAATTTTTATAACTGACGACAATGATAAAGACATCATCCGTAGAATGTGATCTGATCTGCTTTGCTCCTATTCCACGTGTCAAAATTTTAACGGACCTTGTAATTTCGTAGTACGACAAAACTTGTTATTACCGGAAGAGCCGGTTCTCTGGAAACATGGGCGGTGTATTTACACGCAAGGAAACGGTCGGCAATTATCACGGTTTCGTGTGCGACAATCATTATGGTCGCAAATACACGTGGCGCCGTGCATTAAACATGAGCGTGAACGGTAAGTTTGGCTCGGCTTGAAAGTTTCGGCTCGGGAAAAGGTTCTGGAGCTAGGCACGCGGCCAGGCAGATCGAGGAGTACAAAATTTTCTTTTTGGTGAAGTTTTTTTATTGATAAATATTAAATTTATTCATCCACTTTAATTCAATATGTATGTTGATATATAATTTAAATTCCGATTTATATATTTACATAAAATTTTAATTTTAATTTAATTATATATATTTTAAAATATATTTAATTTTATATTAAATTAATATAATTATTTATTTATGTAATATATCAAAGTATAATAATACTAATTCAATAATAGTATTAGTGATTTGTAAAATTAAATCAAATTAAAATTTTATGTATAAAATTACATAAAATTAAAATTCATATATAGTTTTGATATTTATTTCTTTTTTATTTTTTCAATTAAATATTCGTATCCTTTTAAGATAATATCTTATTTTAGTGAAAACTCGTGAAATCTTTTTAAATCAACAGCTTTAGTTAAAAGATAAAAGTAAGAAAATTATAATCGTTTGATCAAATCATGTAAAAATTCAAAATTTGTATTGTTACCCTATAACTTGTTAAATCAATTATTAAGTGCGTGTTTTTTCTAAAATCAATTTTGCTCGTCTTTTACTGTGAAAATTGATTAAATTAGTTAAAAGATTAATTTATATTTCTCTTTTACTTCCTTTGGTTTTAAATATATGAAGAGAAATAATTATTTGATGCACAAATTGTGAAATAAAATAAAATTTAAAAATTATATTTATGTGAACTCGAACCGAGGTGACAGGTTTAATATTTAAAACATTTGAAAAGAATTTATTTATGGAGTTGAAATGATAGTCAATTTATTCAAAATTTAAATGTCTTATTTTCAACATTTCCAGCTTTACTAAGGATTTTAATGAAAACATGTTTTTCTCTTGTTTTTAAGTTTTACGTATTTTCATTTTTATTTACGGCAAATCATATTTAAAATTTTCAATTAAAGTTTTTTATCATTTTCAAAGAAAATAAAATGAATTATTAAACTAAGCAGTGCCTAAATATTTTCATTTGGAGGAAAATTAGGCTTTCGTTTGATTTCTCAAAATATTTTTATTTTCATTATTCATTTTAATTTATAGAAAACATTTTCATATTTTATAAATTGAAAAATGTATTTGATAAATATATATAAAAATTGGCTTTCCATAATGGCCACATGAAAAATATGTTTGGTGACTATTTTTTAATAAAATACGAGGAATAAAAATAAAAATTATATTTATATTGAATTTGAATTAAGATACAATATTTAATATTTGAAATTTTATTAAAATTTATAATTTCTAAAAACTTACAAAATTTGGTACATAAGTTTGACATTTTTTTCTAATACAACACGTGTGTGTTTTTTGTCTAATGTAGCATTTATATTTGATAAAAGTTATACATTTTGATACTTGAAGGTAACACTGTTATTTTTAGTGTTTAATTTTGATCTTAAAGTTAATTTGATGAAAATAATAACTAACTAATAATATCAGCAATTAAATTTCATCAAATTAACCTTAAAATTCGGATTAGATCACATCTATCAAACCGTATTTGCTAAATTAAACATATTCACAATTAATAGTAAATTTATTTTATTAAAAAATAATGAAAAATTCAAACCTAATAATATTGGCAATTAACTTTCATTAAATCAATTAGGGGTGAGTAAAATTCGATTCGACTCAAAAAAATTGAATTTCAAGTTAAACAAATCGAGTTATTTGAGTCAACTCAATTCTTTTTTTGAATTACGAGTTCGAATAAAGTTTAATTTTCAAATTCAAATAAATCGAATATCGAACTATAATATTTTACATTTTTACCCCAAACAATTTTACATTCCTTTCAATACTTTTACTCTCCTCCCATTTTACTCCCATCTAACTCAACCCCCGGCCCATTTTTTTGAATATTTTCCCCCATTTACTTCCCCAAAATTTTACTCCTCAACCCTTAAAATTTTTATTTTTCCCTAAATTTTTACTTTTCACCATTTATCCTCAAATAAAAATCATCAAAAAACCTTTAAACCTAAATAGTAATATTTTTATTTATATCTACTATTTATATTATTAAATAAAATTTTACATTTTGTACTATTTATATTATTAAATTGTTTAACCATATTAAATATTTATAAATTTATGTTAAAATTGAATTATTGATAATGCCATAAAATATTCATGTTAAATTTTTATGTTAGTATCAATTTCACATTTTATCTTTAAGATAACTTTTTTTAAAAAAATAACATTTTTATATTTAATATATTTTTAATTCCAAAATACATAGTGACAAAAATCAGAAAACAATTGAAGCAATTAAGCAAGCGAATAAGCTAACCCGTATATAAAATATTAATAAATAAATTATGAGGGGATGAAAGTTTATAACAAATTTGATTACTGTGCGAAAATTTGGTAACTGTAGGTGACAGTGGTTACAATGATCCAAAATAATTTTTTTTAATTTAACTCGAATAAATACATCCGATTCGATTCAAATTCCATCTCACTCGACTCGATTCGAGAAAATTTTAAATCAAGTTAAGATGATAAAATATGATTCGTCAACTCGATTAACTCGAATTTTTTTATCTGATTCGATCGAACGTTCACCCCTAAAATCAACCGTAAAAACCTAATTTAATTACTAAAAAATTAGCATCGATACATTTGAGTACTAAAATATATAACTTTTATCAAATATAAGTATCAAACTGGATGAAAAAAACAACAACATATGTATCCTATATAAAGCCTTTTAAAATTTTCAATCAAACATGTTTTTTGCAATACGTTTCATTTTATAAGAAATGAAAACGAAAATAACCTTTTGATTCCTAAAATTTTCAGTAATTCACCTAAGATTTTAATCCTTAATTAATTTGCAACATTTATTTAACTAAATTTTAATAAATAAAAACTAATTAAGTTTTTTCTTAAAAAATCATTCATCCATTTTAAATATTATTATTATTTAAAACAAAAATTTTATGTATGCAAAATATTTTTTTTATTTATTTAAAATATAGTAATGATAAAATCTACATAAAAACCCTGAAATTTTTTCTCTTTCTTTATCCAAGTTGTTTACTTATCTTTTGTTTCTCCACAATATAGTAATGATAAAATTGTTCGCCTTTTTACTTTCCTTTTAAACTCTTTATTTATTTATTCTTCTTATTTACTACATATATATTCTCTCTTTTCAGTTTACATATCTATTTTGTGGGTGTCTTTCTTATATTTACAAGTTACTATGGACAGATGACAATACCTTTAGTTCGTTAAAACTCTACCGGCCATCAGTAGTTTTTTTTGGAAAGTGAGTAGCTCTTCATCAACTTCTTAATCTGTTTCTATTTTGAGAGTGTTTTAGAATAATAAATGATTTTACGTGTTGATTTGGACTCGTATTGTCATAAGTTTTATATGTTTTTTTTGTTTGTTTTTTTATTGTTTAATAAGTCTTCAAATTTAAAACTTTTTGTCTGTTATTGTAGCACGTGTTTTTAGTATTGCTTATGCATGTAATAGTAGTTTTATTAGTGATTTTAGGGATGATTTTAGTCGTCCTCTCTAATTTGGTGAATGCTCGATTCTTTTGTCGAATTTTGCTTGTCGCTTTGGACCATTCAGGGTTAATTTATTTATCGTATTAAGTGCTTACAATCACTCCAGATATATTGTGATTGAGTTGTGACAAAACCAATTGTTAACGTATCATAATATTCTATTGATGCTGAGGTTAAATCATTTATTGTGTTAATAGAGTTTGTCCTTCACCGTCTACGACGAATATATGTAATTTTTATCTCTGAATTGTTATGGTTCCATTAATTGAATGAATTAAAAAAATTTATCTTTCAAATATATTCATTTATTTTTATTTGAATTTTTAATATTAATTAAATTATAAAAAATAGATAAAAGTTAATATAAGTTTTAGTAATAAATTAACATACAAGTATTTAAGTATATTTAAGAAAAACTATCAAGACTTGCATTTAAAAAGATATACATTAATAATTAAAATATATTTGTATAAAATATTGAAAAGAAAAGAAATGTTCAAAAGCAAAAAGTAAAAAGTAAAATTATAATTTAAAAAATAAATTTAATAATATTATTCATGAGTCAAACTGGACCGAATTATATTTTATAGTTATTTAAATAAATTTTTATATTTATAATTATATTAGAATTTAATAGTTAATCAATTGAATTCACGTGTTTAAATCAATGTGTAATACAATTTAATTTAATAATTTTTCTTTAAATTATAAAAATTGAAATTGAGAAATATTAAAAAACTAAATTTATTTTAAAAATCTTACGTTTTCATCAATAAAATATCAAAATATTACATTCCAGTTACTATTTGCAGATGGGATCGGACCTCATTTAATAATTGATTTATATTTTCAAAACTTAAATTATTATTTTATAAAATTTGAGAGAAAGTTAACAATGATTGATTTATATTTAAACCGTCACTATGAAATATGAACTATTTAATTTATTGTATAATAAATAGTAAGTTTTATAAGCATAAACTTACTTTTTAGGCAAATTGGTTACTCAAAATTTAATGAGAAATAATGTCAAAATAGTAAAAATAAAATAGATTAGGTAATATATATATATATATTTATAACAAAATGATATAAAAATAAATCCGGCATTAATTGAAACTGATGAATTTATAAAATAATACAGCATATAAATGTTGCATTACTTGAAATGATAAAGTAAAGACATTAAAATTACGGTGTTTTAAATTTAAAAATATTTATGTGAGTATATTTTTCTACTTTCCTTATATAAAAGAAAAAAAAGCACTAAAATTATATATATATTTTACATTGTAAAGTAATTTATTTTACTCACTATTTGATTGAGTCGATTTTCAATTAATTTGTAACACAAACATAAATAATGGCTCAAGGTGTACAAAATTTATGACTGTATAATCCTTTAGTTGTAATGGGTATTTTTATTTATAAAATATAAAAAAAAAACTCTTGTAATAGTATTAGTTACGAGAATGGATTGTATGAAATTGTAATTTCACGTCATCTTTCTTATCCCTTTGCAATAGGAGAATAACAAACCAGATTTTTCCTCATGATTTTCAACTTTTTTTCTGATTAGTCATTCTCCTATTGAAAAGGAATAGGGATGAAGTGGAATCACAACTTCATACAATCTTTTCCCATTAGTTACATGGTAAAAATAAAATTATTTTAGTAATTAATGGATGATATTAATTTAATTGAAGGTTTTATTATAATAACGATTATAAAAAGTTGTCAACAATAAAAACGAACAGTGATTAAAGCCCTTATTGACACTGAGAAAGGATTGAATGAAACGATGGCACATCATCATCATATCCTTTCCAATAGATTTATGACACATCAACATTTTATCACGAATTTTAACATTTTATCCCGAAAAAATCAAATCTAAATTAAAATCCTAAAATTCAAGATAAAATGCTAAAATTCAAAGATAAAAATATTGATGTGACATAAATCTATTGGAAATGAATACTGATGACGATGACGTCACCGTTTATTCAATCATTCTCTATTGACTTTTAATGACTAGGGAAAGGATTGAATGAAATAGTGACGCTTACGTATCATCATGTCCATTTCTAATAAATTTATCCACATCAACATTTTTATCCTGAAAAAAATCAAATCAAATTAAAATCTCGAAATTCAAGATAAAACGTTGAAATTCAGGATAAAAATATTGATGTGACATAAATCTATTGAAAAGGGATATGAGATGACGATGGCGTCATTATTCATCAATCATTCTCTAATGACTAGGGTTGGAACTCTACCGATGTAAACTTATTTTGTAAAAAAAAAAAAAAGTTTGAAAATTGTGAGTAATTAAAAAAATTAAAAATATATTTTTGTACTAAATTTATTTTTTATGCAATATTTAATTTTTTTATACAATAAAATATCAAACTATCACACACACCCATTTAAGTCACCTTATAGGCACAATTTGCAAATCGATTTATTTTTTGCGTACAATATTAAAATTTTTTGATACAATAGAATTTTAAACTCTTGTACACACCTATTTAAACTATCCCACGTGCATAACCTGTGGATCGATCCCACCACAACTCTGGAGATATGATGAACAACCTTAATCAATAAGTTAAATGTGGGGTTCTATGCAATATTAGATATTGTAATAACTTATTCAAAAATGAATATAGGTGAATGGCAATAAACCTATATTTTAATAATATTGTACACACCTTTGACTATTGGATTTTTAGTTATTTTATTTAAATATGATATAAAATTATGTAATTATGAAAGCACCATAATAGTATTATTTATAATTTTAAAAAGATATATTTTTATAATTTTATTATTGAATTAGTGACTCAATTAAAAATAACATTAATTCAATAAAAGTTTATATTAAATTATACAATTATTTTTGAAAGTGTTGTATATTTATATAAATAATTTATTTTATCGTATCTTAATTATATTTATATATATTAAAAATTAAATTGAATACCTAGTAATATAAAATATCTGTAGATTAGTTGGAAACTGCGTGAGATATTAAAAAACTCAAAGAAAAAACAAACAAACCGGAACAAGAAAAAAAAGATAAGGGAAGAACATGTCAAAAATCAAAGCTTAAAAAAGGGCAAATTAATTATTATTTAAAAAAGAAAAGCAAATAGAAAAAAAGGCTGGACCTGCAAAAGAGAGCGATGTCCACGCCACCAGTGGATTCTCTCCCACCCTTGGAAACGGACTTCAAAGTTCTACATTTAAATTTAGTTAATTACTTAATTTGACAGAAAAAGCAGACAAATCCAGAAAAAGCAAAAAAAAAAAAAAAAAAGCAGTGAATGACTCATCAAATAGACCTGCCTCCGCTCCGATCTACACGCGCCTGTCTTTGTCAATAATTAATTATTTTTTATTTAATATTTTAAATTTGAATTTTCTTTTTATGAAATAAAAAATGGATAAATTAAAAATTGCCTCATGTTTGCAACCACTATATATTCACATTCCTTATCTCTTTCCCACTCACCCAATACCCTGTATTTTCTCTCTCTACACTTTCACTTTATCTCTCTAGAAACCCTCTCTTTAAACAGTTATTATAATTTTTTCAAATCCTTTATAAAATCACCAGCAACTCTCTGATTTGAAAACTGAGGTTTTTTTTTTTTTGCAATTTTTTTGGAACTGAAGATTTACTAATGGTTATGGAGGATAACGAAGGAAATAAGAAGAGAGTCCGGGAAGAGTCAGAGGCTAACTCGGTGCCCAATACAAAACTCGCTCGAGTTGACTCGGACGATAATAAGGGTCCCGACTCCGACTCTCCCGAGACTACTCGTGTAGAACCTGATCCTGATGATGGAGAAGATAATTTGCCGGAAACAAGGCGTATACCGGAGGAATTGCTGAACATCCTCGACGATTCAGATCTGGTTAGTGGACCAGATCCGGCGATTCAGGGACTCGATTCGGTCATCAGGAGTTTCGAAGAAGAGATCTTAATTCCGGATCAGGTGGCTTTACCGGAAACGATATTGGATTCCGGCGAGTCGAGGCCGGAGTTAGGGTTTCTGTTTGAAGCTTCGGATGATGAACTGGGTTTGCCACCGAGTTTACCGTCGGTTGAGTTGGAGCAGAGATTTGAGACCGCCTTTGATGTGGATGAAGGTGGAGGGTCAGGTGGCGCTGGATTTGGGGAAATGATGGGGAATGAGTTCCCGATTCCGATCTACGAACCGTTTGAATTCGGAATTGGCGTTGACTCAGATACCAATAACAATATCCATAGTAATAATACCGGTGATTTTGTGGCGTTAGGAGGTTTGTTTGAACCGGCGGCTGATATTTCGGAGCTGACATGGCGGCCTGAATCACTTTCCGCCTTGTAGTAAAAATTAAATAAATAAAAAACAACCGAAACGGTTCGTTTTGGCTCCTATACATCACGTGGACATATTCGTTTTTTTTTTTTTGGGGTAATTACATAAATATACGTGTGGTCTAGATTTAGTTTTAAGCCTGAAATATAAGTTCTTAATGGTAATAATACGACATTTATTAAACCATATCCGTCTATTTGTAATTTAAACTTAACACTGTTGATTCAATTTAATTTTTAGTAATATTTAGTTATCTCACTTAAATAATAATTTTGAAATAAAATTGTAATAAGTGTGTTTTCTAATTCAATAAAATAAACCATCTTTTAAATGCAAATTAAAATTTTAAATCTAAAATAACCTCTCGTTTTTTAGATAATTTTTCTTACATTTCGGTTTAAGAATGCTGTTTTTTCTTTGAAGGGTTTGAAGTTCCTTTTGTTGAAAGTTTGAAAATTTTCTATTGATGGTTTCATGATTTTTCTATGTTGAAGATTTATAATTTTGTTTTAGTTCATTTCTTTATGTGATTTTCTTATGCTCTCCTTTATGTTAAATTTATATTTACATTTATAGTGTTTTAAATTTTAAAATGTATATTTAGAGTTTTTTTTAATTTTAAAATTTCATATCAATAATTTAATCTAATTCGAAAACTTCCAACTTAAAATTTGAAGGTTTAACTTTATTTTTTAAAATATAAAAACATTTTTGGTTAGATTTTCTGGACAAGCATAGCCATGTTAAATTAAAAATAAATACAAATTATAAACAACAAGAATAATACAAAGTACAAATAATATAAAAATTAAAAAACAAATTAATACACACAATACACATATAAGAAAAAAAAAAAAAAGACAAAACAGCCGACCGTCTAATAAAATAGTATACATGATGGAGTTTACCTTTTTGATTTTGTAAGAAATTTTAGGAGTTAAATTCATTATTTAAATTTAGATTTGATTACTTAAGATGTTAGAATATGAATATTGTGAATGCGCTTTTCCAATAAATTTTTAAATATATTTCTTAGAATTATTCGTAACATTTTAAATATTTAAAGTTGAAGATATGATATATTTAAGTGTAATAAATCTCGCAGCATCCAAAATGTTAGCAACAAAATAGTTTATATCTAAGGGTGTCATATCTCCAATCCGAGACTAGAGGTGTGCATGGCCGGGTGGTCCGGCCCTGTTCGAAGTCTTGTCAAAAATGTGGGAGGGTTTGAGAAAAAATATAGGCTCGAAAAATAGACTTTGACAAAAAAATAAAGTTCGTTTAAAAAATGGCAGGGCTCGAGTAAGGTATTTTTGGCCCGAGCTCGGCCCAAATTCATTAAATAAAAGAACTTTTTTAAATAATATTTTCTTATTATTTTTCTCCTTATTTTACTATCATTTTACTATTATGTTTCTATTATTTTATTGTTATTGTTTATATATTATATAAAACTTATTTTATTGTTAATTTTGTTATTATTTTAGAGGCATTTGCTTGTTAAGTTGTATCTATTTTAGTGTTATTTAAATCTACATATTTTTAAAATTTATTTTTAATTTGTTGAAAAATATTTATTTTGATTTTTAGTATTTTGATGTATTATATATATTTAAAATTATATAAAATATTATAAAAATTAATACTGATCGGTAGGGCGAGCCCGAGTTTTAGCATTTTATATGGGCCAGGCTTGGGTAAAATTTTAAGCCCATTTTTTGGGCCCGGCCCGAGCCCAATGAACGGGCTTAAAATTTTAGTTGGGCCTGGTCCAAATCTGGCTCGGCCCATGCACACCTCTATCCGAGACACTTATTCTCTTATTTTTTTCTAATATTTTTTAAATCGGATCAATAATTAAAACGATTATTATTAAAAATATAAAAATATAAAAAATTGATTCGAACCGTTTGATCTAATCGGTTCAAACTTATTTTTAAATTGATTTCTCAATCAATTTTTTATTCAATCGGTTAAGTCAGTCATTGGATCTGATTCAAATAATATCGGTTTTCTCTTGTTTTTGTACCTCAAAACATACCATTTTCTCAACATGGATCTCTGTAGTAGATCAACAGATCAATTCGAACAATTATCTTAATTAGAGTGACTAAATTAATTAATTTTTTAAAATAATCAAAATACTAACCACAATATTTCAAGGTGACCTATGATATAATTACGAAATCCCCCTTACAATAAAGTAAAAATATATTTATTTTATAAAATAAAATTTTAAAACTTTATTTTTCACAAAATTTTAAAGTTTATTTTAACATTTATAAAAAAAGTATAATAAATTTAATGTTTAATCCAAACATCTCTATTCGGATCAATTTTTCGTCTCAACCCTAATTGGAGGTTGCTAAATATTGAACTCAACGTCTTATGTCATATAATATAATATAATATAATATTTTTATTAGTAGGTTAGGAGGTAAAATATAATTTAATTATTTTATATTTTAAATATTTTGTATAATTGTTTGGTTGGTGTCTACACATTTCAAATTATAAACATTTAGGTCGAGCTGTAAAAATTTCAAAATTAATCTAAATCTAATATAATTATCTGTAATAATATTTTTAAAAGTAGGAATTTAATAAGTTGAACTTAATTAACTAGAGATAGTAGAAACATAGGAGGTGAAAAGAAAGGTTGTGGCGCCGAGTAATTTCCATAAATTAAGTCTTCAAACAAAAAAAGAAACACTGAATTTAAAAAACCTACCACCTTTTACAGATCAAAACCCTCTTAATTTCTCTGCTTAAGGATCAGATCGGGTTTCGAACAGTCGCGCTCTTAACTCGAACCCTCGAAAGGTACTTTTTTTCCTCCTTATTTCACGGTAAGAAAATTTTGTTCTCAGAATTATAGAGCTTCTTCTTGTTTTTGTTGGTCGTTTTCAGCTTTAGCTGTTTTATGTTTCAAAGATTTTTCCAATTTTTTTTTGGAATTTTTTATAGATTGGGTCATTTTGTTTTAGCACTTATTAGGGTTTCGTCTTATCCAACTTTGTTGCAATTAGTGCGTGGTATATCACTCCTCTCACTCTTTTAACACTCTGTTTAGTTGCTTAGGGCATGAAGGAAAAGGTGTAAGATTGACTTGGGTTACGTAGTTCTGGTTTTTAAACTGTTATTGGTTATTTTGAGTTTATTTGTATATTTTAGGTGTAAAATCTTGTGAGTTAAGATGTCAGTGATTGAAGAGCCTTTGTATCCCATTGCGGTGTTGATTGATGAGCTCAAGAATGAAGATATCCAGCTTCGTTTGAATTCCATTCGTAGACTTTCTACGATTGCACGTGCACTTGGGGAAGAAAGGACTCGGAAGGAATTGATTCCGTTTCTGAGTGAGAATAATGATGACGACGATGAAGTTCTACTTGCTATGGCAGAAGAATTGGGGGTTTTTATTCCTTATGTTGGAGGTGTGGAATATGCTAATGTATTGTTACCTCCATTGGAGACTCTTTGCACTGTTGAGGAAACTTGTGTGAGGGATAAGGCTGTGGAGTCATTGTGTAGAATTGGTGCGCAGATGAGGGAGCAGGACTTGGTTGAGTATTTTATTCCACTAGTGAAGGTTGGTGTTCTGATTTGTGTTTCCATTTTCCTTATGCATAATGCATTTTGTATTCAATATTCTTTTTGTGTTCATTGAGATAGTAATTCGGAAGTTGAATCGTGAATGCGTTGAAATGCAGATGCATGATATAGTTTTTTCTATCTTCTTTTCTTTATCTTAGGGAAGATGAGGTAAAATACTGCAACAAGTAACTACATGAATTTGATGAAGTATTTGATTTTGCTTTAACGTTTGTGTGGTGAAAGATTGGGAAAAGAAACCTTATTTTGTGTTTCTAAATTAGGAATATCATGCTGGTCTGCTGTAAATTAACAACCAGGACATGTTATTCTTAATATATGCTCAAATCAGTTCTTAGATGTAATCCTAATTAATACTTATTTAGAACTAAAAATAGACTTATTGTTGTTCCTTTGAATGTGGTAATCGCATACTACCAGAGATTGGCTGCTGGTGAGTGGTTTACAGCTCGAGTTTCCTCGTGTGGATTGTTTCATATTGCGTACCCTAGTGCCCCGGAGGCACTAAAAACTGAATTAAGAGCGATATACAGTCAGCTTTGCCAAGATGACATGCCAATGGTTAGGAGATCTGCTGCGACCAATCTCGGAAAATTTGCTGCTACTGTAGAAGCACCTCATTTGAAGGTGGACATCATGTCTATGTTTGATGATTTGACACAGGATGGTATGTAGATTGCCTAATTTATCCATTTTATTCTAATTATGGTTACTTGTTTTGCTGGTAAACCGTTGTTGACTATATGCTTTAAAATAAATTATATGGATAAAAGTGCAGGATAAGTGATTTGAGTTAAACAATACTTGTTTGAAATTTTGAAGGGAGAGTTTAGTGGCATTTATGATGTTTTCTCATCCGTTTAGAAGGGATGATTTTTGGTTTAAACTTGTAGGAAGGGAATTGGGAAAGGGGGTAGTTATCAGCTCCTTTAGTTCTAAGGAATGTTGCCCTTTTTTTTATGTTTAAAAAAGAAAATAGAAAGTTATTGACAGTCACCCAAAATACATCATAGTATATTTGAGCAGTTTTACCAACTCCAGCATCTATAACCATTTTTTTCTCCTTCACTGAAACAAATTTATTAAATTATTGATGAAATTTATTTATTTTGCATGCTTAAATAACCACCCTGTATCTCTATAATTTATCACTGTTCTTTGCTGCTTATGCATTTTAGTTTGCAGATTTAGTTTTCCAGTATTGTTATCAAGTTCATACTTACCAGGCCTCTAAACTTATTTCCTATTTTTATACTGCAGATCAAGATTCTGTTCGCCTATTGGCTGTTGAGGGTTGTGCAGCTCTTGGAAAGTTGTTGGAACCCCAAGATTGTGTAGCACATATTCTCCCTGTTATAGTTAATTTCTCACAGGTAGACCGTGTTGTTTAAGTTCATTGCATCTCTAGAAAACTTCAGAAAAGCATTTTCCCTGCTCTAGCTGAATGTAGTCATTGCGGAGGTTGGGAACTTCTTTGATCCTTTCCTCTAAGGTCAAGAATTAAACTTAGCTGCTGTTAATTAGAACACATGATGTTCCTGGATCCTAGCTGTTATAAAAAGCATTAGTGTCAGGGGTCATTTTGCTTCCATCGCCAGTTTTGCATCTGCAAAATGGTTCTGGATATCTTTGAATAAAAATGGATTACCACTATCTATGATTCTACCACAAATAGAATTTTATCCGTTTTGTTGAAGGTCTTCAATCTGCGTTTTGCTGATCCAGTGGGATGTCTCATATCCTTTGTTTTAAGTTTTAACCAACTTCTTGAAACTATGGTTTTTGATTCACCCTACTAGAAATTGATTAACCTCTAAGGTTATAAATTTTTTTATATGTTTCACAAGTTCTGTTTACTGTTCATTTGGTAGAATGCATCCTGTACTAATTTTAAGTCAATATATTTAGTTCTTAATTCTCGCTTCTTGAAGTGAAAAAAAATATGGAAAATTATTTTTTTTTCTAAATTTATATTTACCTTTCTCCCCTCTCTTTTACTGTTCTTCACTTTGGTAATTTATATGAGCAATTTTTTGAATTGGCATTACTCGGGTTCTAGGATAAGTCTTGGCGTGTTCGTTACATGGTCGCAAATCAATTATACGAGCTGTGTGAAGCTGTCGGACCTGAGCCTACTAGGTAATTGCTGCAACTATGTGGCAATAGCCATTGTATTTTTTGACTTCTATTGTTACCCCTGTTAGGGTTATCCAATTTCACCTTCTTCCTGTTCCCCCTGATCTCTACTGATGAATTTATTCATTTCCTCGCTATTTAATTGGAATTTGATGCTATTGTCTTAGGTTCTTTATCAATTATAATGCTCTGGTCATTCAGAAGTGATTTTTGTTAGCATTTGCTTTTCTATGAACGTTATCTTAGTGATGAGTTTGTTAGTTACCATCAAATGATGTTGTAAGGTTTACATGTTTAGGTCGGAACTAGTACCTGCTTATGTTCGCCTACTTCGTGATAATGAAGCTGAAGTGCGGATAGCTGCTGCTGGAAAAGTAACTAAGTTTTGCCGAATTCTGAATCCAGAACTAGCTATTCAGCACATTCTTCCTTGTGTCAAGGTAAAAATACTCTTGGAAGACCTTGCCTACTTAATCCAAGGTTTTTCTTTATTTGTAGAATTAATCTAATTCTTCTGCATCCTGGATATTCACTGTCTAAATTTTTTAATGTTGCCTATTGCAGGAACTATCAACAGATTCATCCCAGCATGTTCGATCTGCTTTGGCCTCAGTTATAATGGGAATGGCACCTGTTTTAGGGAAGGTAGTAATTCCGTATTGTTAGTCTTATGTGGATTCTACAAAAAAATGTTTCTTATTTTTCTATTGCATCCATTCTATGCATGTTGCCAACTTTTCATTTGCTCTCCCCCCCCTCGAGTATAACATAATCTCCTTTGATGGTTGTAGGATGCGACCATAGAGCAATTACTTCCAATATTTCTTTCTCTTCTGAAAGATGAATTTCCAGATGTCCGACTGAACATCATTAGCAAGCTTGATCAAGTCAACCAGGTAGGTTATTCTGAAGATATAACTTATGATTTTTCAAGAACAATATCAACGTTTTCTTTACTTATCTTCTATATACAGTTTCCCCCCCATCTTTTGGTGATACTATTCAACAGTTTTTATCATATTATCTTCTTGGATGCATGTCAATCTGTCAATCTCAAATGAGTGGTGGAAAATCCTCCATGCGTGGTCAATCCCTTAAATAAAGATGTTAAATTTCTGTTGATGTATTAAGGTCTTCCCCCCTAACATGAATCTCTGGGATTTGGATTCAATGATGTGTTTTAAATGAAATTTTTGGTTCAAACAAGGGCACTAATAATTTTTGGTTCAAGCTTAGGTGACGTGTCATTTAATATTTGACTGCCAGTTATCATCTGTTGTTTGGTGCACCAGTTGGAAGAACTGCTTACTATGAGCATGTTAGTGAATATCTCTCTCTTATATTCATTTGCAACTTAATTAATATATCTGTCATGGCAGGTGATTGGAATTGATCTGCTGTCCCAGTCCCTATTACCAGCAATTGTGGAGCTTGCAGAGGATAGACACTGGAGGGTTCGGCTTGCGATAATAGAATACATCCCTTTATTGGCAAGTCAGTTGGGTGTTGGCTTTTTCGATGACAAACTTGGTGCACTCTGCATGCAATGGTTGAAAGATAAGGTGCAAAGAACTTTGATATGGAGCAAAAATGGCGTCATGCATCTTTCTTTATGATCCTGTCCCGGTTTAATTGTCTCGTAATTAAGTTTATGTCAATGCCAATCTGTAATTGCTCTCTGCTTATTTGAGAATCCATAATTGGATGTTGTTCTTACTAATTTTATAATAAAATCAGTGGTTTCTGGTGGAATAGGAGAGAAAACTAATGTTTAAAACTATTTTGTCTGCTTGAGGGTCTACTTACATATTGCCAGTCTACCTTTAAGAGGTGATACTAGGACATGATGTGTGATATTTCAAAGTAAACTTCGCTAACTTCATTGGTTTTTGTTGTAGGTTTATTCCATTCGTGATGCTGCTGCTAATAACGTGAAGCGCCTGGCTGAAGAATTTGGACCAGATTGGGCAATGCAGCATATAGTTCCACAGGTTAGTCTGGTTGCCTTAAAATACCTTGTTTCCCCCTTTTTGAATTCTAAACAAGTGAAGATAAAGTAGACATACTAAGATTTTGGTTCTGAATATGATGTCTCTTTTTGGTAAATCCATTTACAGGTTTTAGACATGATTAACAATCCTCATTATCTGTATCTTTACAGGTTTTAGACATGATTAACAATCCTCATTATCTGTATCGGATGACCATTCTACATGCAATTTCTCTACTTGCCCCCGTTATGGGCTCAGATATTACCTGCTCAAAACTTCTCCCTGTGGTTATCAATGCTTCAAAAGATAGGTAATGCTGGTGCATCCTGATGTTTGATTTAAAAGCTTATTTGTTTGAATTGTTTGATTCGGCTTATGAAGCTAAAAATTGCATGACACAGGGTACCCAACATCAAGTTTAATGTGGCCAAGGTGCTGCAGTCACTTATTCCTATTGTTGATCAATCTGTGAGTAAATTTATCTTACTTTAATAATTATCACGTGTTAATATTTTTATATTTGTTTTTTCCCTTTAAATACATTATACATTTGAGTGTGCTTAGTTTAATTTCTCCTGGTTCTGAAAATTGGTAAATGTTTCACTTACCTAAAAAAAGTGAAAGAAATGTTATATGCGAATCAACAAGGGGTAGGGTGTAATTGAGCCGGAGCTAAATCGAAATAGTAGCAAACTCAAGCTAGACTTGAAATTTGAGGCTTGATACTTGGCATCAGCTCAATCGGACATCAATTGCTATGCTTGAGCTTGGCTTGAGACTTAACCGAGCCACTTGTACTTAAGCTCTTTCTATGTAATGAGCGTAAAAATATAATTAATATAAAAATATATTAAAATGAAATGCTCTATTAAACTTGTGAGCCGTTTGAATTGATTATTAATGTGCTTGAATTTGGCTCCATCAAAAGATTGAGCTACTTGAGCTTTGCTTGATAATGATCCAACTGAATTTGAGTTCTTCTCGAATAGCTTGCGAGCACCAGTATCACTCGCTAATAATGAGGGAAAAGTAAAAAAGGAAAAAGAAAGCAAGCTTGTATTCCATGCTACTGAAAGTTTTGAGGGTTGTGCTTGTGAGTTAGTAGTATTATACCCGGTTTTGGAATTATTAGTGTTTAGTAAAATTGATGATGAATAATACAGGTGGTGGAGAAGACAATCCGTCCATGCTTAGTTGAATTGAGTGAGGATCCTGATGTGGATGTGAGGTTTTTCGCCACTCAAGCCCTAGAGTCATGCAATCAGGTCATGATGTCTTAGCTTTTTCTTACAAGATTCTCTTTTAACTCTTTTTTTCTGTTCTTTTCTTGTTCCATTCTCTGCTGCTAAGATCCTTTTCAGACTTGCTCTTCTTCATTGCTAAGAAAATTGTGTAGGCTTATATCTGGATTATCCCATCACATGGCTTTTACTTTTACTGTTATTATTCTAATGATGGAAATTAAAGAAATTCTTGATGTGGTACTGGTATTATTACACACACAAGATTTGGAAAAAAGGGCAACAAATAATTAAACTTAGCAGCCATACCTGATTGGGGATGATGCACATCAGCAATGCATGAACTTGGGGTATTTCACATTGGATTTTTGAAAGTAACTTGAACTATCGGAAATCGTAATGGCGGTGAGGATATTATTCAAACCCCAAGACGTTAGTTTAGTTGATTTACGTAGTTACTCTTATGGGATGGTACAATTTTGAACCTATAATTTCAGTATTTGTAATTCGTTATCTATTATGACGTTTAATTGTCAAAATGAAGTTATTGTTCCCCTTGGGTGCATCAAAAGACCGTAATCTGCTGGTAGACACGTCTTACAAAATCCTCGATCGACTTGTTGGAGAAGTCGATAGCGTTTTAAGACTTATATAGAAAAATTGATTGAATAAGCAATTTATTTTTTTATCAAATAAATTTTTGAAACTTATTCAACATAATCAGTGCAGCATGAGAAGCATTGAACTGAACACGCATTTTTACATTACAGATAGCGACCGAGTCTATATAGTATTACGTTGGATAAATTTACAAATGGCTGGCTGGTTGCTGTCTAAAGTATAATAAGCTCTTACGAATATACACATATATTTTTCATCTACTAAGTTGTAATTGTGTCATAACAATAACAGTAATGATAGATGCCAGTCACTAGCTATCCTTCAAAGAAGGGAAGGCTCTTGAATCTACTAGGCTTCCCACAACCTGCTGGACCCCAGCCTATCTTCTGCTTCTCATTATCATAAACCACCAATTGCCCCCTCAGTGATATATCTGCAAATACATACAGAGAAAAGTTCTGAATAAACCATAAATGGAAAAAAAAATATAAAGCTTTACATTGGATTTACAAAGAATACGACAAAATGTAGGTCTGACAGTTTATTTTCTCGAACGAAACATGGAAAATAGGGCTACAAGTTCTGTTTCTCGCATTACCTACCTATGGAGGAGAATGTTTTGACATGTTAAAACTATATCAAAAGCCAATCAAAGATAATGAACTATGTTAAACTTTTCTAAAGCAATACAATAAGCTGAATAAAAGGTTTTGGTCATATATACATGCAAGTACTAGTGAAAACTATTCTAACCTCCAAGTATAAATGTGGATCCATCATGTACATTGCTTCCATCCAGGATGCCCAAGCATACATTACCCTTCTTCTGCATTACAGGAAACTGCATCATAAAGGGCTACCATGGAACCATCTTGTGTGAAGATAAACTTTGTTATTCAGACTCGGGTATGAGTCTTGAATATGGGTAAATGTCCCAAACGGACATGTTTAAAATTTTCTTCAATATGGGTATATGCCCTTGTATCCCGATAACCAAGTTCAAATGTGCATCAAGCACATGAACTTAAAGAAAAATGAGACGTTGGAGCGACAAAGAAAAGAAACTAGTCCTTAGTAGTTGGGAAATCCTTACACTAATGATCAAGTACCCTTCTGGAGGAATATGAAACTTCTTGGATATAATCCACCATTTGCTCCCAAACTGAAGGGTTAAAGTCTTGAAGTACTTTTTAACATCCATAATAGTTCTGCATCCAAAAATGTAAGAATAAAAAGTTCAAGCAACCGACAAACAATTCTTTGCTTCTTATCCCTTACAAAAGGCATTAGAACAGGGTACGTGCAAAATTTCTCCTCAGCTGAAAACTATATGAAAAGAAAAATGGTAAAAGTACTTGAGAGGTCCCTCTATTGTAGGGACCTGGATCAATTTAGTCCCTGTACTAGTAAAAAGAATCAAATAAGGCCAAATTGGTATAGAGTTAACACTTACTGTTTAAAAAATATCATTTTTGAAGTTTTTATGGTTTTGTAAATAAAATCTTCTTTAATTGCAAAATATAGTAAATGTTAACTTTGTTCCAAACTGGACTTATTTGATTCTTTTAAATATCATATGGACTAAATTGATTCATTTAATAGTAGAGGGACTAATTTGGTTCAGTCCCTATAATACAAGGACCTCCCAGGTACGTCAGCCAAGGAAAAATCTACCTAATTGAAACAACAGATAGGCTACCTGATAGGAAATGGTGCCCGCCAACAGACTGGAAGTGTTGGATCTGATGCATCTTGGATAAATCCTAGCTCGGAAACCTCACTAAGCTGCATCAAGCAACAGGTAGACAATACAGTTAGATGGAAAGACTTTCTAAAAAAGTGACTTTGTCTTTCAATCAAGCTGAAGATAGAAATGCTTACAGAAGAGACCAATTCGGCATATGCTTGTTTTGTGAAGTACGTATAAGAACTGCCACTGTCGAACACAACTCTTGCCTTGTCAATGTCTTTGGCACCTAAACTGAGGGAGCTACTTCCGTAATTGATTTTCACAAGTTGTGTGTGGTAAAATTCTCTGAAGATATATAATCAAATTCAAAATAGAAGTAAGAATTCAAAGCTGAAGAGGAACCGAACAGCAGATGAGAAACTGCAGAAGTTAAATGACAAAATAGTTAAGTGATTATGACAATGAAAAGCTAAAGGAGAAGGGAAGGGCAAGGCATAAAATACATGATGCAGCAACTGTTAAATCAAGTGACAGCGCAAAGCTTCCCAACTGAACAACTAGTGTAGATGCTGACTGCCACATTTACAATAAATAGCCTCATATTTGCGTGGATATATGTCCAAAACCTAACCTTTGTTACAATATAGTGAAGATGGAAAAATTAGGGTATATAGGCTTTTCTAGGCTAGGCTACTTAGTAGTTATTTAGATCTGAAACCCATTTTATGTAAAAAACAAGAAAATTTCTCAAAGAAGCATAGACAAGATAAAAAGTTTCAGAGATTCATGCTCACACTGAAGGGCTTCCAAGCATAGGAACCCATGACATGCCCCAGTTTGGTACAAAATCATCACCTAAGAACATATATCCGCCGGAAGCGACATCTGTTGCAAGGCAATGACCAACCACATTGTTAATAATCCCTTTGCTTGCCAATTGAGAAGGCAAGCTAACTTTAGCCTTGCTTAGTCCAAGAATTCCATCTGTCTTTGATAGTGTGTTCAAAAGTATGCCTTGTTGATCATATGCGCACCTTAGGACAGATAAATCAAAAAGTTATTCACACATATTGGGAGGAAGATTAGATGGATGAATACCCAATAGTCAAGTATGTTGAGAAAAGATACCCGAAAACAACATCTAAGTTGGTAATTGATCCATTTGCAGTCACTAAGTGAAGCTTATCTTTTGCAAGAACCCCCAGGGAGGAGCTACGATCAGCATATTCAATCTCGTAGTCACACTGTTGGCAGGCTTCACAAATTTGAGGCTTCTGATTCTTTTGTACCTCCATGCACATTGAGTCCCCTGACGCTACGATATTGACTTTGGTGGGCTTGTATAGAGGATTTGCTCCCTACATCAACCGTATCCATTAGAGTATGCACGATCCCTATTTCAAACATGACGAATGTTTGGGGTTTATTTCTTATTTGATGGCCTTATCTTGATAATTGCTCGCTTTCCCTCCATCTAAGCTCTGTTTTTAAGTGTTATCATTGTTCAAATAGCAACTAGGAATTCATTACATCAGCTACCAGTAGACAGTGAGAAATGGGTTACCTTGGCACAACTGCTGCAAGGAGCATCGCATTGTATCCATGTTAAGTCACTCCCAGTATCAATGTCAAGAAAATAAGGTCTTTGAGGATTCCCAAGAAGCATGTATGTGAAGTACAATCTGAAAAATTATAAAGAAAGTCACACATTAAGCAAACAATAAAAGTTATAGCTAATAACGGGTATTAGACAACAAATTACAAGAACCACAATCAACTTCATCTCTAAGGAAATACACAAGAACTATGGCCACAGCAACATCTTTTTTAACCTTTGGGTTAATGATAACTTTTACAAGATTGACATTTTCAAAGAGCAGCTGCAGCATGATCTATAACTAGCGCTTCTGGTGATATATCTTCGTAAGACAAATTCCCAAACATACTCTGCCAATTGGTTTGATCATTCATATAAACACCCTTCCTACTTGTAGTTGCATAGAACAAAGGGTAAAGCTTTTATACAGGAAACTTTAATGCTCCGTTTGGAAACTTGAATTTGAATATTTGGATTTGGCTTTCAATTATTATGTAAATAGTAAGAATGAAATGCATATATTATAGTCAAATTAGTTTAGATTCAGTCTAATATATATTATTAAAGTATAAACACAAGGATATGTCAAATCCAAATATATTTTACGGGTTTCAAATTCATTAATTTAAGAAATGATCATAAAGGTTATATTTCTAAATAATTTACTACTCAATTTATACTATTTTTGAAATCCAAATCCAAATTCTGAAATCCTAGTTCCCAAACGCTACCTAAAGAAAAGGAGTATTGCAGCAATGCTTTTATTTCGTGTCGACAATGGCCCAAAAAAACAGTGACTAATAATTATAATTATGGAAAGAAGAAGCATTCTTAATGAACGAATCCGAGAAAGGTAATTTAAAGATATGAAACGAGACAATCACATTGGTTTTCATAGCTCTCAAATGTACAATAAAGAACAGTATAAAGCTGGCTGCTTGTAGTCCAACACAAAGTTTCCTTTTTCTTTCTTCTTTTTTTTTTTTTGGCACCTTAGCATCGCAAGCAAAAACTTGAATTACCATAAAATCAACATCTATTTCTCTAATCCATGATGCTAAAGAAAAAGAAACAAGATTTAAACATACCCATCCGGATAAACATTCCCCCTAACAGGCAAAATAGTAGCAGATGAATCCATCACAACAGAATTAGCAGCCACCAATTTGTTAACCATCTTAGTCTCCATTGCACCCCCATTAATCGAAACCACCAAATTCTCCTTTTCAACAACATCCACAAACCTCCCCAACTTGAGCTCCAAATCAGCAGCCCCCAGTTTATGATACAAAGGAAAGATAAAAGAATCAGGCTTATCATCATCATCATTATCGTTGGAATTCCTCAGCTCTACAAAAGTACTAGAAAAACACGAACTATAAAGAAGAAGAGCAAAAAGAGAGACACCCAGAAATCCTAACAGCTTTCTGGGGTTTTCAGAAAAGAACCCAGAGATTGAGAATCCAAGTTGAGGACTTTGGGATGAAGGTGGAGGTGATGATACAACACGGGTTGTTGGCAAAACCTGGTCTGGCTCTTGGGTTGTGAGGGATTGAGGTAAAACATCATTAGTAAGTGTAAAAGCTGTGATGGTTTTGCCAAAAGAAGGGTTGTCAGATGGTGGAAGAGTGATTATCACAACACCTGTTACTTGTTGTTGAGGCCTTTCATCATCAAAATCCATCTCTCTCAGTGTTTTTCTATTTGATGATCTGATTAAGAGGAGAAATTGGGAGTTTTGGGGAACAATTTGTGATTGTATTGTGTTATGGAAGATGACTGTTGTCCATTGGATGAGAAATGGGGAGGTTTTGATCCTTGGGAGAGATGCAACGTAAATGGAAGCTTTGAACTGGACTTGGAATTAGAATAGTTAAAAAGTCGATTCGTTTCCAAACTACAAGTCAATGTGAAGTTTTATGTAAAGACAACGCATTGAATGGAAAATAAAATATCATTTCTACTTTAATACAATGAAAGATCCCGGAAAGGATCATTTCAGCTGACTTGTCCTCTTTCTTTCATGAATATGAATATAATTATTTTTACTTTTTACTTAAAAATAAATAAATTTTCATATATTGGATAAAAATAAATTAATCTTTCTATTAAAATTCACTGTTAAAATATATAAAAATAATAATTTGACTCTAAATAAATCATCACCGTACTTTTACTGTTTTCTATTTTAATAATAAAATTAAATTCATTCAACATAAATAATAATAATTCTCGATATCTGTGGGAGAATAAAAGGTTTTTCTTATTTTTTAAAATATATATATTTTTTGCATTTAGGTATTTGAACTATTTTAATGAAAATAATAAGAACATTTCTTTTATTGTTTTTGAATCTTCACATTTTTTATTTTTATTGTCGGTTTTACAAATTGTTTTAAAAATTCAGTCAATACATTTGCTTTTAGTTTTAGTGTTTTCATTTTATTAAAGAAAATGATCTCTATATTAATTTTTATCCAATTATTATATATGATTATGAAAATACGCCTTGGATATTGATGTATTGTGATATCAGTAGCATGCACATAAAGCACGTTTAGTAAACACCATTCAAAAGTAGAAGACATCGTAAAGCAAGTTTTGCAAAAGAACAGATACATTCGATCCAATCATAAAACTAGTTTAGCAAAAAATTAAAGTCCCATCGTGTGATGCCAACTTACGGGAAAGAACATAATATCAACAATTAACAAGAAATTGAAAAAAAATATCGTAAAAGCTCATTTACTAACAGTCAGATTATATTTTACTTTTTTACTATAAAAATGAACAAATTAATCTTTGTATGTTAAATTAAAAAGTAATTTGATATTTTTTATTAAAAATTTCATCAATTTGAATGGTTAGAATGAATAAAACTGATATGACTGACGATATAACTAAACAGTGATACTTCACTTGCCATACATATCTCGTGTTGATATACACGGGCAAATTTTCAGCAGTAGAAATGAATTAAGTTTTTAACAAAAAGACAAAATTGCTCTTTGACCTATAGTATGGGGATTAATTTGTCCTTTTATTGAGTAAAAGGCAAAATACAATCCAACTCCTAGTACGACGACCTCTATGATATTTTTACCAAAGAAATGAGACCAACGTGCATTATAAAGCTCAAGCAGTCACATTCATGTTAATAGTGTAATTTCACAGATTACCATGCTCAACTCTACATTAACTTGTCTTGAAAGAAAAACAGGAAATTTCTGCTAGTTCAAATGATCAATAATCAAAGTCTAAAGCATATGTTCTTTAAGGATTTTAGTATATAAGGATTCCCAATTAGGACTAACAAGAGACTGTAAACTTAGTGGAAGTTTATTACAAGCTGTGATCGAAAGGCTTTCTCATAAATAACCATACAAAAGCCTTGTGATAAATCTATAACTATTGTCAACTCATAGTTTCTATAAAAAAAATTTGATTTATAACTTATGGCTAAACCAGTAGCACTCACCTTGAACGAGAGCCGACAAAGGTAACACCCTTTCCAAATCGGCCATTTTCTCCAGCTTCTGCTTCCATGGGATCTTTCACTTAAGTTTTGGCCTCTAAAGGGGTATTACCTTCCATCCCATTAAAAAAACAAGGGTTCTAAACGTCAGCATGTCATAGGTTCAATAAAATTCCATAGAAAGACTGAACTCCGAGATTGTGGTACCTCAGGACTGTTGTCTTTCTGCTTCGCTGCTTCGCTGCTAAGTGATAACGATGACACATTATCCACCTAAATATCTAGACTTAACTCCACTTAGCATCACTGACTGAAGTTTTCCTCCGGCTTTGCACTTTTTAAGAAGCAATGAGGCATGGTCAATATCTCGGGAAGTTGAATGGTCTTCACCCCTCAACCACAGCAAAGCCTGAGCAGCTGCATCCTTTTCTGCAAGTTTCTTGGTGCTACAAGGCTGCCCAACAAAATCCAGCCCATTAAAGATGACTGTAGATCGGAACTGGTTGTTCTTTAGTTGCTTTGTCTTGTAAGTGGGTGGTCCATGTCCAGCCCTGGCAAGGACTGTTTGCAGATGATTCTTCGAATTATCAGCCTCGCTTTTACCTGGTGTTTTAACAGTAGCTGTCTTATTTGAAGACGTCACCTGACGGCCAAAGACAAATCTACCTTCACATCGATCTTCTGAGACCAGCAATCTTACTGCCGAGAGGAGCTCATTGCTAGAATGCATGTCTAATGTAGGATCCAAAAGCTGCCAACAAACCATCCGCATAAATTAAATGTTCGAGATGTTAGCTTTTGGCAGTGAATTGAAAGAGAATGGCATAAAGAAAGATAAGAAACTAGGATTTGTAAAGTAGGAAATCCAAATTCAGGAGAAAATGAAACCAAAAAACAAACTAGCTCTCTAGATTTCATCAAAATATTGGACCTATAAGGCAAAGATAATACTTACTTTCCTCTGAATTAGTTCTTCGAGCTCTCTTTTCACGCTTAAATACATAACAGCTAAAGCAGGTTTCATGAAGAACTCCAAATATCCTCCCAACATCTTCAGATGTCCATCCTATCAACACCCAAGAAAAGGTTCAACATAACTTCTATGCCAAGTAAGACTGAATTGAGGCAAATAATCTTCACTCCAAGAAGAAATGGAGCACGCAAATATAACAATTCAATTGAGTAACTTACTAGTCCACCTCTAGAGATGTTCCCTCCAAATAAGAGCAGTATGGAATCAGAAACACCAGTTGAATCGCGGAGGAATACTGCATTCACTTTTACCTTTTCATTGAAAACCAGCCAAGGGTATGGAACTTTGGGAACTTCAGCATTCACCGAATTCTAATTTATGTCAAACAAACAAGTTGAAAATCAATTAATAAATAAGTAACAAATTTGAAACTTAGCATTCCGATGAACTAGTTCTTTACCATTCAAGCAGGTTACTTGAAACAATGAATTATGAAAGGAAAAAGAAGACCAATGAAGTAGAATGCAAATTACCGAGTGTAAAAGAACTTGACCATCCTCCATTGTTTTCAGTGCAATTGACTTCTCTTTGTTCTGTAAAATGAAATAGCATAAGTGCATATTTCATTAAATATATTTATAAAAAAAAGCCTAATAATCCTAAATGATGGATAAACTGTAAGGCATTGACCAGACAATTCTTTTTGACAAATAAAAATACTCTTTTATCATCCTTCCCCATCAGAACATCAACATAGATGAGAAATATATGTTAACAAAGATGCGTAAACAAAACAGAATAACAACAACAGCAGCAGCAACAACAATAACAACAGAACAATGGTTGAGTGAAATGCTGCAAAACTCACCACAACAGAGCATATCCCTGGAAACAAGCCAGCACAAATAACTGCCCTGACAAGATGTTCATCGTGGCTCCACTTATTGCAGTTTTCTACATTTTGATCAACTAGACCAGCATCCTTGAGCAAATAGAAGAACTGCTTTCGTAGAGAGTGAATAGCCTTGAGAGTTTGTGCAGAAAGAAAATTCTTCCAACAATACTCATAACCAGACTGCTCCCTTTCAGCTTCTTTCCAACCCTCATAGGCTCGGATCAGTGCAATATGATCACTGTATTCCTGGCCAGCGAATTGGGCTTTTGCCGTTCCAGCAAGCTGGCACAATGAGAAAGAAAGATTAAAAGGGCTCCCAATAAACATCACAAGCATAATTTTCCCAAGTTCTAAAGTATTAAACTCTGTTTATGCATCATCAAACCAAAAGAATAAAAGAGTACAGAGCTTCACACTAATCTAGATATTGGGAAATAGGGAGATTCAAACCCTTAACCTTATTCAATATTTAAGGTTAATACCAATTGCAAGTCAAAGCAGGAGAAACTATAACCCAGAGTCTTCGATTTTTACAATAATTAAAGATGACAATAATATAGAAGAATGAAACAAAGAGAAAAAGAACAAATGAACACATCTTTAAGGAACATAGGAAATGCATTGCATTAAGATGTCAAAAGGACAATGCTGGAAGAAAGATCGACTCTAAAATTTACACCTAGAAACAAAACAAGGAACTTGAATAAAGATGCTGGAAAAAGATTCAGATTAAAATTCACATTTACAAAAGATTAAGCTAGAATAAGACAACAAACTTACATCCTTCTTATCAAATGGCATCAGGAATGGATCACGGACACTGAGCCCAGCAACAACAGTCATTATTGGATCCAAACAGTTGAAAATAGCTCCCAGTATCAGCATTTTTCCAAGTTTAGGCTCAACTGGAAGCATTGACAACTTGCGTCCTGCAAGGTCACAATACGAGTCATGGGTCTTTCTTCATTAAAAAAAAATTATATCCATATTTGAAAACCTACGGTCCTTTACAATAACTAATTGCCATACCAAGCACTGTCAAATTCTCGTTTTCATCTAAAGCTCCAATAATCTTCAGATATTCAACAGCATTTTGTACCTGTAAAGAAACAAAATGCATGAACCAATATGTACAATATCATATGGGTAATGCCAACAGTTAGAAGTAATTGCAAATTACCGACAGAAGTTCTGGAGGCTGCAATGCCCTAGAAAGGAACTCGGTGATACCTCCAAGCTCTAGACTTTTGATTTGCAAACATAAAGACTGCAATGGTGTCCTTAAAAGCTCTGGAAGTTGATAATCAGCAAAAGTATCGTAAACACATTTGGGATAAAGATGGTAACACTCGCCAGGTTGAACACGACCAGCTCTTCCCCTTCTCTAAAGAACAAAAACAGAAAGTAGCATGTCAGTCTAGATAATGAAGTCAAATCGAACAATAAAATTAATCAACTAAAAGAAACTAATCACTATAAATAAGCTCCACTAAGTAGCAGCAAACATTCTTTTGACAAAACATTGTTAATGGCCTACATCAGGTTGTAAGTTAGTTGGACACACAAATTGAATTCTGATGCTATGGAAGGTTAAATTCCCCAAATACGTGCAAGTTGATAAACACAGTTCCTAAGCAAAATTACCATAAAGTTCATAACCATAGCATATCTGGGCCTATATCACCTAAATCAGCAAAAAGGCCATTTACTTCCATGTTCTGTACCATGATTTTCACTGGTATTGAAAACATTGGACCACTAAAAATAACATTGAATGAGGTGTTTTCGCCAAGCACATGGAGATTGTCATTTGAGAAAACATATATTTTTTTATATTTAGGTTTTCTAACAAGTAACAGTTAGAAAATTGGCAACTATAAGAAGTACATCCAATATTGCGGATGCATATAGAAACTCAACTTCATATGTAAATCCCTAACTGCAGATATAGTAATTAGATAACTATCAGAAGTCTTACTTGCCGGGCAGCAGCCTTTGATATCCAAGATGGAAGCAAACAAGGAGTATTATTTAATGCATCATAGGATGTTTCTTTTGCCTTTCCACAATCAACCACAAAAACCACATCATTGATGGTGATGCTAGTCTCAGCCATATTAGTAGCCAGAACTATTTTCCTCACTCCATCTTCTGGCTTTTCAAATATTAACCTCTGCATGCCAAGAAACATGAAAGAAAAAATTGTAAAAGAGGAAGTGAAGGAAGGAAACACACCAAAGAGCAGTTACTGAAAATCATCATTCTTTCAAGAGCAAGAAAAAATATTTTGACCAGTTAAACCGTCCATAGCTACTAACAATATGCACAGGATATGGAAAGTAAAAACTGTATTCACCTGCTCAGAGCTAGGCATGGAACCATGGCATGCAAGCAACAACACCTTGCTAGGGTCACCTAGGAGAGGATGAGACTGGAGCTTATCTTTTAGAGAATTTATGTCATCCCAACCAGTCATGAAAACCAAAACAGCACCAGGCCTCTCTTTCCTCACTATGTGGCAAAGAACATACTCAATGAGATTGAAGCCAATTGAGTCAGGATTCCAACAGGACAAAGATTCTCGTGTGCGTAAACTACATCCCCTGAAATCAGCATCTCCAACTACATCCTGTCCAGAAGTTCAAGGGCAGAGATGAAAATTTCAAAAACAGGCAGCCTATAGTTGACAAAGAATTTCAGTTTTCACAACCAAAATCATGCAACAAAGACTAGGTGACCTTGCAAAAATTTCAATACCTCAACAGCAGAAGTTAGCCGACTCTTCCTCTTTTTAAAAGATTGGGCCTGCTTCTGCATTTTCCACATCTTTTCTTGACCATAATCATCAATTTGATTATATGGAGTTAACCTGTATCCAGTCATCTCTAGAATATTCTCCAGAAAATGTGCTCGTACAGGATATGTAAAACCCTAAAACAAAATAAATCATAATACAGATAAAAACAGCAAATTGTTTTTTTTAAAGGAAAGAAAGTTGGGGGTGTTCTCCTTGTAGCCTTCTTTTAAGTGTACATGCGAAATGTATCAATTCCACCATCAAACATTCAACTTTTCACTCCCTACTTATGAGTTCAGGCACTCTTCAAACAAGCATAACTGTACAACTGCTAAATGGTTCAGCTCGTAGGTCTTAGCAACTGAGTTATAGCTCTTAAAATTACATACCTAGACTTCAATTCTGTTCCTTAATTACAATATCTGTCAACATAAACCTTATTTTTCAATCAAATCACTAATGACAATATTTAGACTCAAAATTCATTTAGATTCATCAAAGGGAACTCAAGCATAATTTTTAAAATTCATTTAGATTCATAAGTAATTATACTTGCATGACTACAAACACAAATGCAAATGACAAATCAGTTGCTAATTGATAGACACCTCTTCTTTACACAAAAAGAAACATAAATTTGTTATAACACCAAGTAGCTTATGCTACTAGGAACACTGTGGATGGAGAGCTGGAGAAGGAATCCACCATGTCAATAACAAACATACAATCAATCACTCGGTGGAATTATGGAATTGCATTGTAATACTACTGGTCCAATATTCAAATTATCATAGCAGAACTTACAGGAATATGGATTGTTGGGGCACCACCATAGTAAGAAGAAAAGAGTTCGGCATTTAAGGTTGCACTCATCAAAATCAACCTCAACTCTGGCCGACGTGAAAGGAGATCTTTCAACACAATAAGAAGAAAATCTGAAAGATATGCAACCGGTGGTTAATGTCACAGAAAATATCACTGTAACAGTATAACATTCAACAAGATCCCAAACTCACCTTCATTCATTCCTCGTTCATGAATCTCATCAACAATAACATGACTTATACCTCTCAAATCTCTGTCAACAAGTAGTCGCCTAAGTAAAATGCCAGTTGTACAAAAAAGGAGGCGAGTGTCTCTCCCTTTCATTCCCTCAAGGCGTACTTTATAGCCGACCTTTCAAGAATAACATACCATATAATTAATCACCAAGAAACACAAATAAATTCACATTTCACAAGCATGAGTCATTAAAATAAGATGAATGGCATAATTGCAGAAACTAACAGATTCTCCCAATTTCTCCCCTCTTTCAGCAGCAACTCTTTCAGAAACAGCCATAGCAGATATTCTTCTAGGCTGAGTACATATAATACTACAGGAAGCTCCACGAGCAGCTTCAATCTCAGATTCTAATATGTACTGAGGAAGTTGTGTGGTTTTACCACAACCAGTTTCGCCAGAGACAACAACCACCTGCAAGATCAAAACACATAGCAACATTTCAAATAACAAAAGAATCCACAAGTAACTACGGAATACAGAGCACTACAAAATTTCTTAAACAATATGGACAACCATGATAGCATGAATGCAATAAAAATAAAAACGATTTGTCTACTTCACTTTTAATCTTATTCCTGAATCCTAAGGTGCATCACACTAATTTTTTACATCAATATTTTGGTAGTAATGATTAAGCAAAATAATGATACAAACAAAACAAGGGAGTTGATCAATTCTCTTATTGCGATCAATCCTATAAATATTTTATATTTTAATATTAGTTCATTTTGTTGAAAGAATAGATGCAGATGGGGATGCCAATTTGGAACTTCATATAGTTTTGTATTTTCATTAGATTTCAAGGTTTGTAGGTTACAGCATGCACCAATTATAATTTTGATGATTCTATACCAGAATAGACCTATAAATGTGATATATAAACTGCAACAGTAGGAAACTGAAATGAATTGCAGTGCATCAATTTCACCTGATTCTGTGAGATAGCATTTAGCAATGCATCTCTCTCTTTATATGCAGGCAAGCTTCTACGAAATTCAAGCATCTTTTGGCCTTCAGGAGACTCCTATAGAAGATAGATATTAGCAACATTTAAATTACTGAAAGAAAGGGGCAAGCATGCATATAAAATACATAAAAGAAAAATACAGGATGTACATATATTCTCTCAATTACTAATTTAAATATACACTGAGCACATACTATCTATTTTCTACTAGGACCTTTATATTTCAAATCCATAAAAAGCCAAAAACACCAAAGGGGGCAAAGGAAGAATAAAAAAGATCACAGACAACACAATTAGGAATGGACGTCCCAAACAGAATGCGAGATGCCACACATATGCATGAACTAACTCGTATATATTATAAACATAAAAAACGAATTATTGTAAGGTGGACCTAGGATGACTGAGCATAATTAAAGAAATCAAAAAATGAAACCTGCCATTCTTGTTGCTTATCACGTATTTGCAAACTTCTCTGTCGAAGAATTCTCTCCAAGGCAACACTATTCTGTGCAAAGGGCTCTGGATTAACAGGTACTTCATCTGCAGCAGGTATTCCACCACTATTTGAACTAATCAAGGGCTTATCCAATAAGCTACCACTGCTCATAGCCTTATGAGAAAGGTAAGCTATGAGGTGAAGGTCTATATCTCTTTGCAAGCCAAAAGGTAAGACCACCTGATGGTAGGATAAGAATTTTTTAGGAAGAGCATGATAGGCAAAAAGATACAACATATAAGAGCATTAAGAACTACTCAGAGACTTCAGTTAATATTCTACAAAAATTGCCTACTTTATGCAAAGACTGCATGAATATTGTGCAAGTCTTTAAAGAGCTCAAATAGAAGCATATCCCTTATCTGTTCGCATACACACTCAAGTGAAAAAGAAAGAAAATGGGCAAGTACTGGATGGATGTACCTCTCTTTGTGGACGCTTATCATCAAGATCAGATCTATAATTTGGCAATGGAAGTTTACTAAAAACAACCACCTTTGCATATTGACGACTGCCAAGACAGATTATATTTCAGAACTCAGTCACAATGGCAAAAAATGGGGAAAGATGGATAAAAGATGCAACATGCATGCAATGATAGAACTTAAAACACCTATTTAAACCCATTCTCGTTGCCAGAGCTGAAAGTTGCTCAAAGTCACGCCTATCCTTCCTCTCCCTAGATACTACCTCTTGCTCATCTTTGTTGCGAAGAAGCATAGTCAATTTCCATCTCCATTCATCAATATTATCAAGCGTTGAAGCACCCTAACCGACATGAACAAACAAAAACCAAGCAACAGTCCATCAATAGATATAAGAACAAAACTACGAGAACGTGTTTCTTTTCAAAACAAACTCAATATTTAATTTGAGTAGCAAAGAAAACAGTCCCAAGTCAGTTAACCAACTATTCATAAAACTGATAATTGACTCAATAAGTGATTGGAAAATCATTATTTTTCCATTGCAAAGGCCAACACCTCGCAATATGATTAAAAGGTACAACAAACTCCTCTCCACCCACTAACTTAACGGCAGCAAACAAAAAAAAAAATAATAATAATAATAAGAGTATCTAAAAAATCTTTAAAAAAAAAAGGGTATCTAAAAACCCAACCATTTGACTCTGAGACTGTGGAGACCCAAATTCATGGTCCGAATCATCGCCGGAAACATCCTGGTAAGCATAACGGCCATAATTAGAGCTTTGCAGCTCCGAATAAGGCAAGGCAACGTTCCTCCAATCAAAGGCAATAGTCCTGGAAGAAGAAGCAGCAGTCCCAGACTTTGAGCACCTAACGAGGCCATTCCTCAAATGCAAACGCCGGAAAGAACCAGAGGATTGGGTCCTGGGGACAAAGGAAAATGAACAAGGTTTTAAAAGTATTTTAGGGGAGTTGTTAAATTGGAGGGAAGCAGGTCGCAGAGACATGGCGGTTGTCCTGAGATAACCCTGAAATATAGCTGAGTAACACGACATTTTTTGGGGGATTGTTCTGGTTTTTAATCCTTTCTCAGTGGGGTTTTGATTACATTTGAAGATGCTCGTTAGGGTTTTTGGTGAAGAGGGGGTTTTGGGTTTGCTTTGAAGAGATGAGCCTATGAAATTGTTTATGTGGCCATGTAAAGGAACTGTATTCTGCGGCCGCTGGCTGTTCCCGTGTGTCTATTTGGAGGTAATATCATAAATTACCCTCTAATTTTTAAAATTGTTTTCCAGTCCTCTTGTCCTTTTAATATTGCATTCTAAATTTTTCTAGGGGTAAACTACGCTAGTAATCACCCAACTATTTATAAATATCTTTTTTGGTCACTCAACTATGAAAAGTTACAAAATTATCACTCAATTATTAGTAAATTTTTTAGTAACTCAACTATGAAAAGTTACAAATTGATCACCCAACTATTCAATTTTTTTAGTCAGCACTTGTCTAAATATGGCAACATTTAAAACTATCATAATAGCAACTTTAACTCTCAATATTTACATATTGTGTAATTTAATTTTTCTTTTACAATTTTACTTTTATTTGTAACATTAAGGATTAATTTTAAAGAATGAGAAAAGGATGAAAGTTACATTGTCGTGGATTTTTAGGTGTTTTGTTTTTTATATATTTTCAATAAAATTTAATTGATAATTTTTTAATCTTTTAGGTGAAATGGTTACAAAGAAAAGCAAAATAGCAAAAAACCAGATTACACAATGTATAAATATTGATAGTTAAACTTTTAGAATAATGACTAAATTGATATAATGTATAAATGTCGAGAGCTAAAATTGCTATTATACTAATTTTAAATGTTGTCATTGTTAGCCATCTATTAAAAAAAGACAATATTAAATAGTTGAATGATCATTTTATAAATTTTTCATAGTTAGGTAACAAAAAAATTACTAATATTTAATTGACTAGTAATGTAATTTACCCAATTTTTACCATTATCCCACAAAAGTTGGAGATAGTGCTTTTCAGCTTGCATAGTAAATCTGGTTCTTAAACTTTATTAGTTTTATATTAGTTTAAGAAATTAGTAGTTTTCAATTTTTATCTCTAAATCTAAACTTGGATTTCATTAGAGTATAATGTGTAAATTTTTAAAATTGTATCACGTTATAATCGAAATAATAGAGTTAAAATTTAAACTATGCGTCTATCAATTTGAGAAAATAAAATATGTAAATTAATAATAATTAAATATTCATAAAATAAGAAAATACCAAAATAGAAATTTTACAATAAATAGAAATTGAAAAGAACAAATATACAATGAAAAATGTTAATTTATTTTTGAAAAAGAAAATGCTAATCAATATCGAGTATAATAACAACAAATATTACATTTTCAAAAGAATATGTAAGTTTAAAAAAGTTTGAGACAACATTATTGGAGGTGACATTCACTTCGAACATGGACCTTAAAATGGATGAAAAAAATTTAAAAATTTTCATTTAAATTGTTATGGCATGACCTTATTCGTTTGCATCGTCTACACTAATTGGAAGTCGTAATTTTTATTTTTATTTTTTATTATTCATTTTTTTATGAAATAGTTTTGAATTTCTTGAATTTGCTAACCAAAACCCGAATAATTTTCTTCTGCAATTTTTGTCACTAACCATTGGATCAATTTGGATTTGAGTAATGTTTTTCTGTTCGTCAAATTTGGTATTGATCCATCGTACCGGTCGTCAAATTGTCACTTGGAGCTCACTAGTTAAATTTGAGAACAAAATTTAACAATCAATTATTTAAATAAAATCTTTTGAATTGTTCAATGACTTAAATAAAAACTTTCAAATAGTTCAGGGACTTAATTGAAAACTTTTCAATAATTTAGTAATCATTTTATAACTTTTTAAAATTAAGTAACCAAAATATAAACTTACTAATACATTAGTCACACTGGATGAAATTCACCCAAACTAAAAAGTTCAGGCTAGCATCCCTCTAAACCCTAGGCTAAGGCTTCATTTGGGTTACCTTATAGGAACACTTGAGAAGCAACCTCAATTCCAAATAATTTTGGCAACTTCCAAACAACCCTCTAAACCCCAAAAAATCAAATACGAGAAACCTTGCTGCTTTTGTCTCCCCCTCTCTAATATCGTAACTCGACTCTCTCGATCCCACTCTTCTAGAACTCTCTTGATTCCAGTGTTTTCCGCTGCACCTCCGATCCACTGAATCAATTCCCATACTCACCGGAAATGGCAGCCGTTACAGCAGCTCAGCCGCGCTCTTCCAAGACAGAGTCCTACGTTGACAACAAGCGCAAAGAAGACATCCGCCAAGCCAACATCAAAGCAGCTCGAGCCGTTGCCGACGCCGTTCGAACTAGCTTAGGTCCTAAAGGTATGGACAAAATGATCTCGACCGCCAACGGCGAAGTCATCATAACCAACGACGGCGCCACTATTTTGAACAAGATGGAAGTCCTCCAGCCCGCCGCTAAAATGCTCGTAGAATTATCTAAATCGCAAGATTCTGCTGCCGGTGACGGTACCACTACCGTTGTCGTCATCGCCGGCGCCCTTCTTAAACAGTGCTTATTGCTTCTTACCAATGGTATCCATCCTACTGTTATCTCTGATTCTCTCCACAAGGCTTCGACTAAAGCCGTCGATGTACTCACCGCCATGGCCGTCCCTCTCGAGATCTCTGACCGTGAATCTTTAATCAAATCCGCCAGCACTTCGTTGAACAGCAAGGTTGTTAGCCAATACTCGACTCTACTGGCACCGTTGGCCGTTGATTCAGTTCTCTCGGTCGTGGATCCAGCAAAACCGGATATGGTTGATTTACGAGACATCAAGATTGTGAAAAAGCTGGGCGGAACCGTGGACGATACTGAGTTAGTTAAAGGGCTGGTTTTTGATAAGAAAGCGAGTCATGCAGCTGGAGGACCAACCAGAATGGAGAACGCAAAAATTGCGGTAATTCAATTTCAAATTTCCCCTCCTAAAACTGATATTGAACAGAGTATTGTAGTTTCAGATTATACTCAAATGGATAGGATATTGAAAGAGGAAAGGAATTACATTTTGGGTATGATTAAGAAGATCAAGGCAACGGGTTGTAATGTTTTGTTGATTCAAAAGAGTATTTTGAGGGATGCTGTTACTGATTTGTCATTGCATTATCTGGCCAAAGCTAAGATTATGGTTATTAAGGACGTTGAGAGGGAGGACATTGAGTTTATCACCAAGACCTTGAATTGTTTGCCTATTACTAATATTGAGCATTTTCGAGCTGAGAAGTTGGGGCATGCTGAACTTGTCGAGGAGGTTTCACTTGGTGATGGGAAAATTGTTAAAGTTACTGGGATTAAGGATATGGGAAGGACTACTACTGTTTTGATTCGTGGTTCGAATCAGTTAGTTATTGAAGAAGCCGAGAGGAGTTTACATGATGCTTTGTGTGTGGTTAGGTGTTTGGTTAGCAAGAGGTTTTTGATTGCCGGTGGTGGTGCTCCGGAGATTGAGTTGTCCAGGCAGCTTGGTGCTTGGTCTAAGGTCTTGCATGGTATGGAGGGCTATTGTGTGAGGTCATTTGCTGAAGCACTTGAAGTTATTCCTTACACATTGGCTGAAAATGCTGGGTTGAACCCTATTGCTATTGTGACTGAGCTGAGGAATCGACATGCTCAAGGAGAGATCAATGCTGGGATCAATGTGAGGAAAGGACAGATTACTAATATCTTGGAGGAGAATGTAGTGCAGCCTTTGCTTGTAAGCACAAGTGCAATTACACTGGCTACAGAGTGTGTGAGAATGATTTTGAAGATTGATGATATCGTTAATGTTAGGTAATTTCATGCTCTGGAGATGATATGTGTTTCTCTAGTTATCTTTTGCATCTGTTGGCTATTTGAATTAGTGGTTTTGTTTCTTTCTAGACTTGACTATGGTTAGAATTGTGAAATGGCAATCTACTGCCAAATATTTGCTTTCATCGAGGATATTATATGGTGGCTTTTTCTTGAATTTTCTTTTTTGTTTGTTTGTTTTCTTTTCAAAGCTGTGTTTTTTGGTGAACAATGAAACAATACACATGCAGCATGCATATCTTGCCATTCAAGCACTTCTCTGGAATGAGAATTAATGTTTAGCATATTTGACTTCAATGCAACATGTTTTGATTGGAATACTAGATGTGATTGTTTAATCAGTTTTAAGAGTAATAGTTATAATAAAGTAGTGATAAGATTGTTACTATAAGTTGAAGCCTTTGTTACTTGCCCCGAATGTCAGTGTTAGATATGGTTACGTGTCTTTCACAGGAATGTTTAATTTTTAAAAATTTTTCATGCATCTGGAGGGTCCTTGGAGTGTTATACCCCAATATTTAATTTCTCTATCATCACGTGCTGAATGTTAGCATCCTATGTTACTCGGACTCGGGTGTGAGTCTTGGATACAATATGTATCAGACACCAGTATGGTTAGATTTTTGTAAACCTTCCAATGTATTTGGAGGATATTTGAAGGTCATATCCTCATATTCATATGTTGGAAATAAGTGTTAGATATAATTACTTAAAGAAGAAATCAAGAGTCCGAACAATATAGTTGGCATCCTATCGTATATTTGGAGGGTCGTATCTCCATACTTTGAGTCTGAAAATGCGTTCAATATAAGTCCCTTAACATTGTTAAGGTATGAAAAATCAAGAATCCGAGCAACGTAGTTGGCATCTTGTCATGTTTTTGGAGGGTTCAAATCATCATTGTACAATATATATATATATATATATATAAACTTAGAGAAAAATTAAAATATGCATTTGATTCGACTTTGAGTCCGGTAGGTTTAGATGGGTACTCTCGCATTATTGTTTATTATACATACTTTTACATTAAAATTGTAGGTATGTGAAGATTTCAGCAGCAGTGCTGTTGTAGCTTTTAGTATAGATGATGTTTGGACATGACACGACAAACACAATACTAAAATCTGTCAAAAATTAATAGAAATTAAATTGTCAATGGAAAAAATATAATATAAATATGCAAAATTCTAATTCTCTAGTTCCAAAATGGTCTAAGGAAACAATGCATTTGGTGTGAAAAATGATTGGAGCACACACGCAATGAACTTTGATTTCGAAGGAGCAAGCTGAGGGCTGATAATCCATTTAAACCACAGTGCAGCACTTAATTTCAACTAGAAAACTTCATTTAACCAAATCCAGCACATACACTGCTAAACATTGAAAACAAAAAGATACAAGCTCCACAATATTCCTTTGACCCAAAAAGAAAACCTTCACAAAATCTCCTTTACCGGCTGAATCAACAATATGACATAAGAAACTTTAACTCCAATCAACTTTTCTCAGGGTCTCAATCACTCGTTCAAAATCGCTACTCATTGGAACGATGTTTGTCATACGAAGATGTTCTGCTTTGCCCTTTTTTGGTGTGTTCAATGTCACTTTCAACAATTCTCCCACCAATACTTTACTCGCTATTTTAACTGTATTATGAACCAAAACACAAACTCAATGATTGCTCAAAACACCCAAAGCTTCCAAACAACAATATATTAGTAATTATCAATCCATAAAACGAAATAATTCTAAACTTATCTGCTCATTTACCCAATATTTTAAAAAGTTGATAAAACATCACAATTGTTGTTGAAAAAGCAAGAAAAAAAAATTATTACCAGCACAAGGGTGTAGAATTGAAAAATCAAAGAATTCCTGAGCTGAACAACCAAAGATGACTTGTGCAGCCCTATCAAAAGCTACAACATTCAGAACCCTTGTCTCTGTTCCAATTGAAAACTGCCCTAACCCCCCAAAAAAAAAAACAAATGATTGCCTTTCAATGAAACCCAGAAACACATGGTTTACGAAAAGCAAAGTTAATGCAAAGAGAAAGACATGGACATACGAGTAAGCGGAAGAGTCGCTTAGAACTGCGCCGGCGACCGGCGCATTTCCGATTGTTGCAGATAAACTCGGCCGGCGTGTCATCAGGGACAGGCGTTTCGCAGAAACGACAAACTTTGTAAGAGAAACAAGATTGATCCATTGCTAAAATTGAACATACTAACCTTGTTGATTCATTGCCTTGCATCCTTTACAGCTTGTCTTTTTCGTTCTTCTCCCTTTCAGTTTTTACTCACAGTGTTTTGCCCTTCCCTCTTTCCCGTCATTTAAAGTTTCGGCTTAATGCCCGCTTTGGCCCTAATTTATATTTTTTTCTCACTTTAATTAATTTTTAAAAATTCATTTTAATACTTAAATTATTATTTGTTACATGATTTAACTCACCGTTTTAAAAAAAAAAATGAACTCAAATTATTATTTTTAAAATGAATATTTAATCAATAAATTACAACTGAATAATATGAGTGCTATTAAAACACATCACATAGCTCATTTTAAAATATATATTATATACTATTTTAATTAAAATATATTATATAACATATAAATATTTTTAAAAATGTAAAATAAAATTTAAAAATATACAAATACAAATTTTAAAATGTCAAAATAATATGTATATTTTAAAAACACGTGACACCTGATGGTACATGAACAAGGAGTAATGGCTACTGTAAATGTTGATTCTCAAATTTTGTTTTCCAAAATTTTGACAAAGAAGATAAAAAGAAAAGGAGAAGAAAAATAAATAAATTTTAAAAAATTAAAATTTTAAGTTTTGAAATTCTTAGAATTAAATTTATTTTTAAAATTTAAAATTAAATCAAATTACATCATTTATAAGCATTTAAAATTATCATTTTTAGGATAAAAGATCAAATTGACTCAAATTTGTAAAACCTTAAAATTTTGTCAAATAAATAAGATCGAAATGAACTTTTGTGTTGATGCCTATAAACACTTGTGATGCAACATATGCGAGATAGATAATTGTGATTGAATCGGTTTTCTTGTTTGGGTTTAACCGAGGTGATTCTTTGTGTTGGATCTTGTGTTGGATCTTTGTATTGACATTGTTGTAGTTCAATTCCTAATGCACTCAATTCAAGTTTTCGAGAAAAAAAACATAAGATTTTCACGGAAAACCTCAGGGGTAGTTCTTGTTTTGCCTCAAATTGTCATCGACATAGAGCGAGAAAACTACAACTTCAACTTCCATTCGAATGAGGGAATGGTTATTTATTCATATTGAGAGTCTTTTCTAATTAGAACTGTTACAAATTGGTAGAGGAATGTTTTCTCAGATTTCTTGGACTTGGAGGTTTGTTTGTTAATTGTTGCCCTCTAGCTAAGATAAGAGACTAGAAAGATTAGGATAATTTAAAATTTTCTCTTTTTGCTTGCTTTTATACAGGAGAATATTGTAATGGAATTTGGAGATATCTGAATTTTGATAGAATATATAGCAATGATAGATGACACTATTAAATTGCAAGGGTATTTGTAAATAATAGAGGATAAATTGCTAGCTTTAACACAACAGCTTTTTTGCGGTGCCAAAATGGACATACACTTTGTTCTACCAGTAAAGCAAGAGTACACAACTAGTGCCCCACATGTAGATCGGAAGCTGGGTGATATTAGATGTTTAGCGTTGGAGAAGGTGGTGAGTCCCTTGAATTGCCATGCAAATCTCGCAATTTGGGATGCCACAAATCTTTCCCTCTTCTGACAAACTCAAACATGAGGCACTTGCAATTTTAGACCATACAATTGCCGTATCTTGGGATCGAGTGTTCAGTTGTTGGGATATTCCTTCTGGTTGCCCATCCGAGAGATGATCACAAAATGGATGCTAACGATAAGTTTTACGATTTTATTACTATCTTTAAATAGGCCACGCTATGTTGTGAAAATGATTGGAGCACACACGCAATGAACTTTGATTTCGAAGGAGCAAGCTGAGGGCTGATAATCCATTTAAACCACAGTGCAGCACTTAATTTAAACTAGAAAACTTCATTTAACCAAATCCAGCACATACACTGCTAAACATTGAAAACAAAAGATACAAGCTCCACAATATTCCTTTGACCCAAAAGAAAACCTTCACAAAATCTCCTTTACCGGCTGAATCAACAATATGACATAAGAAACTTTAACTCCAATCAACTTTTCTCAGGGTCTCAATCACTCGTTCAAAATCGCTACTCATTGGAACGATGTTTGTCATACGAAGATGTTCTGCTTTCCCTTTTTGGTGCGTTCAATGTCACTTTCAACAATTCTCCCACCAATACTTTACTCGCTATTTTAACTGTATTATGAACCAAAACACAAACTCAATGATTGCTCAAAACACCCAAAGCTTCCAAACAACAATATATTAGTAATTATCAATCCATAAAACGAAATAATTCTAAACTTATCTGCTCATTTACCCAATATTTTAAAAAGTTGATAAAACATCACAATTGTTGTTGAAAAAGCAAGAAAAAAAATTTATTACCAGCACAAGGGTGTAGAATTGAAAAATCAAAGAATTCCTGAGCTGAACAACCAAAGATGACTTGTGCAGCCCTATCAAAAGCTACAACATTCATAACCCTTGTCTCTGTTCCAATTGAAAACTGCCCTAACCCCCCCCCCCAAAAAAAAAAACAAATGATTGCCTTTCAATGAAACCCAGAAACACATGGTTTACGAAAAGCAAAGTTAATGCAAAGAGAATGACATGGACATACGAGTAAGCGGAAGAGTCGCTTAGAACTGCGCCGGCGACCGGCGCATTTGCGATTGTTGCAGATAAACTCGGCCGGCGTGTCATCAGGGACAGGCGTTTCGCAGAAACGACAAACTTTGTAAGAGAAACAAGATTGATCCATTGCTAAAATTGAACATACTAACCTTGTTGATTCATTGCCTTGCATCCTTTAAAGCTTGTCTTTTTCGTTCTTCTCCCTTTCAGTTTTTACTCACAGTATTTTGCCCTTCCCTCTTTCCCGTCATTTAAAGTTTCGGCTTAATGCCCGCTTTGGCCCTAATTTATCTTTTTTTCTCACTTTAATTAATTTTTAAAATTCATTTTAATACTTAAATTATTATTTGTTACATGATTTAACTCACCGTTTTAAAAATAAAAAAATGAACTCAAATTATTATTTTTAAAATGAATATTTAATCAATAAATTACAACTGAATAATATGAGTGCTATTAAAACACATCACATAGCTCATTTTAAAAATATATATTATATATTATTTTAATTAAAAATATATTATATAACATATAAATATTTTTAAAAATGTAAAAATAAAATTTAAGAATATACAAATACAAATTTTAAAATGTCAAAATAATATGTATATTTTAAAAACACGTGACACCTGATGGTACATGAACAAGGAGTAATGGCTGCTGTAAATGTTGATTCTCAAATTTTGTTTTCCAAAATTTTGACAAAGAAGATAAAAAGAAAAGGGAGAAGAAAAATAAATAAATTTTAAAAAATTAAAATTTTAAGTTTTGAAATTCTTAGAATTAAATTTATTTTTTTAAAATTTAAAATTAAATCAAATTACATCATTTATAAGCATTTAAAATTATCAATTTTAGAATAAAAGATCAAATTGACTCAAATTTGTAAAAACTTAAAAACTCAGTATATTTGGTTGGGGAATAGGAACGCATTCCTCCCCAATTCAGTGGGCCCACCACCAAACGTTAGTTTGGTTGGGTGGAATGCCATTACATGCCAATTCTATTACCTGACTAAGCGCTATTTTCTATTCCGTTCAAAATGCCCTGAATAAACACTGAATACACATTTCTTTTCTATTTTACCCTCCCACTCATCCATCTTCCCGACCCTTGTTTCTTTCTTCTCCTGCCCCCCACTCAGCCATCTCAGTCCCGACCCTCTTACTTCCTTCGTCCCCTGCCTCCCACTCACCATCTCGGTCAGACCCCTTGCTTCCTTCTCTCTGCCTCCACTCAACCATCTCGGTCCAGACCCCTTGCTTCCGGTAAAAGTCAAATTCGGATGATCTCGGTGGCTTCGGGTGATTCACTTGATTCATGGGTCTCCATTTTTTCTCTCTCATAATCCTTTCTCTTATTCCTCTAATTCTTATTTCAAGAAGGTAAAAAATATTATTAAAATGGTAAAATAGAAAGGAAAAGTAAAAGAATTTTGAGGAGAAGAGGACAAGGAGAGCTTCTTTTCTTTTCTTTTTTATATAAAGTTTTGGGATGGGGCTTTATATTGTAAATCTTCTTTGAATTTTTGTATCTGATTCAAACAAATAATTAGAATCTGAGATTGCGAAGGTGGTGTCTGTCTCTGTGTATGAATGGAGTACTATAATATAGAATGTGTGTTATCCATAGATGGATTGAATGAGGAAGAGATCCATCACCATAATCTGCATCATCCGAATCCTCATCATGGTCACCATCCATTCTCATCTTCAAAGCCTCACATTGCCACCAACAACGCCAACAATAGTAATATGGTCAACAATATTGTGGTGCTACCGAGATCACTCTGCTACCGGCGTTCATGAATTCTTAGAATGCCTGTTTGTACCAATTCTATGTACCCACCAATCCATCAGGTCTCTCTCTTTTTCTTTCCAATTTTAATTTGCATTTTGTGTATTGTTTTTAATTTTGCTATTTTGTTGATTTTGGTTGATGGGGTTGAATAGATTTGCTTTGCATTTAAATGGGATTTCATTATGATTTGATTTGAGATTGTTTCTTGGTTGGATCTAGGTTTAGGATTTTTAACCTCTATTGTCTATTTTATGGTTTATTTTCAAATTTGGAATGAATTCTTTGGATTTTTTTTCTTTTGGGTTCAACTTACACTTTGCTTTAGAAATCTTTTGAAATTAGAGTTCTTCAATGATGTTTTTATGAATTTTTGTCAAATAAATAAGATCGAAATGAACTTTTGTGTTGATGCCTATAAACACTTGTGATGCAACATATCTGAGATAGATAATTGTGATTCGAATGGTTTTCTTGTTTGGGTTTAACCGAGGTGATTCTTTGTGTTGGATACTGTGTTGGATACTGTATTGACATTGTTGTAGTTCAATTCCTAATGCACTCAATTCAAGTTTTCGAGAAAAAAAACATAAGATTTTCTGGAAAACCTCCGGGGTAGTTCTTGTTTTGCCTGAAATTGTCATCGACATAGGCGAGAAAACTACAACTTCAACTTCCATTCGAATGAGGGAATGGTTATTTATTCATATTGAGAGTCTTTTCTAATTAGAATCTGTTACAAATTGGTAGAGGAATGTTTTCTCGATTTCTTGGACTTGGAGGTTTGTTTGTTAATTGTTGCCCTCTAGCTAAGATAAGAGACTAGAAAGATTAGGATAATTTAAAATTTTCTCTTTTGCTTGCTTTTATACTGGAGAATATTGTAATGGAATTTGGAGATATCGAATTTTGATAGAATATATAGCAATGATAGATGACACTATTAAATTGCAAGGGTATTTGTAAATAATAGAGGATAAATTGCTAGCTTTAACACAATGAGTTTTTTTGAAGTGCAAAATGGACATACACTTTGTTCTACCAAAAGCAAGAGTACACAACTAGTGCCCCATGTAGATCGAGAATCGGGTGATATTAGATGTTTAGCGTTGGAGAAGGTGGTTGAGTCCCTTGAATTGCCATGCAAATCATCGCAATTTGGGATGCCACAAATCTTTCCCTCTTCAAAGAAACTCAAACATGAGGCGACTTGCAATTTTAGACCATACAATTGCCGTATCTTGGGATCGAGTGTTCGATTGTTGGGATATTCCTTCACGGTTGCCCATCCGAGATGATCACAAAATGGATGCTAACGATAAGTTTTACGATTTTATTACTATCTTTTAAATAGGCCACGCTATGTTTTAGAACAATATAGTAAGATGTGCCTTTTGTTTCTTTCATGCCATCTTTTGTTGAGTTACTTGAAGGGCATCGGTTATGGTGGGCACATTTCAACTACTGAATAAATGTCATAATAATCTTCTTAATATGAGCCTTAATCGCTAGTTTATTTGCTCTTTATCGGTCTTTCATTCTTTTGGTCAAGATTTACGCCTTCACTGAAGCATTCCATTTCGGCATGGCCCCGATCTACATGGCATTTCTTCGTTTCATGGGCGATGAGGTGAGGCTAGGAACTATAGCTACTGACCTTGAGGTTGGAGCAAATGGCCAAAACTTACATGGAAGGTACCCCACGTAGCATCCGTGATAGTCACCGGAAAGTCAAGGATGACCATGATGAAGTAAAGATGAAGAAAAGAAAATGGCTTGAACCGAAAATGTAATGAAGTAAAGAAGTTTATGAAAAGATGAAAATAGGCTGAATTTTATTATTGAAAGGAGCATCTATTTATACACAAATTATCAACAAAATTTTAGATGAAAAGATTTCTTCTGACTAAATGTCATAGAAAAGAACACAAGTTTGACCTATCCCTCTCCTCTGTAGGAGCAATGGCGGAACCAAATTATTTATTATTTCAGGAGACGGGATATTTTAGTACAAACCTCTAGTCCTCCTTAAAAAATTTTATTTAAATTATTTATAATTTATAAAATTTTAGATTAGTAATAATAAAATTACACTTTTAATCTCAAAAATAATAAAAATTTAATTTAATCTTTTAAAAAAATAATACAAATATTTAATGGTAAAATTATATTCTTATTATCGTAAAATATATAATTTAATTTTGACCCTTTTCTGGATATAAGTATATAAGTATGTATCTAACACAGTTTGTTCAAGTTTTTCAAGAAAATAAGAGTTTCATACATTTGAAGGTCATATCTGTATAACCATGTCTAGATGTGTATCGAATCTTTAGACATAAGTAGGAATAATAATAGTCAAAGCAATATATTTGATACAATTCGAATACAGAAAAAGTCTATTTCAACTAACATGAAAAAGCAAAACTGAGTGGATTTGGCATAGTAGCTGCTAATGAACACTCTTTGCAGTTTGTGCAATCAAAAAAGAAAAAACAAAGCATGCCTGAAACTACAATTGTTGAAATGCCAGAATTACTTGCGCCTAAAGACAATAACAATCGCGGTGCAGTTATCTTTACACCGCCTCTCACGAACAGCTTCCCTTACGAGACAGCGACTGACGGCTGTAACAGGTAAACCCTCCTGCGTAACATGTTTCAGAAAGCATTAGATATAAACAACCAGACATCATAATGAGGCACTTCACATAACCATTAATAGAAAATAGCTAACTCAATCAAGTTCCTCATGACAATCCCATTTCGTCTGAAGCCGACAGACCCCTTAATGGGTCAGTATTGTGGTTGAGCAAGGGTCCATCCATACACATGCCAAGGCCCAAGGCTAGGAGACGATCACCCTCACCTATAAAAACTTGCCCTTAGCCTTGGGAAGACTTTATGTTCCTATTGGACCCTTTTACACTATAAGAACAGAGCTCCTCCACCTATGGCTCTCCTTACGTCTCTTATTTGTCATCAACACCTAGTTATAGAGGAAAGAAGATAAACCATTCCTTACCTTCAGTAACTTGTGAACAAATTCAACAGCATCACTTGGTCCGAATACCTAGAACATTTTTGTTGAAAACAAAAAATTAAAACATTGTTTTAAGACTTAAAACATAAATGACCATGATATTATATGATTTGAGATGTTGAAACTAAAAGAAGACATACCCCCCAGAGGCCATCACAACCAAGAATAATGAAGTGCTCTCTATCTGTGAGGTCAAAAGAATGAATATCTGGAGTAGCAACAACACCAACCTGCAATTTGCTTACTTCTTTAAGATACCAAGTTTTCATTTATTTAAAGGAAATAAAAACGATCAAAATAAGGTAAAAGTATCATGGAGGCCCTTATATTAGGAGTCAGATTGCATTTTATCCCCTCTACTTAAAAAATAGGCAAATTAGTCCATATACATTGGATCAAAGAGCAAATTGATCATTCTGTTAAAAATTCCATTTATTTCTACTGTTAAAAATTGATCCTTGTGTGTCAAAATGAGGTACACATGGCATGCCACATGTAATTGCCTGATTATTTTGGCAGCAACGTCATTTTTTAACAGTAGAAATTGATGAAGTTTTTACTAGAAAGGACCAATTTGCTCTTTAATCTAACATACGGAGGCTAAATTTCCCATTTTTTTAGCAAAAAGGGGCAATATGCAATCTGACTCTTAGTAAAGGGCCTCATAGTACTTTTACCTGAAAAAAAAGCTATGTGAATCATGGTGTAAACTATCACTAAACCAGAATGGACCTTTTTGAATTGGCGATCTCCAAATGCCCTAGACACTTCAAGACGCCCCTGTAATCGTCCATTTGAACCCACAGTACCACCAGCCTGGAAAACAATACAGAACACTTGTAAGGTGTAAAGAATACATAGATCGAAACAATACTACCCAGCGTTTGACATTATATTGTAATTTCAGGCAGTTCAAAAGATGACATTCCAAGACTTCATAAAAGATCAACATCTGTACTTAATGCAAGGGGAAAAGAAAGAATCACTCCTAGAACCGATATCAAATTATGATTCGGCCCATAAAACCAGTCAACTTACTGACTTGGCTGTTCCACTTTTGCATCCATTTTCATGCAAGAGTACCATAAAGGTCAAAATTTAAGCTCATTTCTAGATCATGACTACAATTATTCTACTATTGTTTGTCCACCAAGAAATCTTTTAATGATCAAGATAGTGTACCATGCTCTGTCCCTCCATGTATTCTTTACCTTCTGAATGCGAGCACGTTCTTGTGGATATATGGCTTTATGCTCCCTGGTCAAAACAATGGCCTTCAATGCACTTCCTTTATCTGACCCGTCAATGGATCTTGCTACTACTGCTTTTGCATCCCCAATATTTGCAATGAAAACCTTTGAATTACATGCAAAGGAAAAATTAATCAAAAGCACATCTCAAAGGCACTAATATTTGACAGAATACAATTGTTTGAGAGCATAAGGAAAAGTAATAAAGTAAAATTTCCTTCCCAAGGTTAATTAAAACTTTTCCAATTAAGTGATGAAAAGCATGCATCTCAGAAGTTAAAAGTACCATTGAGCCCCTGTACTAGGAGTTTGATTGCAATTTGGTCTCTTTACTCAAAAAATGGACAAATTAGTCTCTGTATGTTAGATCAAAGAGCAAATTGGTACTTTTGTTAAAAATTTCATCCATTTTTACTGTGAAAAACTAGCGTGGCTGATGGAATAACCGGAGAGTTACACATATGTGTACCTCATTTTGACATACAACGGCCAATTTTTAATAGAAAGACCAGTTTACTCTTTCATCTATCATATCGAGATTAATTTGCCCATTTTTTGAGTAAAAGAGGCAAATGCAATCCGACTTCTAACACAAGAGCCTCTGTGATTCTTTCACCCATCTCCCAATTGTATTCTAACCAAATTACTCCAGTTAAATAATAGAATTATTGAAATAATTGTAGTCACAATTGACAACTATTACCGTTCTTTCAATCACCCACACACAAACAGCTGTAGCACCATCTTGCCATCCCCCTGATAAGATTGAAAGAAACCTTCACGTAAATATAAATTTTGTAACAAAGTAGACCAAGTTGTTGCCTTTTCAGTTTTCACCTGCTTACAAGAATTAGAACGGCTAATTTATAAAGACGAAACAACAAAATAAATCAGAAATTTTCCTGGCAGTATATAGGGTCATTAGGTTTTAAACTACAATATATATTCTTTTCCCCCTCACAATTGGGAGTAATACAACCACAGATCATCTTGCTCAGTTAACAATGCAATCTTGAAAGAAAAACTTTAGGAGTTTTTCATATGCTTTTTTGACCGTTTTAGAGGATGAAAACCAAAAGAAATTCCACATGAAGAACAATACCATAGGTGGTTCTGAAGTTCATTTACCTCACCACAATAAACAGGAGATTCCACATTCGTGCTATGAACATTTATTTTAGGACAGTCAAATGATTTTTGTAAAACAAGAAAATGAGAAAGGGGAGGGGCTTGAAGAGTTTTGCACTTCATAACTGTAAGCAATTTTTGTCTTTTTGCTCCACCTTTCCTTTTTTTTAAGCTTGATGCAACGTGAAACACACAAAACGAAACAAAATGGTAATTTATGATTCATCTCTGCTCCCCCACCCTCAAAGCAATTTCCCGGCTTTGACCCTGGAAACCACAAAGATAGCAAATACTACACAAATAGCTAACGTAGGTACCTGAAGAACTTTCTTTAAGTAGATCCTCATCAGTTTTCCTGAAACCTAGATTAGCAAAGAGAAAACAAATAAAAATCTTAAATGAAGAACAAGAAGGAAAAAGCTGGGAAAGAAAAAAAGAAGCAAAAATCAAATACTATAAATGATACATGTAAAATGTAACATACCATCAAGAATAGCTCTTTTGGCAGCCTTCACGTCTAACTGTAATATCATTGAGAACAATGAGATGTAAATTATTTACAACACAATACAAACAATGCAAACATAAAAAATAAACAGTTAGCTGCAAGTAACATCAAGCTGTAACACCTGATGGAATTTATAAGGAATCACATAATAAAATATCAGAATAAAATGGTAAGATAGCCATAAGATTTAACAAGTCATCAAAATAATTGTCAAAAGTGTTGTGATTTGCTTTACGATGGCAGATAACAGCCTTGATTTTGAGAAAAGATAAATAGTAAGCAAGAGAACTAAAGGCGAATTCATTCTTTCATCTATCCATGAAGAAAATAAATGGTAACTTAGTAGCTACAAGATTTCTAATATATCAAAGTGGTTAGAACTAGAGATTCCAACTAGGAGGTCTCAACTCTCAAGTTAAAATATGAGGATGCCAGAGGCTGTGCCTCCCTTTGTGTAGCCTAGGACACACACACACATTCTTACACACATACATACATACTTGTACACATTCTTACCTATCATGCAGAGATATATGTATGTACGTAGGTAGGTATATATGTCTATCATCTCTTAATCCAAATTTAAACAAATGCATCAGAAAATCAAACATGTTTAAAATTAGACCACACACAGACACACATTCTTACATACATACATGCCTTCTTACACATATGTACACACACACACACACACACACACACACACACATACATTCTTATACACATTCTTACCTACATACAAACATATATGTATATGTTTATATCATCTATTAATCCGAATTTAAACAAACGCATCAAAAAATCAAACATGTTTAAAATTAGACCAAGCAAAACACACCAACTCACGTGGTAAGCCAGCAGAAACAACATTAGCGTGCAAATGCCTCTGAGCATACTCCGCCGCTAACCGCCCTCCATGCCCATCGTATATTGCAAAGTGGCCACATCTAGGAATCCACCAAAATAATTTTTTTTTCTTTAGACAAAAGCATAAAAGACTATTGCTCTTTCACAATATCCACCACCGATTATAGCTTCAAAAAACAGCTAAAAACTTTAAATTTGAGGCTCAGTGGGATAAAATCTAAAAACCTTAATTTTCCAGGAGAATCTAGGGTAGCATCGAGCATGATAACCCAAGCATCTTCCATGGTGTGCCTCGACCCTTTATCCTCTGCCACGTCAGCTTCTATCTCCAAAGACTTTTCTTCCTTTTCTGATTCTTCTTGAACTGGAGTTTGGGTTTTGGGTTTCTTTGCCGCCGAATCGGAGCTGTCATCGTCAACTTCAGGTTGGCGCTTGAGATTGGATTCCGAATTTGAGCCCTCCGCTTGGGTATTTGAGCTAGTGGTTCTCATTGTGGCTTAGATACGGCCAAATATGGCTTTTTTCGGGTGGAACTGCAACTCCTTTTGCTAGACGTCGAATGAAGAGCGAGAGGAGCCCAGTATTTGTTGGTACAGCTTTTCTGAAGGGGTTAATATACTATGCGGTACCTGAGTTTGATTTTAATATTCAATTTGATACTTGAATTTTTTTATTTAGTTAACTACATTCAAGGTCACTAAACTATTATTATATTTATATTTTGATTACTCAACTTTAAAAAATTACAAAATAGTCATAGAACTATTTGAAGTTTTCATTTAAAATATTGGATTGTTAAAATACTTGTTGTATGGCCTTTTATATTCACATCGTCTGCACCAATGAAAAACTCTTTTTGTCCTTCTCTTCTACAATTCTATTTTTTTCCATGAAATAACTTTAATGTCACAAATTTACGAGTTAAAATCCAAATAACATTCTTCTTCAATTTCGACATTGACCGTTAATTTGACTTAGGTCTAAGATATATTCTTCTACTCATTAATAGTTATTGATCCATCGTACCTATCGTTGAATCGTCTCTTGAAATTCACTCGCTGGACTTTAAAAAAAAATTAATAATCCATTGACTTAAATAATTTTTTTTGAATAGTTCAATGACCTTTTTATAACTTTTTTAAGTTGAGTGACCAAATCATAAACTTACCAATAGCTTATGACCTTGGTTGTAGTTTACCCTTTATTTTAATTTGGTACTTGTGTTTTGTTTTGATATTCAATTTGGTACATGAGTGTTTTTTTTTTTTTTCAATTAAGTGTTTCAACTAGAGCACAATATCAAATATTTATTAGGTCACGTAATAATGTTTGATCTAAGGATCAAATTTGAACATTGAAGACAAATCTAGGTGTCAAATTGAGACAATTTTAAGAACTAAATTGAATATTGAAATCAAACTCAAGCACTAAATAATATATTGATCCTTTTAGTAAAAATACCCAAGGAAAATAAAGTTTTTTGCCATTTTAGGATGATATTTTCTTAATAATATAATTTTATTATTTTCAATTTTATTTTCTAAACAACAATTAACAAACATTTAAGTTTGTTACATTTTTAACCATTGTTTCAATCACAAAACTAGCAATCAAAATTATTTTCTTTGAAAGATTATTATTTTCTGTATGGGCACTTTTTTATTTTTAAAATTAATTTTATTTTTGTGCTACCTAAAACATTACTTTTCTTGTATATACCTCTTTGCTTTGGCAATTAGGATTCTAGAAAGTTGATTAATTACTGGTGAATTCCATCCAATAATACTATTAAATTATTAGTAAATTTATATTTTAATTTTTTAAAAATAACTTCATTAAATTATTTTATTTTCGAAAAGATGAAATTTATCATTGATTGAAAATGAAGATAAAACAAGTATAAAAAAATATTCAAATTGAAGTATTTAGCAAGCTCTCTATTATACAATAGGATTGAATTAGTTTTTTTATTGATTAATAAATTAATTTAATCAATATATTATTAAAAATAATTAAGTAAGACTAAAATATTTATTATTAACAGGTATTTTCTTTAATTTACGGGCTAAAAATAAGAAGAAAATATACTACTAAATGATTAACAAAGAATGTTAATCAATATTACATAAATTCAAATTAAGTGTTGAATATAAGTGAAATTTAAAAACCCCTAAAAACCCACTCTCCCTTATAAGTAGACCTTACTAATTATCAACTAAACGTTGGGACTTAGGCTTTGGAAATCTCTTAAACAAATAAACATTACCATTATTATTAAGCTGCTTAACATGTGCAGCAAAACATAGCATCATTTCCACATAAGCATCTCTCCATTTCCTCAATGATTCAATAGGCAAACTCGGAAACTTCCGAAACATCGCTTCGCTGGTCCCCCGGCGACACGACTCTTCCAACATCGACACCTTTTCGTTGTCTTCATCTTCGTGCTTGAGTGTAGTATGTTTCAGCCTTTGGTATTTTTTCCTCCTCTTGTACCTCTTCATGTTCAGACACATTGGGACTTTGCTAGTTTCCATGTTTTGTAATAGAGAGATTAAGGTGGACAATGACATTTTGAGCTAAAAAGAAGGTATAAGCAAAATATAAACTATTTTTCGTGAACAAAAAGAAAATGGGTATCAAGATCAGTGATTTAATTGAATGATAAAAGAAAATGATAGGTGTAAAGGTGAAGTTAAAAAGGGGAAATTGGTTGATGGAGAAATTAATGCGGCCAACTGTTTATTTAAATGAAGTTGATTGTTTTAGGTTGTGGATGGCATAATTGAGTAGAGCTGCCCATGCCTTTAGACAGGCAGATCTTTCAAGCGATCTTCTTTAAAGGTGGTACTCTTATAATTTTTAATGCAATTATTTATGAAAGATAATATTTAGTGGTCTCAATTTATTATAAAATATAGTATTTTTAAAAAATTAGAGTACTTTATTTAGAAAAATATGATAAATTTTATTTTTAAATAGTAATAATGCCATGTCAAATGACGAGTTTATTATGTATTTGACATTTGTCATACTTTATTGTAGAGGCCCATTTTTGTCCGGGCCCATATAATAAATCCAAAATAGAAAATAAAAATAAAGTGTCTCTGTAGTCCAATGGCCCAAAACTAGTACACCCTGAACTGTTGCTACCCAACCATCCAATATATTAACCCAAAACCCTAAATAGACCCATTAACCCAAACTGCCTAGGCCCAAAACACTTGTGGCCCAAAAAGCTCAAAGCATTAAACAGAAACAGAAGCCTAGGGTTTTTGGGAAACCTAGGCGCCGCATGCCGCAAGCAGGGGCTATTCCAATCGTCACGCCACAATATCTGGAGCTCAATCGTCACAGCTGAGCCTGATCGTCGCACCTTCGCAGCCACCATAATTCCCTCAATAGTGCCGCAATCTTTGCGATCACCTGCAAGAAAAGGAAAGTGGAGCAGCAAACTTGGCAACAAATAGGCTAGAATCAATGTTTTCCTCTTTCATTTTTATTTTCGAGTTATAAAAACCCATAAAAAACATGTAACAAGGGGAGATACACAGAGAAATAGATATATCACGATTTTTACACAGAGAATATCAAATCAACCAGAGGTTTTTGTTTTATTTATTTTTTATTTTTCAAGCATTGTTTTTTTTTTTATTTTTTTGAAATCATATATATATAAAATATTAATAAAATACATTTATAAAAAAATAAAAACTTACATTTTTATTAAACCCTTCATACGGTATTTGGCGGCAATGACGATGGCCATGCGATGTCATTAATGCAGAAAATTTGGCCGAAAATCACGGAGGAGAGTGCTCGAGCTCTCGGTTTTTTTTTTGAAGGGATGATAAAATGAAATTTTTTGATTAATTTTCACTTTATATAGGCTTAAGAAACAACGCCGTTTTGGTGGTCAGATAATGATCAAAACGACGTCGTTTCAACTAGGATCCGCGAGCAGACGACCGGACCCGAAGAGGATCCGCGTGTTTTTTAGTTAAATGGATATTTCCGCATTATGTCCTTCCGCATTTTTTAGTTTTTTTAATTCAGTTCTTTTGTATTTTAAATTTACCTCAAACTTTCATTTACAGATTCAATTTCGTCCTTTTCTTTTCTTTTATAATTTTCATTACTTTACTATTAATTTTATTAATCATTATTGTTAATTTTGATTTTATTATTATATTATTATTTTTACTATTATTATTTTATTATCACTATTATTTTATTACTAATATTTTATTTTACTATTACCAATATTATTATTATTATTATTATTATTATTATTATTATTATTATTATTATCATTACTTTTAACATTATTATTCCTATTTATTATTATTATTTCATTACAAATTTTTTTACTATTATTTTTGTATTATAATTATCATTATACGTACTATTATTATTATATTTATGATTTTTATTATGACTTTTAATCTTATTGTTATGTTTTCTAGTATTAGTATTATTACCATATTTATTACTTTCATTATTATTACTATTATTTTATCATTTCTATAATTTTTGTTATTAATACTATTTTTATATTTACTATTATTACTTTTATTATTATTATCAATTTTAATATCCTTACATTATTTTATTATTAATACTATATTTATTTCTTGCCATTATTTGCATCACATATAATTTTATATATATTATATGTTTTAAATTTTATATTATAAAGTATTATACTATATCATATATAAAATTTTATTTTGTATAAAATTCATTTATATTATGTAATATATTTTATTTATATTATTTATTATATGTACTCTTTATAATTATTGCATTAATATATTTTATGTATATTATTTATTTATAACTATTTTAATAATATTATTTATATGTATATATTTTATTTGTCCATATTCTCTCATTTATTTATTTATGATTGTCATTATGTAGTTATTTATTTATTATTTTATATATACATTTTCTATAAAATTATTATATTTTATTTAAAGGTTTTTAAAATAAGGCAATGTTTTGGTATTTAGAAATTCGGGAAATAGTGCCCAAAAATACTGGGTTGCGATTTTCCGTCTGGCTAAATAACTAAATATCCTTTTAACAAGTTTTGTAAATCATGAGATGATTTTGATTACGAAAGTTTTAAAATATCGTGTCCTAACGTACTGGATGTGATGTTTATATTCTTTCGGAACAAAAAATCTCAAGTTTTAACTTATTTTGCTTGAAGTTTTTTAAGAAATCGTATTTTTAAATACTTTTAAATTTCAAACATTTAGACATGATTTTATCGATTTGGTACTAATCTTTGAGTGTTATGAAGGTGCTAACCCTTCTTCATACGTAACCGACTCCCGAACCCGTTTTCTTGATTTTCGTGGACCAAAATCAAATATTTTAAAATAAAACGTTTTACAAGGTGATCCAATCACACCTAAGTAAAAAGGGATTGGTGGCGACTCCCATTTTCGTTTTTGAAAAGTCGACCTCGTTTTTCAAAACTTTAAAAATGGTTTCAACAGCTTGGCGACTCAATGGGGACCAAGAGTCTTAAAATTGATAATTTAATGTCCTTTTGTTCAAATTTAAAATTCTAATTTTAAAAATATGATCCTTTTATTGCATGTGATTTTAAAATATGATCTTCTTTAAAAGTGGTACTCTTAAAATTTTTAATTATAATTTTTAATGAAATTATTTATGAAAGATAATATTTAGTGGTCTCAATTTATTATAAAAATATAGTATTTTTAAAAAATAGAGTGCTTTATTTAGAAAAATATGATAATTTTTTTAAATAGTAATAATGCCATGTCAAATGACGAGTTCATTATATATTTAACATATGCCATACTTTATAATTTAAAAAAATATATTATATTATCATGTGTCATCTTTTTTTAAAACCATCAAATTAAGTGGTGATTTCACGAGGATTTGACATATGACAATCTAGTCTAATATAATTATTTATTAAACTCAATATGTGACACATGTCATATGCAAAGTGAAATCACTATTTGACATGGTGGGATCACTTTTTAGAGAGAAAATTTATCATATTTTTTTCTAAATAACTTTTAAAAATACAATATTTTTATAAAGTACTCGTGGACTTAAGAATGGGAAAACTCAAATTGTTTCATGATTTTGAATCGATCCACTTGAATGAGAGAATTCTTTTTGAAAAACTAATATGGAGACAAGTTTTTTTTACTGTGGGTATGATGTGATTACAAAAATTGCTTTTTCACCATGCATCACATCTCTATATGAAATTATTATTTTACCATTTTATATGTAACTATTAGAAAGGTAAAAAAATGTATAATAAAAAAAAGATAATATAGTTTATTTTTAAATATTTTTATTTGAAGAATTTTGTTTAAATTTTTACTTGTCTTTCAAAAAGATTACACATTTATAAAGATGTTAGATTGAGTGGTGGAGCAAAATGTGTCAACTCTAGAGCGGCAATAAATTTGGCAACATTTGTTTCCATCATAGTTTAGGTTTAAAAATCAATAATTTAATCTAAAATATTCTAAAATAAAATTTTAATTAAATCTATTAAAAATTTATAATTTTATTTTATTATTATTAAAATTAATTCTTTAAATGATCATAATTATTTCTTTCAATAATATCATATATTAACTTCGTTCGGCTTAATCATAAAAAAGGAAGGTACAAAAAGCTCGATGGAGGAGGCATTAGCTATAAAGCAAACTAAGAAGGTAGATTGCTTTTAGCAGGACAGTAGCCCAACAGTTCGACTCTTTGCATCCCAACACAATCTTAACAAAACGCTAATATAACGATGAATAGATTTCAAAACTTTTGCATATTCCCATTGTCAATAGTAACATACAGATAAGGAAGCACTACGAGATAGCCACCATCTCATCTACCCATTCATCGGTGAAATTGGAGTCAAACATTCCCCAAGGGTTCCGGGAATAAAAAAGTAACTTACATTCCTCGTCTATAAAAACACCACCGCACGTCCCAAATTTCCTCGTCTATATTAAATTTTAAGACAACCCGCAACAGGCGGAAACCGTCTCCTTTGTTTCGAGACATGACGAATAATACAGGGCATAGGAGATGAGACATACATATATATTATTAGTACAATTGTTTGCATTTATTTGGTGAACTCTATATGTTACTTGGACATTCACATATACAAACATTCACTTAACAATATGTTAATATGGTTTTGGACTTTGATTCTACTCATCACATAGGTTGTTTTTCAATATCGTTAGATTCATTCTTGCTTAGAGATCTGACTGTGTTTTCTGGACTTTCATCACTTTGTCTTTCCGCAATCATCTTAAAGTATGCATGAGGTGCCCAACCTGATTGTTCAAACAATTAATGAATATGATACAAGAAAAAAAAAAAACTAAAACGAGATATTATACAATGAGATGTGAAAATAACATGCAACATATGAAAAAATAATGTGATCATCAGTATCTATAAACTTCAAAGTAGAAAACCTTATGAAAATAAAGGGTTAATTTTTGCTAGTATATTTACCATACATAAGTCGTAAATTTAGGCTCTATGCTCTAATTTGTTTAATTTTAATCTTTGTACTTTTCAAACTTAAGAATTCCAATCCAGAACCAATAGTAGCACTTAAATCTATTTAGGTCAAATTTTGCTATTAGTCCTGTAAGTTTAGATTTAGTCATTGTTCTATAATTTGATCATTTTTAGTTCTAATACTTTTCAAAATTTGAAAATTTAATCTTAACTCAAATAATAGCCGTTAAATCCATTAGCTAAAATAACGTGAAAATAACAATTACATAACAAACTGAAATGTTATTACAAATGTGATAATATGCTTACTGTAAAAAATTTTTAAAATGATAACATTTAACGACCACCATTTGGTCAAATTAAAATTTGAAAACTACATAAACTGAAAATATCAAATTATAAAGGCTAAATATGCAAATTATGCATATCAAAATAGAGTGATTGAAGTTTGTAAGCGGAAACAAAATACTTGAAAAGCCAACTTCATTTATAAAACTTCAATATGCATGTTAAACTCCATCTTAAAATGCTACTATTTCACGGTTCATCTATTTTTACTCAATCTTAGAGTAGTGTTGAGAGATTTCTACTTCTTTTAGACGAAGTTATCGAAGTGTTGTTTGTTTAGAGTCAATGGATATTTCAACATATTTGGTATTATCTCCAATCAGGGTCTTATCTCATAATTTTGACCAGAACTCGAGTGTCAAATGTTGACTAAAAAGTAGTTGATTCAATAGAGTGAGGCGCCTTGTCAAGTTAGACCATGCACAATGCATGGTCACCTACCAAGAAAATGCAAGTATTTGTGCTTGATAAAGTTTGAATTCGTACCTCACAACATATAACACACTTGTGGGCAAGATCATGTGTGGCGCACGACCACCTACCAAGAAAATGTGATCATTTGCACTTGATAGTTTTTGAGCCTGTGCGATACAACACATAGAACACTAGAGTGCTTAGTGATGTAGTTGTCAACAAGTTCCCTATGTTGTAAGCCAGGAACTCAAATCCTACCAAGCATAAATATTCACATTTCTTTGGTAGGTTATTGTGCACCATGCACAGTTTAACCCAATAAAGCTCTCTATATTAAATCCATAATTGTTTTAGGTAGCCTCAGTCATTTGGCTCTCATTAGAGTTAAAAGTTAAAACCTTGACTACATATAATATTAAACATGTTTAAGGGTTCATCAACTCCGAACGAAAAATATTTTAAAGACTTCTCTCAAATGAGTTAAAGATCCCTCATTAAGTGGGCATCAAATATAGGTATGCATCCAATAGAAATATACTTATTTTAAAGTTATGTATGTGAAGGATCATAATTTAATATCAGTATCTGTATGTATCAAGTACAAATCCGGGTAATTAGATAAATGTTTATATATCGCAGTGCTGCAAATACCTTGAATGCCAGATACACATTCCTAATTTGCGTATAATATTTATAGCAACATCTCTAGGATAAAATTTATGTGTAGAGACATACCATCTTCATAATGAGGACAGGGAAAGAACTGCAGGTAACAAAATGCTGCCATGGACGTTCCTGCATCAATAAAATGAAAAAAGGAACATTTTTCATTATTTCAATGCTAATTAGCGTCAATTAATCAATGGGAAATCATTTAAGTCTAAGTTTACTGTAAAATGGGAGAGAGAGAAAGAGAGAGACACCTATAAGAGCTCCGGCAAAAACATCCGTCCAATGATGCCAGTAATCGTCCACTCGAGAAATACCCACGAGAACAGCGGCAAGTACCGGGAAAATCACGATACAAAGTTTTGAGACATTGCCTCCGCGATTGAATGCTCTTAGCTTTCCCGACAAGTACAACGAAAGGAAACAAAGACCTGCAAAGGACCCTGCATATGATCGGTAAACCAAAACTGTTATATGTTTCCTCGAAGCATGATCGAAACTCAGCCGGAAATCTACAAAATGCATGCAGATCGTTACATGAAGTATGACCACTAGGGAAACTTTTGTATCCTTCCTTTACAATCTTTGCATCCCCATGGCAGACAACATCCCCTGTAACTTGGTCAAACACCGCCTTCCCATCGGGGAAACATCGAAAAAAGAAATTCGGTCTCGGCCTACCGACGGCATCTTTGATCGAATCCGTAATAACTCCGGACAAAAGAACGGAATATAGAATACCTAAGTTGCATGTTTAAAAGCATTTCAATGAGTAAAAACAATGACCATATTGTGTTAACACAACTTAAATTGAAACAAAAGTATACCTAGTATAGCATGGTGAAAATCATAAATGTCCTTTCTCAAATAGTAGTATACACCAAAAATAATGAAAGGCACCAATACTGCAATAACCTGTAAAAATGTGTTACTATTTTTGGCATAACGTAAATTTAGCTTTTAATATTTATTTATTTTAGAAATTTAATCCATAACTTTTAAAAATATTAAATTTGACCACCAGCATTTAAAAACAATTGAATATTTATTTATGTACTTAAATTAAATTTTAAACTCATAACTTTTAAAATATATATATACATGTTTTGAATTTTTATAATTTTATAATTTTTAAATTATTTATTGATGTGATATATAAGGCCATGCCAACGTTTTTAAAAAAATATTTTAATTAACATTTCTTTTAAATATTAATACCTAAATTTATTATCATGTATATTTTTTACTAATGATTTTAGGAAAATCTTGAAGTTGCAATACACATGCATACCGGTACGACCAACACCGGAACGGTATTTTCATGGAAAGGGAATTTTAAATCTGTCATCATTTCTTGTCCGACGAAGCGGTGAAAGGGCTCGACGTAATTCAACAAACCGTCGATGACGAAAAGAATTACGAGGATTAGCCAGTTATGTATATGTGCTTTGACCACCTTGACTCCATGAGATTTTATCGTATGAGTTCCCAACAATATCTCTGTCATCTTTCCAACTGGAAACAATGATCAAAATCATTCGAAATATTTAGAATTCAAATCTTAGTATCTTCGATACACCCTATATTGATGATTAAAACACATAAAAATAAAATACCTTAAGAGGATGATAACTGTGGAATGTTGAAAATGGAGTCAAAGGGCAAAGAGAGAGGAAGAAAGGTTTTTTTTTTTCCTTTCTTTCTTCCTTTTTCCTATTTCTTTTGCTCCAGGGAAGAATTTAATTTATTTTTCAACTCCATAAACAAAAAATAGTAATAAATTTTGGGTTGGAGATGAAAGGAAATAACCCAGATTCTTGGTATGATTAGCATTTAGCACCATTCATTATTCTTCATTGAAGAAAATAAAGTTATTAATTTTCTCTTCTTTTTTAAAAATATTTAACCGTAAGGATATATATGACATTTCAGACACTTAAGTAACTAATATTAAAATTTGCTAATTATATCATCGATTAATATGTTGCTATTATTAGCTTTGTTCAAATGTATTTACATCAAGTTTTAATGATGCTCGATTTTATTTTTTCAACCGTTACAATTAAAGTATAAATATAAATACATGTTTAAGTAATTACAAGTATTAAATTATTGCTAAAGCGCGCGGCAATAGAGAAATTCGTGAGAGATTCAAGTAAAATTTGATTGGTGGGTCGAGGCACAAATGGTTGTTGAATGCTTGAAGTTGGTTTGGCCAAAGAGCTTCACTCAAGTAGGGGTTGATTATGATAATGCAATGTTAATTGATACTATTCGATTAATGAAGTTCGATTAATACATGAATGGTACACTAATGATTAGAAAGTGAAGTTTAGACATGTATTGAGAGACAATAATAAGGTGACTAATTGTTTGGCCAATACGATAATAGGGAAATTAAATCAATTAATTATTCTCACATATCCACCACAATATATTAAAAGATTGTTAGAGGAAGATGCTCATAGCTAGCCCTATACATGAGTTTTAGGCCTTTTTTATCTAATCAGATAAAATGAATTCAATAAATCATAGTTAGAATCAAACCATTTGATCTAACTTTGAATACATAAAACTAGATTAAAACTCACACATAGAACTATGGGATACAAAGATTTATATATATATTTACAAATGGTAAAACTCAAACTTGAATACTTAAAATCTAATACCTCAAATTTTGCCAATTTAATTAAAACCGAAATTTACCCATTATTGAGGCCAAAAAAGGCATTTATGTTTTACAACCAAAACATGCTTTTGTTGAGATAATTTATTTTATTGACGGAAATTAAATTGAAAGAGCATTTGACATAGAATTAAACCAATCCAAACATAAAATAATAATAATAATAATAAACATTTGTAAATTAAAATGGCAGTTTCCTCATGATCGTCAAGCCATCATTCTTTGGTTCATCGGTGCCATCATCACCGGCTGTTGCACCTGCTTCTTTGCCAAGTTTCCTTGCCACCCTAAAATATATATAATTTAAATTACGGATACAATAAATATTATTATAATTAAAATAAAAAAAAGACATGATGCAATTATTAATTATTACCAATAGAAGGATCCCAGCCCCTATGTTGAAGCTCCCTGTATTCTTGACACAGAGCACACCATTCGCAAAGGCAGTGAGTGACCCAATCGGGTGCCGGAGCTTCCGGCAACCCGAATTTGTTTCTTAGTTTGGTTCTGTAAGTGCACGACATTAGGCACGGCAATCCAATTAAGAACGCGATTGCACCGTAAAGCAGACCACTGGTTCCACAAGCTGTTGAGTCCATTAATATAGACATGATCAAAAAACTTTTTTTTTTATAAAAAATATTTCCAACACCTCTCATATTAAGTATCTAAAAAAACCAAGTAATTTAATATAGTTATTTTCTAAAATGAGTAACTAAAGACAATTTATTACGATATTAATATTTTTATTAATTTTATAAAATTTTAATTGGCACAATGATAAATTTATCTCTTAAAGTTAATTTATACATCCTTTCAATTTAATTTTGATTTAACAAATTTAGCCTGCAATATTTGTGTACATATCAAGACTAAATTTGTTGAATTTTAGAATCAAAATAAATTTATTTTTATATTAATCAAAATTAAATACAATTAACAAAGATTAATATCGTGATTAATTGTGTTTAATTGTTCAATTTTAAAATTAACAGAAATTAAATTACTCTAATTTTTCTAAAGAAATTAATTTACTTAAGGCGAGAGGTATTTTTGTTTTTTTTTTTAAATCATATCAAAATTTTCATTAATATATAATAAAACCATTGAACAATGATGTTAAATATACGATTTTTTTTCCCAAAACCCGTTATAAAATTTATTTAAAAAATGAGAATATTTTCAAATGTCTCTCTATGCTTACTTGTGTGGCCATCATCCACGATTTCGGCGATCTGGCCGAATGTCAAACATGGGAAGAAGGCTGTCACTAGAGCTGAAATTTAAAAGAAAAATTAATCGAAATTAATCATTATAAATTATGTGATGATAAATGAATAAAAAAATATTAACCCATGATAATAACATAAATTGCATGGAAAATGAAGCGAGAACGTGTGTGCATGAACCCGCAGTGATATTGAAAACTTTAAAGAAGATTTACCGTTCATCGGATCATCCATGAAATCAAAAAGGCCAGTCCGCCAACCGTCAACACCACCATTCCCCACCGGGATCCCTGCCACATGTATATGAGGCGAAACAGGCGGCATGCCCTGTCCTTGATCAGGAGGCAAGAATGCCGGTTGAGGAAACACTTGTGGCGCTACGTTAGGGGCGTAAACGGTCTGAGGCTGCGTCGCTTGTGGTCCTACATTTGCGTACATCTGATTCGCAACTGGACTTTTCGGCGGGTACTGTACTGGCTGTGGCGGATACGCCGCCGCCGGCGGCTGCTGGTTCGTCCCGTTCGGGTACGCTGGATTGTATTGCATGTTTTGTTGCGGTGGGTACGGCGCGGGCCGCTGCGGTGGAGGATAGGCTTGGTTAGGTTGTTGTGATGGTGGTGGGTACTGCGGAGGCTGCTGTTGAGCAGGTAGTGGGTACTGCAGAGGCTGCTGCTGAGTTGGTGGTGGGTATTGCCGTGGCTGTTGCTGAGCAGGTGGTGGGTATTGCGGTGGTTGTTGTGGCGGGAATTGAGGTTGTTGTTGGCCTTGTTGATTGCTGTTTTCATAAAGTGGTGGTGGTGGTGGATATTCATCGGCCACATTCGGAGTTGGTTCATGGGTCGGGTCGTATTCTTGAGGGTGAAGCTCGTATTCGGCTTGTATTTGTTGATCAGGGTCTGTATCAGGGCGTCCCATTGTCTTCTTCTTCTCTCACTATTCTTTTTGTGCTCTCTTGGGAGATAGAAGACGATAGCTAAAACAAGGTTCTATGGTTACTTATAATTAGTCTAAGATTCTATAAGGCGGAAAAATGATGAGTGAGGAAGCAGCAAAATTTGAAAATAAAATATGAACGAAGTTGCCTACGAAAATGATGGGAATTATTGGCTTAGAACATTTTTAAATGAATTTACTTTTTAGTACTGTGCATTTAATTTTTATATTTTATCTTACTATATTATTACAATATTTAATTTTATTTTTATTGTTATTTTTACATTAATTATAAATAAATACAACTTTAATCTGTAAGGTTTAGACATAAATCAAAATAGGGGTAAAAAAAAGTCAAAAGGTTTAGAACTCGGTTTAGAATAAAGATTAAACTGTCATAGTTTAGTAAAAAAATTAAAATTATATTTAAAATCAATATCAAATTTAATTTTAGAAAAATCCTATCTGATTACTCTTATTTAAAAAAAAAAAAGTTATGGGCTAATTGGGAAGTTGCATGTAGACAGTGGGTGGTAAACAAATAGAATTGACCTGAGAGAGTTGACTTTTGTGGTTACAAAACATTAAGTCTACGGCTACATGACAGTGACACATGGGTTAAAATGATTGGCGGGGTTTACTTTGACTATAGTAGTGTGTCCAAAGGCGTAGACTTTCAACCTCCTCTGATTCTTGGCAAAAACGCTGACGCCGAAACCCCACTGGAAATCCATGTGCCACTGTCGACATTAACGCGTAAACTCTACGTTGACTTTCACGGTCTCAACGTTTTGAGTCTCGTCTCTACCTCATTGCACTCCATCACCCTAGAAAAATAAAATCAAATTTCAAAAGCAAAATTAATTCTCCAAGTTTGGATTAATTTAAATCCCAAAAAAAAATATCATAGAAAGATTTGAATGTAAAATAAATAAATAATAAATGTTTCACAACTATAATTTGGAATATAAAAATATAATGGATGAAAAATTGAAAGGATGAAAACGAAAGAAATTCAAATTCTAATAATATAAAGAATTGGTTGAATATGATTGGAAGTTAATATTTTTTTAAAAGGACAATTTTATTTAACATAAAACTGAATAATTTAAATATAAAATAATTCAATTAGGTACAAATATTCTTTGATTAGTCAAATCCCGATTTATTTTCTCATTAATTTGAAATGATGTTATAAGAAATAATCAAACGGAATTCTTTCTAATAGTTTTCAATTTTCATTTAAAAATATTTTAAGAAAACGAAAAAGGACTAAATTGTTATTTTTAAAAAAGAAAATAAAGTCATTATAACTGATATCATTAAAAAAACAAAGACAATTATCAAGTTAGTATGGTGTAACGACATCAAAGACACGGTGATTCTCTTTCAGTCATCAATGGATGAAGTTGCCGTGAAACAAATGCACACACGGTATACTCATAGCTAAATTCTTTTTCATAATCATTTCTCTTTTTTTTTTCAATGCAAGTTATACATTCATCTATAGATGAATAAAAATGAGAAATCGATAAATAAACTACGGTACTACTCCAAAATCAAAAGTCAAGGATCTTTATCATGGCCGATGGTATGGTAAAGAACGTACGGCTTCAGAGGTGGGGCTGCGGCTGTGCCACCCGTAAAGGTTTAAGGAAGGGGAGTTCAATTAAGGAAGCGAATGGTGGAGATTGGCTAGAAAAATCAAAAATCGCCGTTGCCGGGGATCGAACCCGGGTCACCCGCGTGATAGGCGGGAATACTCACCACTATACTACAACAACCTATTGATAGAATATGTCAAATATGCAACTCAAGTAGAAATAATTAATTCAAGTCCAATCGTATATAATATATAGGTAAAATATTTGTGGGTAAACTACACCCATGGTCAATGAATTACTATTAAATTTATGTTTTGGTCATTAAATTTTAAAATGTTACAAAATGATTACTAAACTATTCAAAAGTTTAGTTTGTATTTAAGTTACTGAACTATTCCAAAGTTTTATTCAAGTCACTAGGTTTTTAGATTTTTTTTAAAGATTGGCTAGCGAGCTCTAAGCGATTATTTAATAATCGATGCGGTGGATTAGTACCTATTGACGAGTAAAAGAACATACCTTAAATTCAAGTAGAATGGATGGTCAGTGTCTGAGATTGGAGAATAAAGCTATTTAGATTTTGGTTCGCAAATTTATGATCTTCAAAGTTATTTCATAAAAAAAAACGAACTATAAAAAATGAGAATGAAAACTTTCGATCGGTGCAAGCGGTGCAAATAAAGAATGTCATATAACAGTGATTTTAACAGTCTGAGTGCCTTAAATAAAAATTTTAAATAGTTTAATGTTTATTTTGTAACTTTTTAAAATTTAGTGATCAAAACATAAATTTATTGATAGTTTAGTGATAATTGGTGTATTTTGTGCATTTTAATGAGAAAACTTGATGATAATTTTCCTAAATTTTTTCAAATTATAATAAAACAAAAACAACAATTACAATAACAGGATAAAGTAAGCTCCATAAAGAGTGGCGCCAAAAGACCAAAATGAAGGACACTTGGCAGTTAACAGTTAACAGTTGAGCCATTTATCCCTTTTCTTATTCTTCAATGGGGTTCGCCTGTGGTTCTTTGCTCCACCCTTTTATCTCCATAACAATGGCTTCCCCAACTCTAAGCCAATCATTGCCTAAACCCTTTTCCTTCAAGCCCGCCATTGCCATTTCTTCTTCCATGGTTAGCCCAACAAGTTCTTCTTCGTCCTCTTCCACTGGTTCCTACAGTCCCCGCCGGGACAACTCCATTCTTCGACAACCGACCACATCGTACGATTCTCCTCCTGAGATACTCCGCCATTGGATCGAACTCCAACAACCTCTAGCTTCTCACGGTAAACGATTCAGTCAGTACTTTTTGCAAACAGATTGTGGGTATGTAATTAATTTTATTGATTAATTTTTGTTCCAGATAGATTTACTGTGGCATCATATAACATATTGGGAGATAGAAATGCTTCAAAACATAAAGATTTGTACCTAAATGTTCCTTCAAATTACATAAGATGGGGTTACCGGAAAAGGGTTTTATGTGAAGAAATAATGAGATGGAACCCAGATATAATCTGTATGCAGGTAAGCATTTTCTTGTGTATTTATTTAAATTTCTTCATACTTTTCAATTAAACGGTACTGTGGTTTTATTGCCTTAGGAGGTGGATAAGTACTTTGATCTAAGGAACACCATGGAGAAGGCAGGATATGTTGGGTCTTATAAGGTTAAAATTTGCTGTTGGTGGTTTATTTTGTTTATGCATTTTAGGGAAAAAAAGTTATTATCAGGAAAAACTATGAGATTTGACATGAAATTTATTGGCAGCGACGCACTGGAGATAATGTTGATGGGTGTGCTACATTTTGGAAACCTGACAAGTGAGGAAGTTGTAGCAACTTTGATGAATGTTTCTGAAAAGTTGACTTGTGTGATTATATATTGTTTTCTTCCTTTCTATGGTTAGGTTCAGATTGTTGGAGAGGGAAAGCATCGAATTTAAGGGATTCGGTCTTCGTGATAATGTTGCTCAGCTTTCTGTTTTTGAGGTAGGCAGGAATTAACACTGGTGTGTCTTTATGGTTCAAATATATATATTTATATAAATATAAATATATTGGTGTTTGTAAAATGTTGAATTAATTCCTTACTGCAATTTTGCTCTGGATGTTTGATTTCAAGCCTTCTTTTCAATACTTACAATCTTATAGACATTTCAAACTAATCTTGATTCTTCTTCCTCAGTTAGCATTTCTTAATATGATATAATAATATCATATGATAAGCATATCACACTATGAAAGATTAGTATTAGTATTATCATCCTCGTATGTGTATCACACCATGAAAGATTATTGAAGATTAAGCCTTCACATAGATTCTGTTTCAACTTGATAATCATGTTTCTTCAAATAATTTGCATCATACTTAAAATAAATGCCATTGTCTTTTTTAACATGTTCATATTGCCTTATGCTGTTTATAGAAGAGTTGTTTTCCTTTCTATATTTGACTCCATTACATACAGACAGACGTGCAGAGTTGAATCTAGAAGACTAGTTGTTGGTAACATTCATGTGCTTTATAACCCAAGCCGTGGAGAAGTAAAGTTAGGCCAAGTAAGTCTCTTTACTTATATAAAAAGTCATTGTTCTAAAACCATGTTTTGAACCAGCATGAATTATACTTACTTAAATATGGTTCTTGGAGTTTATTTGTATGCCTTTGCAAGAAGCATGTCTCGTTCAAATGGCACAAAAAGATAACGAAGCTGCTCATTTAGATGCTAGCATCATTTCCTTGATACATAGTTCATCCTTTGATTTATGTCCCTTCCTTTATTGATGTTCCTCTTTGTAATATAGTGTATTAGATATTTGCAGGTGTTAACGGTTTGTCATTGATATTTCACTCATCTAGATTCGTTTTCTCTCTTCGAGGGCACAATCACTCTCCAACAGATGGGGGAATGCCCCAGTTGTACTTGGGGGTGATTTTAATAGCACTCCTCAGGTGTGCATATAAACTTCATTCTGTTTACATATCATACTTTTAGCACCTGCAATTATTCTTCTCGATAAATACCGATCATTTCAATGTTTATGACAGAGTGCAATATACAAGTTCTTGTCAACATCAGAGGTAAGATTCTGTAGCATTTTATCTATGAACATTGTTCTGTCACAAGGTTCCCTTCTCCATAGTATGCCAGTGATGGTTGATAAATCTAATCATATATAAACATATTGCATGTTCTTTCTTTTGCAGCTTAACGTCAAGTTGTATAACAGAAGAGAGTTGTCGGGTCAGAGAAGTTGCCATCCCTCTGAAGTTTTGGGTGGTAACAGAGAATCAAGAAGTTCAATTTCTGTCATGGACAGGTAATTTTTCCCCTTTCAACACCCTATCCTTTTTATCTTTGGTTAAACAGCCTATCTTTGGTTCCAAATTGTGTATGTTTGTGCGTCTATACATATATGCGATACAAATGTTGCATATGTAAAATTTTAATACGAATTAAAGTTTCAATACTAAAAAAACCTATAGTCCAACTACAGTAATTAAAGTAAGTATATAATTACTTCATATTGCAAAAGGAAAACATAAGATTAAATACAATGTATATTGTACAATGTAATGGTTTAACATTTTCTTCTTTCTTATAAACATATAATAAAAAGATATTAACACAATAATCAATGGAATATATGCATTTAATTCATTGAAAAGGTAATAGAGAGAGTTAAGCTAATAAAATGAATGAAGTTTAGAGTAAAAGTTCTATTGAATTTATCATATCAATTTATAAATTCTACAAAGGGACGTCAAATTAAAAATTCTTGGAGGGAAGGGGCGGGTGATTATATTTTGGGTAATAATGTAATACCTCGAAAGGGTCCTCAAGTAACTACAAAGAATTTCGGAGGCCAAAGCCCCTACTTAACCCTTCTAAAATTGTCTCTGAATGCATCTCTTTTAGAAAAATTGGACGAAATCCAATCATTCTTATGGTTGGTAGGGGTGAGCGTTCGATCAAATCGAGTAAAAAAATTTCGAGTCAATTGAGTTGATTATTCATATTTTATCATCCTAACACGATTTGAAATTTTTTCAAATCAAGTCAAGTGAAATAAAATTTAAGTCGAATCAAATAGAGTGAAATTGTTAAGTTAAATTAAAAAAATTAAACATCTCAAATTAAAATATTGTTACATTATAATTAATTTCATGTCAGAACAGATAAATTTGAAACCATTTCAAAGCAAAAGAAAAAAGAAGAAGATAGTTTAGTATTGTAAACTTGAATCATTAATTAACTTATTTAGATCACAAAATATTATTTTACAATTTTGTTAAAATTTTAACTTTATATATTCTTTAAAGTTTTTAAAAATATTCATAATTTTTTAAAATAAAATTTTGGTATTTTTATAAATATTTTGAAATTTCTTTTGTAATTTTTATTCGAGAGTGACCAATTTGCTTATTTTTAAAATTTATAGGGATCAAAGGGGTATCTACACCAATCTATTATTAGAATTATTCGAGTTATTCAAATTAGAAAATTCAATCGACTCGAATTCGAAACTCGAATTACTTTTTCGAGTTGACTTGAAAAAATCGAATAACTTGATTCAATCAACTCAAATTTTGAATTTTTATTTTTATTTTTCGAATCAAATCAAGTTTTGCTTAGGATGGAGTGTCGTTGCTTAGAGTAAGTAGTGGCCATCTATTTGAGCATTTAGTAAAATTGCAGTATCATTCACACACAGACACAAAAAAACTATGTTTAGGTGTTTTTCTTGGAATTTGTCGTGTCAAACTTATATTTCTTCTTCTAATGGTAATTTTCAATTAATAGAATTCAATACTTTCTCATTTCAGAGTATTGAATGATTGTTGGAGTGATGAGGAGGTTAAAGCTGCAACTGGAACTGCTAATAGCCATTTAGTTATGCATCCATTGCAGCTTAATAGCTCCTATGCCACAGTAAAGGTATACACGGACGCATTTAGATACATATAGACATGCACAAAGAATTAAACAGTTCTGTATCATTATCTTTCAGCTCCAGTTATTTGCGAAATTTGTAACAGTTAATATTATCATTTTCTCAGGGTTCTACAAATACAAGGGACTCCAACGGTGAACCTTTAGCCACTTCCTACCACTCTAAGTTTCTTGGAACTGTTGACTATTTATGGTACAAGGCTTTCTGGAATTTTGTACTTGCAATTTTAATGCCATCGTATCAAAGCTTAAGGTTGCTTGACGTGGTACAGGTACTCGGAAGGCGTTCTACCTATTAGAGTTCTGGATACTCTTCCAATTGATATTCTCACGAGGACTGGTGGCCTTCCATGCAAGGTAAGACCAATATATAACTAACTAAACTGCCCTGTTCTTTATGAGTCGTAGCTAATCGACAATTTACTATTACATATTTATCTATAGCATCGTTTTTGTCTTCGGAGGGAGACAGTTGGAATAGAACAGTATGATGGAGCATTATGTTGCTTCAACTCTTCGTTTCTCTTAATGCATCCCACATTGGGTTAAATCACTATTTGGGGTCTGAACTTGGCAACTATTCTCACATTGAGGCCTGAAGTTTTTTAATTTAAGTTAGTCCCTGAACTTGGTTATTATTTTCTTATTGGAACTTGAACTTGGCAAGCGTTCTTACATTGGGGCCTGAACTTTAGGGTTTTCAATGAAATTTCATGGATTAACTTAGACACACACACAAAAAAAGTTCAGGTCTCGATGTGGGAACAATTAACTAGTTCAGGGCATAACTTGGACAAAAAATGTTCAGACCCTAATATGGGAACGATTGTCAAATTTAGGGCCTAATTTGGACCAAAAAAAGTTTAGGCCTCAATAAAGAATAGTTGTCAAGTTCAGACCCCAAATAGTTATTTAACTGTCCCACATTTTCAGCATGGGGCGTGGGAATATGACCCTCTACGGACACTCATAAATATGAAAAAACTTTTGAAAAAAGTTGGACATATCTGTTTCAGACTCACACTTTTGAAAACATAGTTGTTAAGCTTTTAATGTTGCCATTCAATGCCCTGCCGGTTATGTAAGGGACTCCTTAGGATGAATTGATGAATGCATTTTTGTTTTCATTTTCAGCCATCAAATGATGAATGCCTATGCATATGATTTGAAGTTCGAAGCTTCAGATGGTATTGCATATGTTTTGGTGCCTTCAAATAGTTTCCTTTTCATCTGTTGAAGTGTGATGATTTGAGCATATTAATCTCATATCCATTTCCTATCTGACCCTTGTTCTGTTATCATACAGAAAATCGGAAGCGATCATTTGGCCTTGGTTTCTGAATTTGCCTTCTCTAAAAGTACCATAGAAGATGATAACCTGACTACACCAGCAGTCCTTTGTTTGGATTAAATCCCCTAATCCAACTCCAAACATAAACAGTAAACACAAAAACATACCGGAGTTATAAACACTGGCGTATTTTGTCTTGGTTGGGACGATCAACGTCAGGTGTGGGTGATAACTGATAACTATGCTCTGACATATATATACGTGATCTGCACGTACGATTGATTGCTTTGTTGCTTTCATGGAAAATGTGTCGTGTAATTAAAGCTTACTTTGCTTCAGAAAAGTAATTTTAAAATAAGGCTTCCTTTTTCAGCATATGCAGATTTTGTTTTTCTATTTAGTGTCTGAAACAAGTTGACGGAGAGAGTGGGGTGACATTAAATATTGGACCATCCATGTGCACGTCATCCCCATATGTTAATAATATATATTATTTATGATATGGATTTATATTTGGTTAGTGAATTAAATAATGTCATCACACCATCTGATTCAATAATCACTTAGTTTTCCTCTGTTAACAGTGCATCAAATTTGACAAATTTAGGGGTTAATATGTATATTAAGCCGAAATTAAAATAAGGTATTTATAGGTAAATATACTGTACAAGTTACTATGTCTAGTAGGGTAATGTTTTAGACAAACTTAATTGATTTTTCCACAAGATTGAAAGCAATGTTTACCTACTCACTTTTAAAACAATCACAGTCATGCTTATTTTATTTTTAAATTTATTTTCCAAATTAAGGTTATAATGTTTGATATATGAAAAAGTGCTAATTAAAATTTCCATAAACGGTTTGCTTCCCTAATCACTTTATTAAAGATCTCGTGATAATTTTCATCAAATAAACTAATATTTTTGAAAACAATATTTATTATAATACATCTATATTCAAAGGAAAAGTAATTCCTAGTCTTTTTATTTTTTGATAAATAATTCCAAAGTTAATTATTATTTTTGGTCAATACGATGACAAAAAATTGCATTAATTGAAGTTTCTAGTTGAGTTTGAATAAACCATTCTCCCTTAGAAAATAAATTTTAGTAAACTTTAATTTCCAGTCAAATTAATCATGACAAAAGGCATATGTTTACCCATTAAAATAAATATATACTTTTACATTTATATTAAATTTAGAGTTAAATCAAATCATATTTATAAATTAAGGTAAGGTTCTTTTATGGTTTTAATTTATTAAAATTTAAATTCAAAAATTTTTATTGTATCAGCATTTAAATAAATATTAGATTATAATACACTCATGAAAAATAATTATGTAATAAATATATTTTTTTAAATTGTTGAAATAATAAAATTAATTATTTATGTATATTTCTCTAGATTTTATATAGAATTATAAAAGATAAAAAATCATCATAATAATACTTGTTATTTTGTAAAAATAGAATCGAGTTGAAATCGATTAATAGGTGATATCAATTTAATTAAATTTTTAAATAATAATTTAGATACAAATATTTATAAATTGATAAGGGTAAACTACACTTAAACTATTAGTAATTTTATGTTTTGTCACTTAGCTACAAAAAGTAACAAAATAGTTATTGAACTATTTTAAAGTTTTAATTTAAGTTGTTGGGTGTTAAATTTTTTTAAAGTTCGACTAGTGAGTTTTGAGTCATGATTTGACAATCGATACGATGGATCGATGATCAAGAAGAACATCAATAAGTTCAAGAATATACTTTAATGTCTAGATTAGTTAACAAATAAACTATAGAAAAAGAGATAAATAGAGCTTTTAATTGATATATGTGAAGCAAATAGAGAAAATTATTTATCAACAATTTTAATAATTTAGTGACTAAAATATAAAATTATTAATAGTTTAAGGACAGTAATTGTAGTTTACCCAATTAACAAATAAAAATAATAAATTGAGTGATTTAGACGGTGTCAGGAAAGGTCTCTGAACTTCCACGTCAAAAATAGACCCACATTTTTCCGTTTGGCGCTGCAACGAAGTCGTCCTGTGGGACCGACACAATTATCCAATAAAAAATCCGTACCCTATCTGAGTCGTCCATTTCTGACCAAAAAGTTCTGAGCCGTCTATTTGAATCTGATAACGCTCCTGATTCATTTCCCCTCACGATTGCAGTCCACCGACGTTACCCTCTCATTAAAAACTGGAGGATCTACCATGACACCCAATCATAATCCTCCACGTGGCTCCCGGGGAAATATAATGGCGCGATGATTTGGAAAATGATAGATAAACGTGATTACTTCGTCCGTCAAGAATCGCCGGTTGCCAAAAATCAATCCCTCTTTATCAGCAGATTTCATTTCAACTATTTTCAAACTTCCCCACGCACTTTTTCTCCGTTTCGCCGATTCAAATTTCTTCTGATAGGATTTTGATTTTGATTTTGATTTTCTTTTTGGTATTTGCGGGAATCGAGAGATCGAAAAAAGGAAGAGCAAAAAATAAGAGTAGAATTATGCGGCGTCTCGTTGACAGCGCCCTCGCTATTACAAAAGAGTGAGTTATCTTTTTTTTCTATCGCTCTCCGTATATTTATACGTGTAGTCGTATGCGCTGTTGTCGGATTTTTTTATTTTTATTTTGGGATATTATTTGATTGATTTCGGAATTTTTTTAGGGATTAAGCTTAAGATTTTATCGGCATTATTTTCGGGAGAAGTAATTGGGAGCTTTTATTAGCTGAATCCAGTTCATTGAAACGGAAAAAAAGAGTAAATGCTAGGGTTTTCTGGGTGTTGTTTTTATGAGAGTTTTATTAAATGATGATTTTGTTTTTGGAGTGTGGATCTTAATGGCGAAAGAAATTAAATAATTAGTTAATTACTTCTCTTGTTAGTTTGACGACTATTTTGATATTTGTTAATTTGTTTTAGAAACCAAGAAAAAGAACCTATATAGTTTACAAGTCTATGACAATATTGCCAGTATTAAATACTTATGGAGGAATTACGATTGGAAATTAATTTGGCTTTTTTTATTATTTTTAATTGTGTTAATGAATTAGTGATGGTTAGATAATCATGGAACTGGTTGAATTATAAATATTGAAAAAAAAATGAAAATATTTAGTTCGATATTTGATGAACTATTCATGACCGGATTCACCAAAATCAATACTTGCGACATGTAATGTGATTAAGCATACACGTGAATATTGTGTTCTCAAGTGAACCACAAGTTTGCCCGAAAGCTTGATCAACCCAAGGACCATTTTAAGGTAGAGTCACTCTTGTGCTAGCAAGAGTAAGATGATGACCAAAATAAAACTTCCATTTGGACGAGTACTTCTTCGAGAGCTTTTATCATTTATTGGGTGTAATAATTTATTGGTAGGGATGATTGAAAAATAGGGGTGGAGTGTTGTCTCGTGTAAATTAATTCTTTATAGAACAATTCTCCTCTTAGTGGCTAGGATAGAGAGAAAGCAAGATAGTTTGGCTAGTAAAAAGGCTAAGGCCAAACACACTAAAGGCAGTGCGGCATAGCATGGGTATAAATACTCCTGCCCTTCTGCACTTTAAGTCTTTCAATACTCTCAATGCCCTGTGTTAACAATGTAATAACTAGGAATAACTTTTATGACTTTGATCCATAAAGATCTAATAGTTATAATTTTTTTATAATTCTTATGTAATTCCTTTATACACAATGGATTTAACCCAATTAGTACTTAGTAACTCTTACTTTTGTTTATTATGGATCAGTGATTAATATGCATTATTGGTAGTATAGCTTTGATCAGTCCAATAGGCATACCCCAACATTCTCTTTACTCATTCACTTTCTTACATGTATATCTCTATGCCTTTGTAAGAGCTTGGAACTGTAGTTTCCTAATACTCCATTTGATTGGTGCTTTTGCTATAATTTTATTTTCTTTAAATTTTTCCCCTTTTCCTTTATATTGCAAAAAAAAAAAAAAAAAAAAAACAACAACAACAACAACAACAAGAAGAATTCCTGCCAAAGGAATATTCTTATTATGGGCAACCAACTTGTTTTTATTTCTAATGCAGATTGCTGAAGACTTTTATGTACGAGTCTTTGAACAATACTGCACGGTTGATAAATGGACTATCAGCACTTTTATTGTCCGTTCTTCTTGGAAAGGCAAATATTCTCGAAGGTGTTCAAGGATGGGAGCTTAGGCCAACTTTTCATGGACCTCGGTTTCCACGCTGGATGGAAAAGTATGTTTTTTTTCCCGAAGTGTTATGAGAAAAGAAATATGTCTTAAGTATCAAGGATTATGTTTTTCTTTCTTTTTAGCTATTTATGTGCTTAAGTAGACCCTTTTACCAGAGTGATTATCATTTAAGTTAATAGTTTTCTTGTTTTTTTTGGCCTTGTCTTTTCTTCACTATATTAATTATGGGAAGCACTAAAATATTAAATGGGAGAGCTAAAACAGAGTTCTGCTGACTTTTCTTGTTGGAGAAGTTTAGCGATGGTTGCTGGCACTAGTGTCTTTTTTCATCATTGGTTCAATGTACTTTCGTAGAGCCAATCCTAATTGGCTTCTTAAATGCTAAATATGTTTTTTTTAAATTTCATTCTTTTAAGAATAATATTAAATGCTATTGCTTATGAAAATTGCCTACAAATACCTTTGATTTGGCTGGTCATGAAGACCCTTTTTTTTTGGCATAACTGCAGAATCACAATGGTTTAAACATGAATGGGTGTCATCAGAAATTTCTTAAATTCGTTGCCACTCTCTTGCTTAAATGGTCTAAAATCTGGAAGTTGCTCCTTTACTTTTCCCAGTCCTGTGTAAAAAAATTCGGGCAAGTAATTGTTGAATTTATGATAAGCAATTATCTCCCTATAACAGCTTCTTTTCCATATTAAGTAGTACCAATTAGTAATTGACATTTTGACTTTTCTTGTTGACCGCAGTGGTGTTTCCTCATTCAACCAGTTCATTCATGAGCTCTCTCTGGAGTCTGATACTTCAAGTATAGACTACTCTTCCGATGACAACAATCTTGATGAGACATACCCTGCGTCACCATCATCTCATGGGTCAAGAAGCTCCAGGACAAGCTTTCCTATCAATAATGCTTGGCACTGGACAGACTTGATGGCATGCATATTGTCATTGATTTTGTTACCTGCTAGGCTTCTGCTGTGGGTGCCATTTCTTGTTTTCCGTTTGTTAAATATTTGGGGATCAAAGACTTCTTCAGATCCAGGAAGCGCCCATCTTAGGAATTTTCACTCCTTTGGGAACATGCACACCACCAAGGACCATGTTGTCAACCGCAGCATTGACAGGAGGCGTGGAGTCGTTGAGGTTTCTACAAGAACTTGCATCTTACTGCCTCTAGAAGTTTTCTGTTTTCATTGCCTCAGTCTATTTCCCTTGCATCATTATTTACTTACTGCTTTGCATTGCCTCATTTTTGCCATTATTTTTTCATAGCTTTTACTTACTCTTTGTGATGCGATGACAATCAGGATCTTCATCTAGCAATTGAGATTTTCATTGAAGCTATATTTGATTTGCTTCACAAGACTGTGCATTGTGTGCTCTCCCCATCTTCAGCTTTTAGAATCTTCGGAAAATTGTTCTCATCTGCAAGTGCTGGTGTTAAGGATGTTGACAATGATGTCTTGAATGCTTCAATTCCCCTAGTGACTCTTGAAGATAAAGATCCAGCTCCTACAGAAAGGAATCCTACTCTTCACCATGCTCTTAACACTGATGCTAGAACTTGTAAGGATATCATAACAGAGCTTGGGTAAGTGCAGTCTTATTTTTTATCTTTTTCTTTCCCTTTTTCCCTTCTATTACCCTGAAATTCTGCATATCTTTTGTTAGTTGCATATCTTTTGTTAGTTGCGTACTCATCTTCCTGTTTTAGGTACCCATATGAAGCCATTCATGTTACTACTGCCGATGGATATATTCTTCTTTTAGAAAGAATACCAAGGTATAATTGTTTGTTTTTCAGTTTCAGTTTTTCACTTTCTCTTGAATGCTATGATTCTTGATGCCTCTAATCTGATATTGCAGACGTGATGCACGGAAGGCTGTCTATCTACAGCATGGTATTTTTGATTCATCCGTGGGGTAAGTAACAATCTGCAGTCTTCCTGCCACTCTGCTGTGATTTCTTTGCTGGTGGTTCACTTTGTGGTTATGTATTATGCTGGTTTACAGGAATTATGACTTGCACAATGCAAACTAGTGTTTTCTTAGGGATTATTTTAAGTGCTATTAATGATTTCATTTTAAAAAAGATGTCCATATTTAATAGTTCTACCATTTTACGCGTTGAATGAATATTTTTTTTTACTGTGGGTACACTTCGATAAATAATATTACTTATATGTACCTGTCTTTTATATAACCTGAAGTCATCATTTTCTCCGAAGTACTCATGACCAACAATATGGATGGACAATATGGGTATAGGGTATGATGCGCCAAATATATGAAAAAAATGTAAACCTGTGTTGGACACATGCCTATAATTGACACCTTCTCCCGTGTCTGGTTAACATAGCCTTTCTCAATTATTCTTAAAGTAAAATAGAATTGGTTTGGGGCAGCACTTGCTTAGAAATCTATCTTATCTATTGAAAGACACTAATATATGCAAGTGATGTCTATGAATTTAGATCCCTCTCCTTATGGTATTGTGGTAAGCATGTATATTTTCGGAACCATATTAATTATTATCCTGATTACTTGTAATTTATTCCTTTCCCCCTTCTACTAAAATAGTTACAATGTATTGGTTTTATGAGTTGATTTCTTTTTTGCAGTTGGGTTTCTAATGGTGTTGTTGGTTCTTCAGCTTTCGCAGCATATGATCAAGGTTTTTAATTATACTTGAGAGTATTTACATCATTCATAGAATACTAGAATAGTATCATTTCAGTGTAACGATGTTATTGCTTTAATTACAGGCTACGACGTCTTCCTTGGGAATTTGCGTGGTCTAGTCTCTAGGGGACATGTGGATAAAAATATCTCCTCACGGAAGTAAGTAAATATATGATTTCACTATCAATATGTTTGATTTATTGTTTCTCAGACATTAAAACCGGAAATTAAAACACACTATTTTGACTCAGATATTGGTGGTTCACGGTAAATGAGCTTGGGACAAAAGATATTCCGGCCATGATAGAGAAGATTCATGAAATTAAAACTGACGAATTAAAAATGATTCAACCTGATGAAGAAACAAACGATGAGCAGCCATACAAACTCGGTGCAATTGCTCATAGTCTGGGTGGAGCTGTTATGCTGATGTATACTGTGACACGCTTGATTGAACAAAAGCCTCACAGGCTCTCAAGATTGACTTTACTTTCGCCTGCGGGTTTCCATGATGAGACTATTTTTATTCTTACAGTGGCGCATTATTTTGTTGTTCCTTTGGGTCCGATTCTGGCGTTTTTAGTGCCTGCCTTGTATATACCGACCCGATTCTTCCGTATGCTGTTCAACAAGTTAGCTAGGGACTTCCATAACTACCCTGCTCTTGGTGGACTAATACAAACCGTACTGAGTTATACCTTTGGGGGAGATAGCTCGAACTGGGTTGGGGTGATGGGATTACCTCATTATAATATGGATGACATGCCAGGGCTCTCATTAGGTGTGATTCACCACCTTGCACAAGTAAAATGGAAGGGAAAATTTGTAATGTATGACTATGGGAATGCATCAGCCAATATGAAGGCATATGGATCTCCAGTGCCAATAGACTTGGGTGAATATTATTCGCTTATCGATATCCCGATTGATTTGATCGCTGGGCGGAAGGACAAGATAATTAGTGCAGCAATGGTTACAAGGCACTACAAGTTAATGAAGGATGCAAGTGTAGATGTATCATACAAGGAATTTGAGTATGGACACTTAGACTTTACGAAATCGAACCAGGAAGACATCTTAGCTTACGTAATGTCTCGCCTACTGCTCGTGGAGCCTGCTCTAAAGCACCAATCTAGCCAAAAGAAGACTCTGAAATTGAAGAAGAAAGGACAGGCTAGCTCTTAAAACTCCAATTTACTACTAAAACCATGCGTTTCCATGTGTCTTGTTGTAATTGAATATTGATGATAGATCATAGATGCATGTTACTGTATGTTAGTTACTAGATTTATGTCCTTAAAAAACCCCCCAAAAATATATTTATATCATATATAGAGATATTTTCTGACCGAGGAAGTCAATTGTTTAATTCAGTGAAAGTGGTGGTTACTGCTTATTATCTATTTCTTTTCTTTGTGGGGCTTCAAAAACTAATTTGTAGGCTTTGCCTTTGGAAGAGGACATTTTCTACTTGTATGGTTGTGCAGGTGGTCTTTGTTATGGTGGAAGAGTGAATATTGCGCTCCACATTATCTTACCACTTGGTGGAGCCATCTCAGCCTACCAGCAATGATATATATATATATATCTGAAACCAGGTGTGAATGAAGGCTTTAAATACATCTTTATCTTTTTGAAGAATTAAATATTGGGGTTAAATTTTATGCAAGTTGTGAATTCAGTGGTAAAAAATTCATGGGAGATTCGATTGCATTTTGTCATATTTACTCAAAAAATGAGTTAAATAGTCTTTGTACGTTAGATTAAAGAGTAAATTAGTATTTTTTTTTAATTCTATCTATTTCTATTATTAAAATTTAGTCATTGTACATCAACGTGAGTACACATGGCACATCATGAGTAATTGTTTAGTTATTTTGATCAGTTATGACAGTTTTTTCTGTAGAAATAGATGAAATTTTTAACAGAAAAAACTAGATTGCTCTTTGATCTATTGTTCAGTGATTAATTTCTCGATTTCTAAATAAATGAGACAGAATGTAATCTAATTTTAATATAATCTATACAATTTAATTTGACTTTTTATTAGTACTAATATATTAAAATGGTGATTCTTTGAATCGGTTTAAGCAAGGAAATTAAAAATATAATTAAAAGGGGTTATTTGGCGAACTATTAGAGCATCCAATAATAATCTTATATTAATATATTATGAGATAAATACAAATAAATAAATTGCACCAAAATTATGAATGAAATGAAAATAATATAATTAATTTAAAATTTAATGAAAATAATGTAAAAAAAAATTATGAATAACATTTCATGAAACATTTTACTAGCAAAGTCTTCTACTCCAAGATTGTGTTACTTAGGTTGCTTCCACTCCACATCCAAAGGATATGGCAAATCCCAATCTTACCAAACCTTATCTTCTAGATCCCATCAAATTTTACTTATTTCATATATTTGTTTCAATCATGTCATCATATCCTCATATTTTAACACTCATTATTAATTTTTTTATTTTAATTAGAATTATGAAAAACTAAAATTGAATTGTTATTCGAATAATCTGAAAGTTTAATAATTTTTATTTTAATTAGTATTAAAAATAATTCAATTTTAAGCTCAAAATATATTTTAGTTTTACCAATTTTTAGTTTATATATCTTCGATTCTCATGTGTGTCGGTTTTAGTTTATTTAATTTAATTTTTTATTTTAGTTTACATTATACTTATTCATGTGTAATTTATTGCTGATGTAAACATATTCTTTAAAAGAATTTTTAAATTTTATGAAGTATATATTAATTGTCACATAAGTTAACACACTAGAGTTAAATTCTTAAAGATTTAATCAATTTTTATTAAAATAATTTAATTTAATTAAATCTTAAAGATTGAAAAATAAAATAATTAAAAAATAGAAGTTAAATTTAATATACATTTTTATACTAATATATTCTTTATTAAATAATTGCCTCCCAAAACTAACGTATTTGTAGGGCTAAATCAAGATAATTCTTTAAGAAAGCGGATAAAATTTTAATATTTTATAGTTTATATATTTATAATTTATAAAAATTAAATTAAATTTTTATAATTTTAAAAAAAATTAAAATATAATTTTATTTTTATTAATTTAAAATTTTAAAAAAATTAAAAACTAAACAGATATATTACATTTTAAGGGACAGGCCGATGCCAACCCCTTACTTCGCCTCTGCGTACTTGTGAACATTGACATCTATTTCACTTGCCTACTGAAAAACCAAAACAACCCTCAAACCGAATCATGAGGCACAAACAAAATTGAAATCAAAATTTTTTAGAAAAGTAAAATTAAACAGAGTCCTAAATAATTTAAACTGAGTTTTAAAAAGGTTCTGTCGAAATCCAACCACGTTTAAAACCCCCTTATTTATGATCCGCAGTGCCGACCAAACATTATCCATACCAATGAGGATCTGACTCGACTTACCCCCCGATTCCAGACTCAATTTAGCATCCACTAACAAATTTTAATTTTAAAATGTACATATAATAGTAAATACGATAAAAATAATTAAATATATTTTAAGATAACAAAAACATACTAATACGAATCTAATATATGAATTACTTTACGTGTTAAAAAAGTAATCAATAATAAATCGTTCACGTGGGATCTCCCCGTCCACTCCACAACTCAGAATAACGGGGTCTTGCTCCAATATCAATTAACCGACTTATTTTCTTTTGACGCCAAAGAATCGCATTTGTAAAAACAATCCCTCATTTCTCAATTTCATTCCTTCTCTTTACATTTTTTCTTTTCTAATTTTTTTTTCCACCCAATATTCTATCATTTTCTCTGCCTCCGTTTCTGAATTCTACGGGTCCGATTTCGATTTTCTTTTTTAATTGTTCCTAGTTCTGGAAATCGACAGATCGAATTTGTTGTATGTCGGTGGCATTATGCGGCGATTGGTTGACAACGCCCTCGCTGTTACCAAAGAGTGAGTTCTTCTCTTTTTACCTGTCCTTGTATATATATGTGTGTGCGTGCGTGTATTTTGGTATATGCATGTGATGAATCGGTTTTCTGTATGTATTTCGTTGTGCGATCATTTTGCTGGCCTACAGAATTTTTTTTTGGAGATTCTTTGATTGATTTGGGGTTTGACAGGACCGTTTTTAGGATTTTATTGGCATTTATTTTTTGGGAGAAGTAGTTGGGAGCTTTTATTAGCTGAATCAAGTTCAAGAAAAAAAAAAGGGGGGGAATCATATATGGAATCTCCCGTGTTTTATTTTTTATATCTCAGAATTCTTTTTAATTGAAGCATTCTGGATTGTTATTGTTGTCAAAAGAAGCAAAATAATTACTTTATAATCAAATTGACACTATTTACCTAATTGTGGAAACCATTTTCTGAAATAAATAATCAGATGAATTTACTGAAAATATTTAATTTTTAATTTGTTTTAGAATACGAAGAAAAGAACCTAGTTTGTAAGCTTAAATAATTTACAATGTTAAATATATATTACTATCCAAAATTAGTTATGGGTAGATGATATTGGGGCTGGTTGAATTTAAAAAAAAAAAAAAATTGTTGAAAAGCATCTCTTTGAATGGTTATTGATGACATTAGTAGTTTTTGTTTCTTTTTGTTCTGTTTTGGAGCTTTCTTGAGGCTCCTCCCTTTGCAGCTTGGTGCCATTTAACCTTTTGAACTACATTTGAGGCTCCTCCTTAACTTTTGTTTATACGTAGTATGATGATGATCTCTTTGTGATTGTTGTGGTAATTTATTTGCTTTGCTTGTTCTAAACATGTCATTCAATTACAATGTATATTTGTTTCCACCCCTTTAGTAAGAGCTAGTTACTGTAATTCATTTCTTAAAGCTTTGCTTATTGGCTCCTTTACTATTTGTTCTTTGATTTGTTTTTTTTTTTTACTTGCATTGAAAAAAGAGAAGCAAAAGTGCCCTCCAAATGGTTCACTAGTTTTTTTTTCATCATCATGTTAGAAAATGAGTAACCGTTTTGTTTTAATTTTTATGCAGGTCAGTGAAGACTTTTACATATGAGTCTTTGAACAATATTGCAAGGTTGATAAATGGAGTGTCTGCATTTCTATTGGCCATTCTTCTTGGAAAGTCTAATATTCTTGAAGGTGCTCAAGGATGGGAGCTTAGGCCAACTTTTCATGGACCTCGGTTTCCACGCTGGATGGAAAAGTATGTTTTTTTAGTTTTGATGTGAGAAAACATTGCTCAAGTATCATACTTGCCACTTGTAAGCTTAAGTAAAACTTTTGCTAGCGTGGTTTAATTCATCGACATCATCATTTAAGTTCATAGTTTGCTTCTTAGTTTTGGCTTTGTCTTTGCTTTCTATCAATTATTTATTGGAGAACTAAAAGATTAAATGGGAGAGATTAAACAGGTTCTGATGATTTTCTTGTCAAGATGTTCTGCTGCAGAAGTTTATTTTTTGCTTGCCGACACTAGTGTGTTCTTACATCATAGGTCCAATGTACTCCTGTAGAGCCTCTGCTAATTGGTTTTCTTAAATTCCAAATAGGACGGTTTTGGATATAAATTTATAATTATTCTGTTAATGATATGACTATATTGAATGTTATCGCATATAAAATTTGCCTATGGTAGCTTCTATTTGGCTGGTCATGATATGTTGCATGACTGCGGAAGCACAATAGTTTTAAATAGGAAGTGGTGTAATCAGAAAATTCTCAGGTTTCTTCTCTTTTATTTGAAATTGTCATTTGAAAGAGAAGGGGGGAAGAAAAAGAAAAGGAACTACAGATAGGAGTGGGACCCCCCCTTCCTTTCTCTTTCTCTTTGCGAAACTTTGATTCCTTGATACTACTATCTGCAAAAAGAAACCAAAGAAGCAATGGTAATTTTGTTGCTGCTTGACAATCTGTGATCATGGGCTAAAATCTGAAAATGCTCCTCTTTCTCAATCCTAGTGGGGGAAAAAAGAAAGAAAAGAAAAAAAGACGCACTGATGCACACACACAGAAGAAGATAAATTGTTGAATCTGTGATAAGCAAGTGTCACTCTATACAGCTTCTTTACCATATTAGCTGATTGTAATACCAATTAGCGGTTGACATTTTGACTTTTCTTATTTGTCATAGTGGTGTTTCCTCATTCAACCAGTTCATCCATGAGCTTTCTGTGGATTCTGATTCTTCAAGTGTAGACTATGCTTCTGCTGAAGATGAACCTGATGAAATATACCGTTCAACACCTTCATCACCTTTATCTGATGGATCAGGAACCTGCAGGATAAGCACTCACATCAATCATGATTCACACTGGACAAACTGGGTGGCGTACATATTTTATTGGATTTTGTTACCTGTTAGGTTTTTGCTGAGGATACCATTTCTTCTTTTCTGTTTGTTAAGTAGTCGGGAATCGAAGGCTTCTTTAGATACGGGAAGCCCCCGTCCTAGGACTTTCCATCCCTTTAGGAAAGTACACAGCTCGAAGGACCATGTTGTCCAGCGCACCATTGACAGGAGACGTGGAGTCATTGAGGTTTATACAAGGACTTGCATCTTACTGCCTCTTGAATTTTTCTGTTTCCATATCCTTTATTATGATTTTTCCTTAGCTTTTTACTTAACTCACTGTTATGCTATGCCAATCAGGACCTTCATCTAGCAATTGAGATTTTCATTGAAGCCATATTTGATATGTTCCACAAGGCTGCATATTTTGTGTTCTCCCCGTTCGCAGCTTTCAGAATCTTTGGAAAATGGTTCTCATCTCCTAGTGCTGGTGATAAGGATATTGATGATAATGTCTCAAATGCTTCAGTTCCCACTGCTACTCTTGGAGCTAATGATCCATCTCCTAAAGAAAGGAATCTTACACTTCACCATACTCTTAATACTGATGCGCGGACTTGTCGAGATGTCATAACAGAGCTTGGGTAAGTGCAAGGTTATTTTCAAAATTTTATTTCTTTTCTTCCCCTTTTTTGCCACAGTAATTCTGCTTATGTCTGTTTCTTACCCAATGTTCCTGTTTTAGGTATCCATATGAAGCTATTCATGTCATCACTTCTGATGGATATGTTATCCTTTTAGAAAGATTACCAAGGTATAAGCGTTTATTTTCTTTTAAGATTATCTCTTCTGTTTGAATGCTATGGTTGTTGATGCCTCTGGTCAAATATTGCAGGCGTGATGCACGGAAGGCTGTCTTTTTACAGCATGGTATTTTGGATTCGTCTATGGGGTAAGTAACAACCTGCAGTCTGCCTATCCTCCTCTCTGATTCCTTTGTTGGTTGCTTGCTATACACTAGATTAAGCTACATGCTTGACCTATTTGTGAGGGCAGTTCTTTGTGGGTTTTTCAGTTATCACTTGTCTGTAACTGGTATTATATTGGTCATTTTTCCAATGGTTTTCCGAGAATAGTTAATTGACAGCCCTGAACCATTATATTGGTCACTAGTATTTTGGATGATAACATTTATCTGTATTTGAAAATTGGGTTCTCAAATATTATTGCATTGGTAATCGAGTAAACTTATTTCTTCTGGTAGTCTAATTGATGGCTGACACTTTGTTTAACAGTATCAGGCATTAGCCCCGGTAAATACAATAATATTATTCATTAAGCAAGGTTTTGGTCTAATGGTTTTTTTTTGGAGGAAAAGAGTATCAGGAAAGAAATCTGTTTCTGACATTTGCTTTTTAGTGTAATGGTTTTTTTCAGAGGAAACGAAAAAGATTTCTTTCTTGATAGTTCCACTATTTTATGCATTGAAGGAATCATTTCAGTCATTATTCTTTGAATACTACTTAATAAATAGTATTACTGAGTTCTTGTTTGTCTGATTTTGACACCTTAGACTGGAATAAGTTGAGGAAGAGGATCTGTGTACCTATCTCAGCTATTTTTAAATTAATATCGAATCATTTTCGGTCAGCATCTATATGTGAATATCACATCTATTGAAGATTTGAATGCATGCATGTAACATCAATGAACATAATCCCTTTTATTATTATCCTTGTTGAAACCTTATTATTTATTATCCCAACTAATTATAACTTGTTCCATTTCCCTTTTTACTAAAGTATTTCATTTGGGTATCCATGTGGGCAGTTGGGTTTCCAATGGCATTGTTGGTTCTCCAGCTTTTGCAGCATTTGATCAAGGTTTATTTTAGACTTGAAACTATTTTTGTCATTTATGGTGCATTGGTATGAAATTGCAGTGAATGATGTTATTGCTTGAATTACAGGCTATGATGTCTTCCTTGGGAATTTTCGTGGTTTAGTCTCTAGAGAGCATGTGGATAAAAATATCTCCTTAAGGCAGTAAGTGACTATGATTTCTCTGTTGATATCTTTCATTTATTGTTTATCAGATATTGAAACTGGAAATTGAAGAATGAAAGATTTCAACATGATTTCTCCTGTTCAATGTGATCACTAGGTTGGAGCGATTTATCCTTCCAACAACTGTTTATCCTCCTTTTAGTTGTCACTAAAACACACTGTTTTGACTCAGATATTGGCGATTCTCCATAAATGAACACGGGACAGAGGATATTCCAGCTATGATAGAGAAGATTCACGAAGTTAAAACTGCTGAATTGAAACTTAGCCATCCCAATGAAGAAACAAATGATGAGCAACCATACAAACTTTGTGCAATCTCTCACAGCATGGGTGGAGCTGCTATGCTGATGTATGTTATAATACGCCGGATTGAAGAGAAACCTCACAGGCTCTCAAGATTAGTTTTGCTTTCGCCTGCAGGTTTCCATGATGAGACTAGTTTTTTATTTACAGTGGCGCACTACATATGTCTTCTTTTGGCTCCTATCCTTGCACTTTTTGTGCCTGCCTTATATATACCCACCAGGTTCTTTCGGATGCTGTTCAACAAGTTGGTCAGGGACTTCCATAACTACCCTGCCGTTGGGGGACTGGTTCAAACTATATTGAGTTATGGCTTCGGTGGAGATAGCTCAAATTGGGTTGGGGTGCTGGGGTTACCTCATTATAACATGAATGACATGCCAGGCCTGTCATTTCGTGTGATTCACCACCTTGCACAAATAAAGAGAACGAAGAAATTTAGAATGTATGATTTCGGGAGTAAAGCAGTCAATATGGAGGTGTATGGATCACCAGAACCGATAGACTTGGGGGAATATTATTCACTTATCGATATTCCTGTCGATTTAGTGGCTGGGAAGAAGGACCAGATAATCACTTCATCAATGGTTAAGAAGCATTATAGATTGATGAAGCATTCAGGTGTAGACGTATCATACAATGAATTTGAGTATGGACACTTAGACTTCACATTTGCCCACCACGAAGAACTCTTAGCATTCGTGATGTCGCGGCTGCTGCTCGTGGAGCCTGATCTGAAATGCCAGTCTAGTCCGAAGAAAGCTCTAAAGTTGAAAAAAACAGGGCAAGCTAGGTCTGGAGTCTCCTCCGATTGATCCATCATCGATCAAGTACGTACAAAAACCATGCATTCCCATGTGTTTTAGCTTTTGGATTTGGCATGCATTTCCATGTGTTTTAGCTTTTGGATTTGGCATGTATCTTGTTGTATTGAATGTTTTGGATGCTTGGTAGATGCTTTTTTGTTGTACGTGAGTGAATAGTTGGATCATCAAATACATCTTTTACATCATTGTAATTAGTGAAAGAGCCATTGCATTATATACATACATACATACATACATATGAAGCGCATTACACATTTTATATGCTTGAATATAAACCAAAAGAAATATATAGAAGATTCACTGATTGGTATATATATAAAAGTTCTCTATACAATAGTTATGATGTGATCTCATAGGATGCCTAGTTTTTAAAGTTAAGCTATCCTGCCAACATGTGATTTCCTGTACCTACGTGTACTGAATGTTTTGACTCGTTTCCTGAGAATAATCTGTATTTTGAACAGCAACATCTCACATAATTATGAAGCTTGAGGCTTCATTTAAAGCTAGTAGATGTTCAGACCCATTTTTGGGTTTTGCACTGAACCCTGGCTCTTACTCCAATACTTGCTCAAAAAAGAACTCGGTTTTTGGTTGGGGGGGTTGTACTAAAAATCGGATTAAATTTTGTTCTTGCTCAAAAATAGATAAATCAATTTTGTTCGTTAAATTAAAAGCAAATTTTTTTTAAGTGTCAAATATTTTTACTGTTAAAAGTTAATATGATTGACAGAATAATTAAATAGTTATATGAGTTATGTATATTTCGGATAGAATTTTTGACTGAATGATTAGTGATCTAAGGATTATTTGACCTTTTCTTAAGAAAAAGAACAAAACGGAATCCACTATAAGCAAATGGCCATTATTCTTAGACTAGCCGTTTTTAAACATGAAGTTAAATGAGTACATAAATGTACTATAATTTTTTTGTGGACGATATGAGTACATAAATGTTTTAATCATGAGTAAGGTGGTAAATTTATAAACTTAATGGTTAGATGGCTTCACATGGAGAAAATCAATACTAACTTTTGTTTAAACTTAGATGGCTTGTGCTTTGAGCACGCTTGTGATAAAGTATTAAAGTGGAAAGTCTCGTTTTTTTCTTCTTTATCATCATTACCACTTTATTTACCAATGATTATTTGAACGTCCCTACTTCCTTTGACAGAATATTTTAATGAAATTCGAAATCTGAAGTCGGGTATGAGATTTTTTTAGCATAAATTTTCGAATTCAAATTTTTATTTATTTCTTGTTAATGCTTAGTAAAATGAGATCATAAAATTTGATATTTAATTTTGGTTGTGAAAATAGGATAATTGAGTGGTCATTTCATTGCAAAGAAAAGGCAGGTGCCATAATAATTGAAATGATTGACCTTTTTAGTTAAGAAGGACTAAAACTGAAACTGTAACTTAAACTATCAGTGCTTTATATTCTAAGAAAACGATGCCCATTTTAAAGCGAAATTAAAGACGGGACAAATGCAGTCAACGACAACAAAACAAGACAAAAACAATAAGATTTATGTTAATAATCATTATAGTCAAATACAAGCAATCATCTACAATGGCAAATCTACAGTAAGGAACAAAATTTGGAAAGTGAAAATGAAGATTGAGTCTTTAATCACCATTATGTTAGTGGCCTCAAGCGATACCATATTCTACTATTAATGACCTATATGTTAAGGTTAGGGGTTTTGCCTTTATCATGTACAAGTTTTTCAATTTGTAGTGCTTTTCTTTTCCAGACATTAATACACGCTTTCATGGTGAAATAGCTATCTTCACATTCTGAATTTGTTGTCCAGTACTCTGATTTTCAATAACGATTCCAACTCTTGATAAAATTAGAGAAAAAAAAAAAAGGCTAAAATAAAACATCAGTACATCGAGAACACAATGATTAACATGTCGGTGTACTCTTAATTTATGAACCCTTTTCTTATTCAAGTATCTAATCTCTTCATCATGAACCAAAAATTATACCAATCTACTTTTTAGTTTTATTTTATTTGTAATAGATGAAATGTGAATCTTCAATCATTTCTATATTGAAACCTATATCACCCAATATGAATCTCTGCTGTGCCAGCTGTCAAATTATTATTATTTCTTTTTATTTTTTTATTTATTTGGTTACTCTTCCCCACCTTGAAAATATAAATTTTCACCACAGCCTCTTTTCCAAGTTGACTGGAAAAGAACATATGCGTGTGTGGATAAGAAATTGGACCAAGAGAAAATGGGCTTAGGCATGCTTTTACACAGCTCATCGGCATGCCATTGCCTGTTAGCTGGGATCCATACTGCACTCCCTGTGAAAAAAGTGACATTTAAACCATCCCTCTTTTAACCCTATTTGATTATGGTTTATATTTTAAACTTCAAAATGTTTTAGTTATATCTGTAAAAGTAAGGGATCATATTAATTATAATTTTTTAGTAATTTAAATATAAAATATTATTTCGTATTTAATGTAGAATATATTTAAAATATCGAGTTAAATCTTAAACACATATTTATTTATTGTATAATTAATTTAAATTTGATGTGTTAAAAATATCATTAAAATCTAAGAGGATTATTTTATTTAACATGTTAAATATGACGGGTACAAATGATAACTTTAATTAGTAGATAAGTAAGCAACAGGATATTATGGATGTAAAATCGATGCTCAACGACTCAATTTTACCGAACGGACTTTATAGACTAATTTAAAATCTAAATCATAATTCAACAATATATATTTGAATTAACCCTAATTTAAATCTTGGAAACCCCTGGGCCAAACCATTGGCTTTCATCCCCTATAAGAACACACCCACCACTTTGCTACCCTTTCCATGCAAATCCCAAAAAAAGAGCTAAAACCATTTCTCATTTGATCCGTTAGAGGCAACCACGGAGAGCAAAGAGGATAAATAAGATAGTGAAAAAGAAAAAGAAAAAGAAATATCCCATAAGTTATATATATAAGAAGAGGCAGCAGATATTGAAGATGAAAAATGGTGCAATGAGAGGGTCAAAGAGAAGGTATGAGCAGAAGGGCAATGGAGGGTTTCTAAAGGAAAAAAGAGGTAGGTTTTACATTATAAGAAGATGTATTGCCATGCTTCTATGCTGGCGTGACTGAAACTATACATATATACATACATATATGTATGTATGCATGTATATATGTAGGTATGCATGTCTGTATGTATGTATGTATGTATGTATGTATGTATATGTGCTGGTAGGGAGTTAGCTATAGTTTAATTTATAATTTCGTTTATATTGTATGTATGTATGTATGAATGCATGTATATATGTAGGTATGCATGTATGTATGTATATGTGCTGGTAGGGAGTTAGCTATTAGTTTAATTTATATTTTCGTTTATATTGTATGTACTATATCATCAAATGTTTATATAAGGATCATCTTTTTTCTTGGCCTTCATTATGCCCTTTTGTGCTTGGTATAGCAGCTTTTCTCTTTTGAATTTTATTTATGCTTTTAAAACTTGATTCATCAGAACAATCTAGGTTAAATCCCTGTTATTACTCACTGTACTTTGCGAAAGTTGTAGATTTAGTCAGGGGTAAACCCAAAATTCTATTAATGGGGCTAAAATTGAATTATAAAATTTGAGATGGTTTTTCATGTAATAATTTATGTTTTCATTATTTCTGAAGGGACTAAATAGATTTTCTTTTATCTTTTAGAGGGGTCTAAGAATAATTATACTTTATATTAATTTATAATTTGACCATTTATAAGGGATTAGAACAGCAATTTTTCATTGGGGGCTTGTATTCACCCTTGGATTTAGTCTTTGAAATTTAACTTGATCAATTTTAGTCTTTTTCGAATTGATGAATTTTAGTCATAACCCAAACATTAGCAATTAAATCTGGTTGGTTAAACTCAATTATTAGTTCAGTACTATGTGGACAATTGATCCATATTATCTAATTGGATCACTCTAAGTCTATGTTTTTGAATTTTGAAATTGCAGTCTGAGGTAAGTGACCGTCATTAATTCATTAACTAGATTTTCAATGACTATAATGTGGAAATAATAAGCTGACATAGAATAACCTATATGATAATATGTTTGCCACATCAGATTCTGAAAATAGTATAACTTAACAATAATCATTTGATGATGATTAAAATTTTAAATCTTGAAAAGTATAGTGATTAAAATTGATCAAATTAAATCATGGAGATTAAATCTACAACTTTCATAAAATACAGGGGCTAATAACGAAATTTAACCAACAATCAAATAAATAATATTGCAACAAATTGAAAGACATGGTTTAAGCGTCTAAGGATTATTATGATCTAACTTAGAATAAAAAGAAAGCTTGATTTCTCTAATTCTTCATCTCAAATAAATTGCTTTTTTAAAAAAAAAAATTGAATTTGAATCGAATCTAATTGGCTAATTAATTTCGACTTTAAAAAGTTTGAGCATACTCGTATTAAATGTATACAAGGCAAAGTTGCAAAATTAAATTATTAATTTTCCAAGAATCAAAATACAATTTTCTCTTTATTGAAAATTGAGGATTAACAGAAACCCAGAAATAATTATAAATTTAATCATAGGGTTTACTTATCTAGTATTAAAAATTTGCATTTACTGTGTTGTTTCCATTAAATTAAATAATTAAATGATTATGTTTTATTTTTTCTTGAAAATGAGCAATATACCAATAGAGGAAAGTGAGATTATTATATAATCAAAAGTGTAATCTTTAATAGATCGATTACATAATCTTAATAAAGTAGATTTTGTTGACTACAAATCTATGCATGTGATGTGAGAGAATATTAATTAAAGAGAAATGGTAGGAAAAATATTCAAATTTATTTTAAATTAAATATGATTCGATTTAAATGAATTACAAAATTTTAATTTAAAAATTAGAGATCAAAGTGATAATTCAATCGTTAAAAATATGTACAAATCTCAATGAATGAAGTCGTAATAAAAATAATTATTCTTAATTAAAATCATAATCACTATCAAAGCTGAAAGTAAGAGAAAATTCCTTTAATTTACGCCCAACAATGTTGAATTTTCTTTTGTACTTAAAACGTGAAGATGATTTTGATGATAAGGATGAGTGTAACTCTTTGAAATTAATAATGAAGAAAAGGACTTGGTTTATTGATGGATTCTTAAAAGTATCATTATTTGGGTTGTAGTTTAATTTTAATGTTCACTTTAATACTTGAGTTTTTATTAATTAACTGTTTAAATTTAATTTCAATATTTAAATTGATATTTAAACTCTTTCGGTTCAAATTAAGTATATATTTACTAGAACACACGTGTTAAAATTTATGATCTCCACATAATATCATTTGGTCTAAATACTAAAATTAAACTCGGATATCAAATAATATATTAATCTTATTATTTAATCTAATCATTCAGCATGAAAGATCAGCTTAAGACACTCATCATTGTCAAGATTAACTGCAAGAAAGCCAGCTTCTGCTCATAGTCAATAAAGGTTATCTTCTTTACAAAAATGGAAAATAATAATTAATAATGATGGAAACTCAATTTCTTTTGTGAACTTAGTGACCTGAAAACAAGAAAAATGGTAATACCAATGAACTTTTTTTAGATTCTTTTGTAAGTTTAGCAAAAAATCAATCTCAAATATGTTTCTAGGCAGGGTTGATTCAAAGACGAGGCAAAAGGCAAAATAAAATATAAAAATTCTAAGAAATTGCATGACACATGATTGTACAGGAAAAACTGGGTTGCAAAGTGTATTTTTAGTCTCACCTATATGAACAAATTACGCCAAAAGTCGGGGGGGGATTCTCCGTTCCGAAAAAAAATAATCACAGGTCGTGCCGTTTTCGATATGAAGACAACCCTCAGATATACCAGAGCCGACCTGATTCCTAGAGATACCTTTTCTTTTCCCTTTTTGGTTATCTTGGTGAATTGGAGGATACAACCCCGACTTGAATCGAAGGACGGCCAGGAAGTTTCGTTAGTTCTGGACTTGAACTTCCCTGTAAAAGAGCTGCTCTTTGGGGGTTTAAAAGCAAAAGCTGCTGCATGTCGTTAGGAAGTACGTTGAACACTGCCTGTAGATCACCCTTCAATTTCTGACACATTGTTGCAGAGTCCGATATTGCCCTTCCAGATTGCTGCAGCTGAAGATTACATTTAGCGGATCATTACACTGAGTTTGTATGAATTTAACCATCAAAGCATGAAATTTTGTAATGTAAGCAAGTCATACAGAACATACTAAAACAGAACTTAAAAGTACATTATGATTTTCATACAAGTTTGTTCCATATCCAGTAGTTATCAAACAAAATTATTATGCTGACTGCAGAGGAACAAGACACGGAATTATTGCATCGATCCATTTTCTCTGTTACCACTTTCACTAGAAATCTCGGTTTTCTGCGGTTATTCTTAACACGTACTTATAAAACATTAGGAAACAAAGAATACTCGTACAAGACAGAATCAAAGAAATTTAGTGCTTTCACAAAGGCAAATCATCTCTCTCACGCAGGCAGTTATTTTCTGCTTCTGCATGTGACATGCATGCGTGCTAGGATGCACATTAATCGAGATGGAAGATGTGAAGATAACTAGAATGTGTCTGGTATTACAAGATAGATGACACAACATATAAATGGTTGACAATATCTAGGCAAATAATAACTTCCCCCAAATACATGATAAATCATTAAAACAGTTTTCTTAATACAAGAATGGGTGCTCGAAAGAAATTCATTTGAAGACATTGGAATGAAGCAAGACGGGTATAAGCATATTAAATATAGTAAGTAGTCAAAAGGACAACGATGCCATTTTAGAGATGGATAAGGAGGAAGAAAACGAGGGATTCAAAGGCATGTTTGTCTAAATGATTTATTACAAGAATAATAACGCCGGTACGTGGCGCATTGACATACTTAAAGACAAGAGAAAGGAAGAAATCAATCATTCAAGACCCGGGAAGTGCTACATTATAGCTGATCAGTGAGGAACAAATTACAGCAGACACAGTTATGAAGAGATAAAAGGGTGAAATGAATCATTCAGAAATCAAAACCCAAGGAGTACAGGAAAAATTCATCAAAAGTTGAGCATAGGCTTCTTTAACCATAACATCAAGTCTAGCACCAAACTAAACCTAATTTATTTTAATCGTCTCAAACGAAAAATGTGAAAAAGCAGCAAGGCCCCTATACTAGGAGTCAGATTGCATTTTGCCCTCTTAACTTAAAAAATGGGCAAATTAGTCCCTGCATGTTATATTAAAGTGCAAATTAATCATTCTGTTAAAAATTCATCCATTCTACCGTTAAAAACTGATGTAGCTGACAGAATAACTAGACAATTACATGTGACATGTCACGTGTATCTCATGTTGGCATACAATGACCAGTTTTTAACAGTAAAAACAAATGGAATTTTAAATAGAAAAACCAGTTTGCTCTTTGATCTAACCTACAAAGACTAATTTGCCCATTTTTTAGTAGAGACAGAAAATTAATCTGACTACTAGTATAAGGTCTCTATGGTACTTTTACCTAAAAACATCTAAAAATATGTCATTCACATTTGTCTTGTCAGGCCTAGTTAGGCTTAAAACCAATATGTGCATGAACAATTTCGAGCCTAGTTTACATGGGACAGTTATCTGTACTCCACCTTTCATAAACTATGTAGTAGAATGCCATCTAATGACTTGCTCCAATTTCTGCATCGAGGCATTGACATGTTCTCCACTTTCTTTCTTTTCTGTTATTTTTATCTCTCGTCTGTTTAATTATTGCTAGTATTGGCTCTAGAATATCTCTTGCAGTGTCCTAAATTTACATATATCCATAATATTTCACTCTTTTTAATTGTAACCCCCACCCCCCCAGGCTGTGCAGGGGGCAAAAATGTTCGAAGTAAAAGGCAGCAAAGACTAAGGAAAGAAACAAGTGAAAAGGGGAACGGGTCCACATGTCAAAATATATATCATGAGCATGTAACCCACACTAATTGCTTCTCTTAATAGCAATGATGCAATCAATCATTCAGAAACATCTATATCATCCTAAAAAAGGCAAAATTACCTGCATTTCCCCAAGAAGATGCCTCTCGATAGCGTTAAAGCAGTCAACAATTTCCAATTCGGGCATTTTAGTTATAAGGAGATGTATATCAGTCTTCATTCTTGCCTGCCTCCACAATCTATGTTGTTCATTTTCCGCAATAGCAAGCCGTCTTTGAAACCATGGCAAAAAGTTGGGTCCATTAAGAAAACGCCTGAATGCAAAGAGAAATGTATTTCTAGCTCAAATGAACAATTAATAGACTACAATAGCCAAAGATTGCACGCACAAGCAATACAAATACAAAAGAAACCAACTAATAAAGCTGAGAAATTGAAGAAAAGATTCACATTACCTATACAGGTCCAGCCAGTTAGATCTCATTCGCTTCGAGAGAAACTTTCCCACCCCTCTTGCTGATAAGCTCATAAGAAAATCATCAGCATTAAATGGAGGTAATGGAGGGGGTCAGCGTATGGTGAAGAACCTTCAGAAGGAGTAGTAGCCCTAAAATATGGTCCAAAAGGTGCCAAAAAGTTGGTCGTGAGCTCCAAGAAGTGTCGCCGTAATATCTCATTATTAACAACAGTCATAGATTCCTCGACCCTTGGTGACATTCCAGCATCAATAAGCCTATTCAAGATAGAAGTGTCGGGCTTTGTAGTTGCAACATAAGTGCTCCAAATTGCCTCCTTATGCTCTGTCATGAGACAGAGAGGGCCGTCTCTCCTCAGCTTCACGGCATTAAACAAACTTGAAGGAGAGAACTTCTTTAAGGAAAGCTGTTGAAGACCAAATCCTTCCTGTTTAGCAGGAATTCTTCCAGTGGACCTACTTGCAATGGTAACCCTACTTGAACTCGGTGCAGGGCTTCCAACCGACACAATGTGTGGGATATAACGAAGAGCTTTAAGGAAAAAAAGATTTGTGACACCCAAAACCATAGGTGGATATTTGTCCCCTTCTTGAAGTGCATTCAATTGAGCAAAGTCAGGATCATGGATGGTAAAATATGGTCTAAAGTCAACACTACAAAGTAAAGGTGAAACTAAGCTGACGAGACTTGCTACAGCCTCGCAGCATTGTGGAGGAGTTGGTGCTATGATAAGAATTGGCTCACCAATAAGCAACAACTCCCACAATAACCAAAGTTGCAATAAAAGTCCTCTGAATGTTCCGAAAATATCTGAATCGTGAAATAGACCTTGTGGCACTGATGGATTACTGGGAAGAAAAGGAGCCATAGAAGAAGCAGATTCTTCATAAGATATTCCACTTTCCAAAGGCAAGCTGTGAGCCGGTGGCAAGTTAACTTTGAGCATTGCATTCCCAATCGGAAGCTCCATTAATTTACCAGGTACTGGACTAGGCCACAACGAAACATAACCAGCAATATGTTCAATAGCTTTTCTTCCTATATCAAAGTACAGGGGACCCATGATTTGTAACAAAGGTCTAAACACGCTAGAGTAAGGTCCATGAGACAAAATTACTACAGATTTTTGTTCCCCACCTCGTTTTAGCCTCTCGTCATGCCTTTGCCTATTGAATACATAACCATACAAGTATTTCGAACTTTTACTAATATCCGTACTTCTTGATCTCCGAATTGATTTCACCTCTTCCGGTGTTGAACTTGTTTCTTTATCATCGATTTCACTAATTTCAGATGAAGTCCCATTACCCTGTTTGGAATGTTTATGCCTTTGGAATCGGAAAAAGAAGATGCAATCATGGATGCTGGAACGGTTCTGGTGCTGCGAAACGGAATCCGGGAATGAACTAAAAGCGACCTCAAGTTCCTCTTCTTGAGTAAGACAACAAGGTGGATAACACTCTTCTATGAGCTGACCTTGTTCAAGATCAAATCTAATGATACAAAAGGCAAGAACCCATCGTTGCATAGCATCTGGGTCGGCTTTTACACTAAGCTCCGACTTCACAGAAAAAGAAGGGGATCGACTCATTTCCTAGTGCTTTTTTCAACAGTAATTAAAAAGGCTAAATCTTATTCATTTTCAGCTACAATTCCATTACGATTGTCATGAAATTCAACTCATTAAACGCAAAATTACTCAATTAAAAAAAACAGCTCTCTTCTTCAAAACTCCTGTAAGAAAAAAAAAACACAAGAACTACAGTATCATCACTAAAACAAAAATGGCGAAGAAACAAAGCAACTAAATTAAAATAAAATTGGGTTAGTTTCAATGTTCACAAATTTCATCCAAAACAAATAATTGAACAAAAAAAATTGTAAGAAAGGACTCAACAAGCAAAAATTAAAAAAAGATCTAAAAACGGGTAAACGAAACTTACCAAAATAGAAGAACCCAGAAACAGTTGTGGAAGAAATAATCTGGATCGGAGGAGAAACGAGTTCCCAATTGGCCAAAAAACAAATGGGTAGTCGTTAACTTTTTGAAAATTCGAAGAAAATATACGAGCTTTTTTTTATATATTTTGTTTTTGCTTCGTAAATCGAACCAAAAATTCCCAATTTGGGAAAAAATGTATAATTACATTAACCTAACTTTAGTAACATACTGATACATTGCAATGGCGGTTTCAAAGAGGCAATCCAATTCCGGTAATAAATTAGAGCGAAATTTAATGTCTCTTTCTTCAATATCGAATTTCTGCTCTTTTCCCACACTGGGAATCGAGAAAAACTTTGAGATTTTCTTTAAGTTCAAGCTCTGATCTTTGAAAAACATATAAAATTCTGTTTTTTTTTCAGTATATTTATTTATTTATTATAGTAAAAAGATAAATTAAAATATCAAAAGGCATTATACTCTTCATCTCTAATCTATAATTAACAAATCCGAACATAAACTCTAAAAAATATGAAAATAAAAAAATAAAAGTATCTCATTAAATTTATTTTTAAATTAAAACAGTTAAATTGTAGATTAATTATTTTATTTTCAGAGTTTTAGAATTATTGAAATAGCATTGCTTAGTTCAATAAAAATAGCATTTCTTAAATGTTTTTATCTACTAATTTAATGAGTGATAATTATAAGAGAAATTAACTTTTTACAATTTGTTTGAATTTTAAATTTTTTATAAAATTTAAATTATTTATCAATGTGACATATATAATAAATAGTGTTATATCAAAATAAAATGTACGTGAAATGTCACATGAGTTGTCATGTCAATATTGTTAAAAATTATTATTTTAATCAGTATTTTCATTAAAAAGAATTTATTTGACACTTTTTTTTATTAAATAGATTTAGAAACTCTACAATAAGCTCGAAAGAATCAAAAGGACAGACTGCAAATAATTGTAAACCTTCTTCCCCGTCAAACGCCAACTTGATAATACGATCAACTTCATTTTCTTCTCTAGAGATATGTTCAGGCAACCAACTCTCCACATTCTTCAAGAGCTTACATATGATTATTTTTAATACATTTTTAAAGATTAATAGTTAAATGTAATTAAAATAATAAATACTAAATTGATAAAAATATAAGTATTAATTATACTAAAAAAATAGTTTATATTGTTAAAAGAAGTTACATCTTGGGATCAATGGAATTTTCATGTGGTGGAATATCGGATGGTTAAGAACCTTCTCCTTCATCTTTCTATGAATATGGTAATAATACTAATTCTATGTTTTGTAATTTTTAAAGTTAAATGATTAAAATATAAATTTATTAATAGTTTAGGGACCTTAGATGTAGTTTATCCAAAAAAAACTTTTTGGGTTGATTATTTTGGGCCAAGGGAACTCTTTTGGGTGTGAAATAGTTAAAGCCCACAAACATTGCTGTCATTTTTGGAACAAAGCAAAACGATGCGTTGTGGTAAACCATAAAATAGAATATATATTATTATATTATGATTTATTCGTCAACATAACACCCTATCAAAAACAAATCTAATATTAATATTATGAATTGATAATATAAAGAAAGCTAATTGCACAAAATTTCTTTAAATTATGACCCTTATTCTTAATTGGTCCCTAACTTTTAAATCATTTTGATTACATCCTTAAACTGTTGAGATTATATCAATTAGCGTTACTAAAATCTTAATTTAACTGTCAAATGACACTTAAAATCTTATTTAACGTGACTTAAAATAAAGAATTTAAATTCATATTGTAAAATAGATGTTTCAAAAATATGAGTTATGAGATTTTGAAGCTTTTATAGAAATTTTATTGTTCATTTTTTTTCTTTAATTTTACTATTTTTAGTTTTTACTTTTAAAAGTTATGCGATAGCATTCTAGTTCTTTAAATTTTTGTTTTAAATTTAACTACATGAGATTTGATGTGTAAATCAATAATTTTAATAATGAAATGACCTAATTGATATATCATTAATAGTTTGGAGATATAATTAAAATATTTTGAAGTTTAAGGACCAACTTAGAGTGAGGGGCATAGCTTAGAAATGTTTGGTGCAATTAATTCTAAAAATAACAATTTTAAAATGCGAGACAAGATGGAGCAATAAGGTACACGTATGTTAGATTAATCCATGTACTGAGAGTTAAATTAAATTTTGCCCTATCTATTATAAATAGGCAAATTAGTCAATGTATGTTAATCAAAGAGAAAATTAATCTTTCTATTAATAATTCCATCCTGTTTTACTATTAAAAACTGGTCATGTATGTCAGCATAAGGTACGCGTGGCATAGCACATGTAATTGTCTGGTTATTTTGTCCGTAATACTAGTTTTTAACAGTAAAAATGAATGAAATTTTTAATAAAAATAATCAATTTACTCTTTGATCCAAAATATAAAAATTATTTTACCCATTTTTTAAGTAAACAAGACAAAATACAAATTTATGATTCTTTTATCCAATAAAACCATTTATCAAAACTGTCTCCCTTGTTCTATGGTGGGGTGGTTTGATGAAATAACAAAGAAAAAAAAAATGGAGTAAAAATTACAAAAGTAATGGTGGTGTTTCATCCCTTGTATCTATGTTTGATGGTAATGCAAAAGTTACTATAAGTTTGAAGTTTATTATGCCAAATTTGCCTAAATTTTTAGCTTGTAATGGAAATTACATTTTGCCCCATTTACTAAAAAAATAAATAAATTAATCTTTGTACATTAAATAAAATAAGAAACTAGTCCTTTTAGTTAAAGTTTTCATCTATATCTATGGTTAAAAATTAATGTGGCTGACAGACAGGGACAAAGTCAGGGGGCTGGCATGGGCCCCCCCCCCAAAAGGTAAAATTATTATTTAGGCCTTTAAATCTTTTTATAAATTTTAAATTAGTAAAGATAAAATTACACTTTGCCTTTAAAATTATAAAAATTTAATTTAATCATTTACAAATTATAAAGATATAAATTATAAAAATTAAATTTTCATCCTTCCTCTAAAAATTATTTTGGCTTCATCATTTGTGAGAATAACTAGACTATATCCTGCGTATCATATATACCTCATGCTAATATATAAAGATCAATTTTTAATAATAAAATTGAATGAAAATTTTAATAGAATGACCAAATTATTCTTTGATCTGACGTATAAGAACTAATTCAAATTTTCTTTAATAAAAATGACAAAAAATAATATAATTTCTAATACAAAAACTTTCATGATATTTTTATCCTTCTTCATACCAATATATGAGACAATAAGGCTTTGGCTAAAAAATGAAAGCGCCCGCATCCGAATCCCATCACATATAACAATCATATGTGGGTTTAATCGACAATAAAGCCTTGGCTAAAAAATGAAAGCTCCCACATTCGAATCCCATCGCATATAACAGTCATATGTGGGTTTAATCATAAATTTATTATGAATTTAAGTGGATGTTATAATTTAAATTCAAACATGTGCCAATTTTCTTTTAAGTATGTATATTTTTATTTAAAATTAATTATAAGCATGTATTATTTATGATTATACTACAAAAACAAATTGTTAAGTCTTCGCTTTAAATAAACTTGTCAATTATTATCTCAAAAGATAACAATCGTATCAATCATAGGAGAAATTATTAAATAAGTTATTCCCAGAAATTAACTTATAAGTAAGGCCGGCCCTGGGACAGGGCAGGTGGGGCCCTTGCCCAGGGCCCAATAGAAAAATTTTAAATTTTATTAAAAAAATTTAGTTCGGGACTCATTTTTTGAAGAAAAGAAGTGCGTTAGGGCCCATTTAAAAAAAATCAGTGGGAAGTGCGTTAGAGACCCATTTTTTTAAAAAAAATTTAGGGTCCAAAGAATAAGTGCGTTAGGGGCTCATTTTTAAAAAAATTCAGGGCCCAAAGAAGAAGTGTTAAGGGCCCATTTTTTTCAATTCGTCCCGGGCCAAAAGAAAATTAGAGACGACTCTGCCTATAGCCTCAACTAATTAAATTAATCTACATCATATATTTTTTGTCATATTCACACACACATGAATTTTTTATGTCATTTTTTTTCCAAAATAACTTACAAGATTTTCGTCACCCACATAATAATTGATATAAATTCATAATTTGACTTAATTTTATCATAATTAAGTTAAATCAAATTTCTAATGAAAACTCTTAAAATTTTAAGTTAATAATACTAATAATATTTATCAATACTATAAAATTAATTAACTGAATTTTGAGTCACTTAACTTAATTAAAGAGTTATGTAAAAATCAAATAAAGTATAATGTCAAATTTAGTGCTTAATGTTTATATATTTTGTCAATTTGATTCTTTTTTTTTTTTTTGAATTAAATTTAACCCCTACATTCTAAAAAGAGTCAAATTTAATCATCAATCATTTGAAAAGAGAGTCAAATTGATTTTTTTTAATGGAAATACTAAATAAAATATTAAAATTTTAAACATTGTAACCTACATAACAATCTACGTGCATTTTTTTTTTAATTTATAAACTTTTATTATTCTTTATAATTTTAAATTATTTATTGACATATATAAAATAAATAATATTATATCAATATAAGACACGTGAACTACTATATGAATTGAAATACTAATTTTATTAAAAATTAATATTCTACTCAATACTTTTATTAAAAAATTATTTAGCATTTTTTGAAATATTCATTGTAAGATCAATGTTGATGACTGAACACTGTTTCCTTTTGCAGCCAGAATTCTGAATCCAAGTAAAATTCATTGAACTACAACTGTACATAGGCACTTCAATCATTATCTATGTTTTTTTTTTTTAACGTGGGAGAAATAATTAATCTTTTAGTTCGCTTAGACATTAACTCTAAGGAAACCACATGCTAAAAAATATATTCGGAAGCAGAGATAGTAAAAAAGAAAAAATTGCTTTAGGGCTAAAGATTGAATCAAAGCATTTGGAGGGATAATAAGGTTACTATTTCTTCTATTTATTTTTGTTTACGTTGAAAAGAGTTATTGACAACAATTATCAATTCATCACATTTGATAGACATTTCGTTTGGTCTCATCTTAATCGACTCTAACTGTTGCATCTAGGGGTAAGAAGATAGAATAACTCAATGATTGAAACTTACATCCGGTCCTAATTTATCTATAAATACTCCTCATTGGGTATCTTTACGTATAACGGTTTTGTGCACCATTCACATTGTGAACCATTTTCATCTTAACAACTTTTTACACCCTTGGATCATAAACCTTTATAATTTGTGTTAGATATATGTATATATATATATATGTGTTGATTGTTATATTGGAAAATAACCAAAGAAAAACCGAGATCATCATCAGTCCCAAGTCATGTGGTCCTGGTAGGCTGACCTAGTGAGTGATGCATGGATCTAAGTGGAAACAAAGGTGGGCATAAATGAGAGTGCATAAAAAGATAAGCAAAAGGCATAGAGCAGGGAAAGGGGTTTTCATTTAATAACGGATAAGAAAAAGAATCTTTCAATTGGACGACACAGATTTTGTACTTCATTGGCTATTTCCGATTGTCTAGGGTTTTCTATGACACAACCACGACCCTTCTGAATTGTAGGCGGCAACGCTAGTACAAGCAAAAGAATCTCTCTTTCTATTCACTTAACTATGCAATTTCATGCCTAATATAATAATGGTAATCATAATAATATTGTATTAATTGATGCTTCTTAGGTAGACTTGATTGTTATATTTTCAAATTATCCTTGAAGTTTAAGTTGAGTCTCATTTGCATAGATTATATGTAGTTAAATTGATTTGAGTTAAATTATTATTTTTATCTTAATTTTTGGGTTTTTATTGATTTTGAACTGTCGCCAATTTAATTTCTATATCTAAGCTAATATACCAATTATTTTCTAATCTAATCGCTCTGATTGATTCGATTCAAATAAAACCAATTTGAGGTGAATTAGTTATGCAATTCAGCGTTTATCATAATTAATTTTGATGATATAAGTTCTAGATTACTAAAGTGAGTTGTTTCTTTCATACTAAATGACATTAATATCATTTCCTAGTAATTTTATCATGGTTTAATAATTAAAATATGAGTTCCTCTTAAAACTTAAAAATTAAGTAGTATTTTTATTTAGAAATCCCAAACCAATCGTTAGTATTGTTCGTATTCCCATCAAAAGTAAAACAAATTCAAATGACGAATATTCAAATCCGAATCGATAATTTACAAAAGTAAACTAAATAGGTTATGAATATGTGATTTTGAATAAGTTATTTATAAAAATAAAACAGATATCCGATCTAAAATCGTCAACTTTAAATTAATGGTAGATTGCAATTAAAATATCCTATTCAAATTAACATTTAAGTTTGTAAAAGCAAGTAAAACATTTTAAGATATTCGAATCTACACTATCTATTATCATTCTTACAAGAAAAACTCAATGGGATGTTACTGGTAAGAAAAAAATTTATTTTATCCATAGAATTTCAAAGTTTACGCTAACGAGATCGTGGCGTTAGCGATAAAACTCAAACACTTAGAGATCTTGAGTGTATCACTATATGAAAATTATGATTTAGTGTTATTTGAAACTTTTTTTTTTTTTAAGTTATAACGGTTTCCATAGAATCAATAATTACATGCACTGAATTGAGTAACTTAACCTATTACATTCAAACTATTTGCAATAAATTTGAAAGAGAACTCGTATATTTATATAGAGACTTGAACACAGAATCTTAAAGTTGGGAAAGCTTTAACCCTTTCACTAAATACTTCATTAGTGTTAGAGTTATTTATGGATTGGATCGTGCTTAAGTATGATGATAACATAGTTTATACTTACTCAAGCTCAACTTGACTTGAAATACGAGTTTAAAATTTTATTCAAGTTTATTTGTATTTGTAAATGGTTAAACCAAATCCATTTTAAGCTCACCCATATTATTTTTAATTTTTTTAAAAAATATTTATATTACTTTAATTTAATATTTAATAATTTTATATATTTCATCAAACATTGAAATTTTATATATAGAAAACTTAACAATTCTTTAATGTTTACATTACTATATTATATATTACTATTGTAAAATACACAATACATATAAAAATAATATAATATAATATATTAAAAACTTAGAGATCGAGTCAAGTCAAGTCAACTCAAGTCTAAAATATTTGATTCCAAATTTACACTATATTTTAATCTAGTCTAATTTTTTTTTTTTGGTCCATTCTCATTATTTGAGTTTAATAATTTTATCCACGCCCACTAAATTTCAAACGATCATTCGGGACAGATGCCGTGACCTTGAACAAATCTAACTAGTGCATATAAAATCACTTAATAAGAAATTAAATTATTATAAAATAAATAGATTAATAATGGAAACAAATATTTAAATTAGTAAAATAAAAACTATGAACTAATTGGGCTAAAACAACTAATGATAGGAGTCGAAAAATTAAATAAAGTGAATCTCGAAGTTAGATATTTAGAAACCAAACCTTTGCCATCATCTCAATTGAAAAACACACACACACACACACAATTTAAATATATTAAAATACATTCTTTTTTTCTGGTTAAAATCTAATCACAAAGGACTAAAGAAGAAAAAGCTAAATGGATAAGCACGCGTAGAAGGAGAAGACCAACAAAAACAATCTCACACCAATAGACTTGATGGAGAAAAAAAAAAAAGAAGAAAACTACTTCCAAGTCTCTAAATTATTAATAAATTTACATTTTAGTCATTTAATTTTAAAAATTATAAAATATCATTAAATTATTCAAATATTTTCATTTAAATTATTGGACTGTTAAAGTAATTATTGTATGGTATTGTCTATTTACACTAGTTGCCTGACTTAAATAAAATTATTTTATAATTTTTAAAGTTAAGTGATTAAAACATGAAATTACTAATAAATTAGTGACTTGGGTATAATTTTTCCCAACAAAAAATTAGCAAATGAAAGGAGAGAGGGGGCGGGGGAATTGGTACTGCTCTTTTTGGCGAAAGCGACGTTTCGCTCAGAGATGCTTAGCTAGTCAAACCACCATTGCCCTTTCATGGCTACACCCAACTGTAACTATCCCCACCTCATCCCCCCCCCAACTCCACTCACTTCCCCACGGCAATGCCATGCCCCCCCCTCTTCTTTCTTTCATTTTCAGGTTAAAGATAATGCTACTTGTTATACTAAAAAAAGATTAAGAAAAAGATGGCTCTTTGTCCCCAATAAATTCCCCCCCTTTCTTGCCCCTTCTTTAGTTCCTCACAACTAATTCCTTTTTTTTTCCCCTTGCAGTCACAGAGACAGCCCCCATAGACATAGAGAGTACATGCACATCTGCTTTGCTGTCCTTGTTTTTCCAAAGGGGTAAATAGACTAACTCACTTATATGATGTATATCTCTCTCTGTGTGTCTCTCTCAGATTATTTGGCTGCCTTTTTTAGATCCTAGCTAAAAATAGACATTGAAACACACTTTGGGTTTGTTTTGGGTTTAATGTTTTCTTACAAAACCACCTGTGTTTTTTCAGATGTGGAAACTGATCTGAAACTTGGAACTAGTAGAGCTGTTTCTCAAAAACGATTTCTTTTAGATTCAAATTAAAAGGGTTGTTTTTCTATATGCGTCATTCTCAAGTTTCCTATTCCCACTCATCTATAATAGCTCTTTTGAGGCTAGGGTTTTCAAATTTATTTTTTTAACAAAGGGGGGTACTTTCAAATGTTTCCTTCAAACAGCAATGGTAATAACAATGACCCAATCACTTATCTTGACCATTCGATTCTCCCTCTTTCCTTTTTTCATTTCCCTTCTTCTCCGTCTTACAATCAATGCGAGCTATTGCAACTTGATGATGACTATGATGTTTTATGGAACCAACAACAACACTTTGATGATGATGATGATCAGTTCCTTCATCAAACAACCTTGTTGACTGATAATTCAGTGTCGGAAACTATCGTCAACTTGCCTGATTGTCGTCATAATAATACCACAACCGATATTCACCAACAGCCGATGCCACGAAATAGAACAGGTGCTTCAAAAACAGATCGGCACAGTAAGATTAACACGGCGAATGGACCGAGAGACAGGAGAATGAGGTTGTCCCTTGATGTCGCTCGGGAGTTCTTTGGTTTACAAGACATGTTGGGGTACGATAAAGCCAGTAGAACCGTGGAATGGTTACTTATACAAGCAAAACCGGAAATCAACAAGCTAATGAATAACAACAACAGCAGCTTTGGCTTTGCTAAGAGTCCATCTTCGACATCAGAGACAGAAGTGGTGTCCGGGATCGATAAAGCAGCTGCCATTGATGGAAACATCCCTAAAGGGACACATTCAAAGAAAGAGAAAAAAGAAAGACGACAACGTAAAACCAGTTTCCGTCCTCTCGCAAGGGATATGAGGGTCAAGGCAAGGGAGAGAGCGAAGGCCAGAACCAAAGAAAAGAACATGTCTTTAAGGTTAAACAATGAAACAAGAGACAATGATCCAAACAGGTTCGGTTCTTCTTGGAGCTCAACTTGGACCAAACAACCTGGGAGTCAACATCACCACAACAACGACACCACTGTCTTTCATGCCGACAACATAAATATCCATGGAGATCGCATGATTTGGAGCCTGAATTGTCTGCAAAACACTGGATTAATTAACCAAGAGGTATGTCATAAGTATCCACTTAGCCAAATATATATATATTTATATATATATTTCGAACATGTGTTTTCCGTTAATAAACCTATATATTTGTTTGCAGCTTACTGGCTCAGACCTTTGGTAAACCACGGGAGGCTTAATCAACATTATAAAAACAAAACCTATGAACAAACATGTTTCTTTGTGTGGATAAACAGTAGAAACATGCTATGTATTTGCTTTGTTCATGTACTATAAACATATTTCTTTGTGGACTTTACTGCTCAATGATTGTTGTTTAATGTTTTAAGCTTTTTTATTGTATCCGTTTTACAAGTAATTAAATAATCTTTAGAACATTTTGTTGTCTGAGAATTTTGGGTAAAAGTGCAATGAAGGCTCCCATATTAAGAGTTAGATTGGATTTAGTTCTCTTTAATAAAAATTTAGGTAAATTAGTCCTGCACATTATACCAAAGAGTAAATTATCTTTTCAATTATAAATTTTATCCATTTTTACCGTTAAAATTTGGCGTGATTAATGGAATAACTAAACAGTTACACATAAACTAACATGAATAAACCAATTTTTAACAATAAAAATAAATAAAATGTTTAACAAATGACCAATTTATTCTTTGGTCTAATATATAGAGATTATTTTGCCTATGTTTTGAGTAAAGAGAGCAAAATGTAGACCGACTCTTAATATAAAACCTCCATGATCAATTTACCAATAACTTTGCTTTCTCTCTCTTTCTAGTGGGAAGTTGAGGTGAGTTCATAAGTGCATTTCTACTGAAAGAAAATGCAGCTTAACTTTTAAGAAATGATTGAAATAGATGCATGGATGATCCACTTTCCCCTTTCAATTCATGTTGGTTTTTTCAAAGGCTATACATAACCTAAGAGGATATATATTTCAACATGTCAATCATATATTTCAATCTTTAGATAAGGTGCACAAAGCAATATATAAAAACTATAAGGATTGCAATAGAAATGTATACTATAATATAATATAAAGCATGCAAGACATGCACTTTAATCACATAAATTAATTAACTACTACATAGCAAGGATCAAGAGTTCATCTACTTTGATTAAAATTAGCCTTTAAAGATACATGGTATAATTTTTTTTATTTTGAATTTGGGTATTTTTGAAAATTAAGTGTTGAATATAAAACAAATTGTTTAACAAATGTAAACTTTTAGTTTCGAAAATTAAAATATCCAAACAAGTTAAATATCAATAAAAATCATAAAAGTATATATATATATAAGTAATTAATTTAAATTGTTATGATTCAATTTTAAGATAAAATTATAAATGAATAATTCATTGAATGCATTCTCTATCTGAGTGGTTAGTAGCCCTTAATTTATTTATTATATTTCGTGTTTTTATTGAAAAATTAATGAATTAAATTATTATTAATATCTGTTATTAAATTCATTAAAAGAACTTAAATTAGCTGAGGAAAAGAACAACTTAAATCAAGCCTTGATGTAAGGTGCCCAATTGAGAAATAATGGGGGAAAACTCACCCCTTCAACGGTTCAAAAGGACTAGACAGCTAAAATGTGAAAGATAAAAGAGCTTGACCAAAAAAAAAAAAAAAAAACTTCAAAATTTAGAATAACGCTACTCCTTAATGCTTGGTAACATTGATTTAATATTATAATAATATATTTAAAGTTTGAAATTGTCATTTTTCTCTATTAATATAATATTTTATGTTACTAAAAAATAATCGTAAATATTATATTCCTAAATATACTATTATTGAAATTCAAATCTAAATTCTAAAAATTAAATTTTAAACATTAAAATGACTTGATAAGAGAAGTTCACTAAAGTAATTTAAAATTTTAATTTGATTGAAAATATTTTTATATAATTCTTAAATTAATTATAGTGAAAAAATTACGCATTTAAATATGTTAAATTCCCAATTTTTAAAATATTATGTCGACAAAATTAAAAAAAAATTACCATCATGACTCTATCTTGTGTCCTTTTATAGTCAACGAATGGGGGCGCATGAATTAAATTTGTTGTATTATGTGATTTTATTGTTGGTGTTGGAAAGAAAAAGGTGACCAATTCTTCCTCAAAAAAAAAAAGTTCAAAAAAGTAACGAATTGATGGATGGCAAACAGAGTAATCCATTGTTTACTTTTAAGGATTTGGTTCCATATAATTTGATATACAACTCTTACTTGTTAAGAAATTTATTTACCATTGAATTAAATATAAAAATATATTTTAATTTTTAATTTTAATATTTACATATTTCTTTACTTTTGGGTTTTATTATTTAAACTATAACATTTGAAAAATGATTAAAAATTAAATTAATAATTACTATTATGAAGGGTTTTTTACGGTTTATAAAAATTAATTTATTTAGAGTTCGTGTAATTCTTGTTATCCTTAGCAATAATGGTATCTTTAAAATTTAAATCTATATTATTTTTATAAATATAATATATTTGATTATTACACTCAATAATTATTGAATTAGATCGATTAAAAATAATTTAATGGAAATTCGTATGGCTAGAGTTCTCTTATGAGGAAAAATCTCAGCATTTGAAGCTAGTAAAGAAACTTATGTGAGTGACATAAAATGGTTAGAAATCTACAAAGCTATGTAGCTTAAAAAAAGAGCAGAGGACTCCATTTGGACCCAACGGCCAAGGGGTATATGGCCTATGTAGCAGTGCAACAGTGAGAACAAACTTTGAGACAATAGTGTTTTGCATTTTTTCAATACCTTATATTTTTAATAAATTTAAAATTTAATTACTATACTTTTATTTATATAAATTCAATTTTTCTACTTTTATATTTTAAAATTTATGTCTAGCTGTTAAAATTATTTTGTTAAATTTAAATTTATTATAATATTATTTTTAATTACATTATTATTAAGTAAATATTAATATTTTTTATTTTAAAATATTACACAAACTAAAATAATATTAATAATTAGATCAGAATTTTAAAATTTAAAAATAAAAAGCTAAATTTCTACAAGCAAAAATATAAAGATTAAATTTTAAATTTATTAAAAGTACAAAACTAATCACATATTTTAATATTTTCTTAAAAATATCTTTAATGAAGAAAAAAAAGAAAGAAAAATGAAAGACCTACATCAAACCCCATGTGAGTTGAAGGAAGAGAAACAGCTAGAACCGTGTATATGACCCACAAAAAAAATTTTAGAAAATAATTGAAATGGGTAAAGAGTTGAATGAAAGAGTAGGATAAATTGATTGATTCTAATTTTTTGCCTTTTTTTTTTATTTAGGGCAAATATTTAAAAAATGCACCATGTTCATGGATCTGTTAAATTATCAATGAAAATTTTATGAAACTTCGACCAAATGCTTGGAGGAGATGAGATCCACTCAACTTGGCAAATCACATAGAGAGGGAAAAGAAAACCTAAAGCCCCCCCCCCCCCCAAAAGAAAACCCTAAACCTAAACCTAAAACACAGATCATCCTCAAAGAAGAAGAAAGATAGTATATTTCTAAAGAACCCTAAGAAGCATCTTCTTTTGCCTTTTGCTACAAAAGGCGTAAGGCATGGTAGTGGCAAAGTACTGGTTTTTTTTAGATGCTTTTTTTTTTCTTTTCTTTTTTGGCTTCTGCATTTTAATATACATTCAGAATTTCAAATACTTCCAGTTTTTCTTTTTTTCTGCAGCTCCTTGTAAGAAAAAAAAAAAAGAATTCAAAATGAATTAAATATGATTCTAATTCTAAATTCCAAATTCAAAACTCACCCACCCACACTCCCATAGTCCCATATAATACATATATACATATATGCCCACAGTCACGAAATTGGGGTTTCTGAAAACCCTAGCTCGACAGAGAAACAGCAAAAACCCTAGAATTATGCCATAAAAGATAGGAGATTCTGATTCACCCACCAATTTCAAAGAATACCCAAAGAGAGAGAAAGAAGAAGAAAAAACAGTACAGGAAGTGGAGGAAAAAGCTTCAAGTTCCATCATCAATGGAGGAAAAGACAAGCTATACTTTTTTTTTTTGGTGTGTGGCAAATGCTATAGGGATAATATGAAGAGAGGGGGGAATATTTGTCTGTGAGTGGTTGGAGCAATTGTAGTGGTGGAGAGATTGAGAACAATACTCCAATGAAGAGAGTGACTGATCCAACCAATTTTGAAAAACATTATCTGTACTTGTTTGCAGAAACGCAAAGATATATAGCAATAAAAATACTACTACAAGTTTAGGTGAAATGGTAAGGTTTTTTTAGGGTGAAAGTAAGGATTTTTACTCCCTTAAAATAAAAAGTTGTACCTTTATAAAATTTATAAAATTTTATGTAAATAAATAACAAATTATTATTTAGTTTTTAAAATGATAAAATTTTAATTTAATTATTTTAAAATTATAAAATATATGTCAAAATAATAATAAAATTATATTTTAACCCTCATAATAATATATAACTCAATTTTGACCTCTTAAGACAAAAAATTAATTTCGTCCTTACACAAAACTTGAATTTGTTGAGAAGAAATATAAACAATATAAAAAAAAAAACTAAATAGGGTAAAAAGTAGGATTTATCTCAATTACCAAATTCTTTTTAATAAAAATAATACAAAAACTATTAATTTTGCCTCATTTTATCCCCAAATCATGATACTAGTCAATATGTACCATATTTTTATTGGATGTTGTGCATTTTTTGATAAGTAAAACGAGACTAAATTTGTAATTTAAACACCACTTTTAATAAACAAAAACTGAACACTTAGGAAAAAACCGATATAGGCAATGACCCTCTTTCCTTATCTTTATCTCTTTCCTTTAAGAGGAGTGTGGGTGTATGTACTATGTATACCCATTATCAATGCAAGCAAAATAATTGCACTTTGTATTGTTAGTCCCTTTCTTCTTCTTGAAAGTACCTAATAGTGTCTCTACCTAGTTCTGCGACTTTGAAAATCATCTATTTTTTATAGTCATATCAAGTCCGATTATGTTAAAGTCGATCAGAGTTAAGTTTTAAATAAAAAGAAATTTAAACACTTATTATCTTTACTTGAAATAACAAAAACCGATACTTCAATTAAAAAATAACGAATTTCTAATCACTCAATTGAACAAGTTTTTAACAATTTTTTTCGATAATCATATTGGGTTAAGTTATTCTAAAATCAAATTGGGTGAAACCCTAAACGAGAAAAAATCTCTCTCGGACACCTACTATCTTTATTTGAAAAAAACCAAAATCGATACCTTATTTTAAAAAACAGTAACTCTTTATCAATCTGTTCTAGTTGTTAAATTAGGGCCACAAATTATGCATTCAATGAACTTATTCAACAAGCTGTCTCAATCTTGTTTTTTAGAGGTTATCTGTATACGTTGGAATATGGTTAATGCTAGAAAAAGGAGCATCTTTGATATTTTCATTCTTTATCATGACAACATTCAAGTGCAATTTTCTTTTGGGATTATGATTCCCTTAATGCATGTAAAAATGAATTTTGATGTTACATTTTAAAGTTGGAAAGTACGAATGGTTCCTTTTAATTTAGTCATATCTAAAAGCAATACAAGCAAAAATTACACTACTTTCAACTCAGCTACGATTTGGAATTAGGGCACAAGGATTGGCTCAGTTTTATGACTCTTGCCCTAAAAGAAGATGGGTCACTAAGTGGTTTTAGAAAATTAGGTTCCGTGTTTTTTCTTGGGTGTTGTATATTTTTATTGTTTACAAAGATTGATTCTTTCAACATTCGTAATTGATCATCTTAATAATATTATTTTCAAATTTTGAATATGAGTTATTTTTTTGAAAATACAATTATTATATTTATTATTGCACTCAGAGATGAATTTAGAAAATTTTTAAAGAAAGAGTTGGAATTGAATAATTTTATGATGTATTAATCTATATTTTCATATTTTCGGATGGATTAAACACAATTTTCTTCATTAAAAGTATAATTCTATTATAAATGCTAATAAAGAGTTTGATTCAATAACTACTATTTTCAAGATTAACAATGGCGAAATCAAGAACTTTTGATTGAGGGTGAAGATAAAATATACATTATTGGAGAATTAAACTTAAATATTTTATATTAAAATAGTTAAATTGATTTTTAAGAGTTAAATTATTGGGGCACATAGCACCTACTCAAACATAGCATTAGTATATGTTATTTTTCCGAGGATAAATTTCAAATTTATATATAAATTTTGATTCATTATGTAAATTGATACATGAATTTTAATTTGGCACAATTATATAAATAAAATTTTAATTGTGGTTCAAATATATGCATGTAATTTTCATTTTCATTCAATTATACACATTTTAAAAATAAATACACCAAATTATTTTAATATTAAATATAAAAATTTTATATATGCAATATATAAATATAAAATGATACTATATCAATAATTATGTTAATAATTTATGAAAATTCAATCAAATTAAAAAAGTTTATACAAAAATTACACTTAGAAACCAAAATTAATGTATAACTTTGAATTTGTCTATTTTGTTTACATGTGAATATGGTGGCTCACCGACAGGACAACCAGCCTCGGCCCATTTCAATTACAGACGTATATTTCAAAGTCCTTGTTTAATCTGATTTTAAGTTCAGCAATAAGCATATATACATCCATATTTCATCTATCATAAATGTATATAAAAATGACTTTATATTGGGTTTATGATTTTAAGTATAAACAAAGTCTGATTACAGAAAAATGAAAAAAAAAATCAAAATAGGAATTACATTTCGTAATATTACTATCTTACTTATTTTTGAAGTTTTTTAATGAAACATTATTATAAAAATATCATTAAACTTTTAAATATTAAATAAAAGAAATGATTAGAACAAAGCTTTATTACCTCTTTTTGCTTCATGGAAGGCAAGTAGATACCATCAAACCATGGCATGTCTGAAGGTAACATCCATGTATATGCTCCCAACAATGAAACCCAAAACAAGAAATGGAGGGTTCAATGTTTGTGAAGACAACATATATACATCAGTGAAAATAAAAGGAAAGGATATGTAGTCCACTACTATATATAGACATAAGTTATTTCACTGTTGAACCATAAATGAATAATGATTTATTGGATTTGACAAGTTATGATCTATGAAGAAAAAATGTATCGTCTCAGGGTCTTAGCTAGAAAACAAAGAAAATCCCTAGTCAAGAATCTTGGAGAAAATCTACCCTTAGATATGGTACACATTTTATAATCCTTTCATACGAATAGGGTGTTTCCGACTATGGTACACGGCGCCTGCTCTTCCGATTTGATCTGGATTTTTTTTTCCTTGTTTTTGGGTTCCTGTGCTTTGAGCTTCCATTTCTAGCCTTTTATGTTTCTCATCTGTTTTTTCCTTCTTTAAGCTATTGCGTTATTCTCTATTATTTTATCAGTTTCTTTAATTTTAAAAAATTATAACTGGGCTAAATTTTTAATAAAAAGAATTAATTTGTTGTTTTATTTAAAGTTTAATATAATATTTAATACTTGAATTTAATTTTTTTGTTTGGTACTTAAACTTGACACTTTTTTTAATTTGATATCTAAGCTTTTTAAGTTCAATTTGATGCTTAAATTTATTAAATGTTATACAAATTACGCAAAACACTAACGATGTTAATTTTTTTTGTTATGCTATAAAAATATTGTCCATGTTAAAAATAGGTATTGAGCTATGCTTAACTAATTAAAGTTAAATAAGAAAAATTATAAACCCCAAATTAAATAAATTATTTCTTTCAATTAATAAAATAAATAAATAAATATAAAAACAATTAAACATATAAAATACCAAAAATATCATATTATCTGTCACATGCGGTCATACATTAATTATTTTGTTATCTCGTAAAAAATAACATTGTTAGTATATTAGAGTAATTTGTAAAACGTTTGATAATTATCAAATTGAACAAAAAAGGAGATTAGGTATCAAATTAAGAAAAAAGTCAAGTTTAAATACCAAATTAGACCCTTAAAAGTTTAAGTATCAACTTAAGAAAAATATTAAGTTTAGATACTAAATTAGGAGAAATGTCAAATTTAAATACCAAATTAAAAAATATATTAAGTTTAAATATCAAATATTATATTAAACCTTTATTTAAGGTATAATAACTAAATTACTATTTTTTAATAAAAATACATAAGATAGGATTTGATATTTTTACCCTAAAATTGACACCCACAACCACATTCCTCTCGCACCAAGTCTTCTCTAGCAATAAATTTATGATGGAAACTCGAGATAAAGAAGATTAAATGCATATAAATGGAAGATGAAATGTTAAATATGGGTGATATACTGTAGGGCTTAGGACACATCCAACTTGAGAGCCTACGCAACTTTTTGTGTATAGTTGTTGAATCAACTGTAACTTTCTAGCCTGCAATTTGAAACAGGATAAGCCTTCTTTTTAACTGTCCGTGCCATGCTTTTGGAGACCAGAGATTTGCAGAATCCAACCAAACTACAGCTAGCAATTAGAGAAGTTCTTGGCTCAGGTCCGGTTCAGCTCGGATTTATGTATAAAATTAATATATTTTATGTTTGTTTAATTCTATTATGACACAAAATTTAAAAGTTATAAAGTGCTAATTTTATCGGAATATGATCTTATTTATAGATGACTGACTTAAGTTTATTTTAAGCTCATCTAAATTTTTTTTTAATTTTATAGTAAAACTACATTATATGTAACTCAACTAGGCTTAAGATTTTTTTCACTCAATTATAAAAATTACAAAGTAATTATTTAACTATGGTTAACTTTTTTATCCAACTTCTTTATTAACTATGGTTAACTTTTTTATAGAAATATGAGATGGCAGTCAAGGGTGGATATAAGGAGGGGTAGGTGCAATGTACTTAAATTTTTTGTCTTGTTATCTGTGTTATTTAAGGTAATTTTTAGGATTTAATAGAATTCCTCTAAGACACCAACGAAAAACAAAGTAAAAACAACACGAAAGTTGAAAAGAACTCGAAAGATGAACAAAGTCACAGAAAAGCAAGAACATTAGAGAGAATGTCTAGGTGAATGCTCTTAAAAATTTTATTACTCAATAAATGAATTACAATAAAGGGGAAAGACCACTATTAAAAATTGAGCCTTTTCAAAATTAACAGTACATATCAAAGTACATCAATTGTTAGGATTAAAAGCTATTTACAAATCAAAATCTTTAAAATTACAAAATCATATATTCTAACATCACATATATTTGAAGATCACGTTCCATATTTACCATACTTTGTAGATTGACCTTCAATCTCTTCAAGCAACGAGTCAATTTGGTTGGACTAAATGACCTCCCTTAAACATGATGGATCACACAAGTACGCCATGGTTGCAGGCTCCCACGCGCAACTCATGACATAGGTAGGACCTTGTGGCCTCTCTCCTAGAAAAAGAAAAATTGTAATTGTAGCTCTTCACACATTATCATTATGAACTAATATAGGGGAAATCATACTTTGACCTTTCTAAAAAATTTTAAAAAAACATTTAGTCCTTAAAAAATTATAATATCTTAAATTAATGCATGATAAAACCTATATTTACATCTCAAAATTTTATAATTCAATTTTATCCACTCTAAAAAATTCTAAATTCACCTCTAAATTGACTGTTTAAAAATTAATTTAATAACAAATTTAGCCGTGAATGTTTATATATAATCTCAATTTAGTCATAATTTTTTTTTTAAAAATAACCCTCCATTTCTCCTACCGTCACTACCAACGTTGTCTCATAACGTCACGTTGTCATATCTTAATGAAATTTAAATTTATAATTTGATGAAATTTCAAGAAAAAATTACCAAATTCAAAAGTTAAAAGTAAATGTTGTTCCTTTAATTATTATTAATAATTTTACCATGACCCCTCGGTGTAAAACATGTTAGTTACTTAGCCCCTAGAGGCAATAACATAGGCATGAAGCGGCTAAGTAGAAGGTCAGCAAATCGTATCAAGTGAGTCAATCGAATCACACAAAATCTGCATTCCCAACAACCTCAAATCTAAGCCACCCTGCTAGCTTTAAGACTTGGACAAAATCTGTCAATGTAATATATATATAATGAAACTAGGTTCTGTCCATCTTTTGTTGCATAATTTTGGAACTTAAAGGAAAAGAGAGAAGTGAATAGTCAGCTTTTGCTTATCTCCTCCAATAAATTCAAGATTTATGAAAGATTTTGGGAGTATCTTTGTCTCATTATTTTACTTCTTAATGGAATTCATTTATATTTCACTCAAAAAAGAGAGTAATCTTTTATAATAATAATGATTCTTTTTTTTAAAAAATAAACGTATAAAATAATCTAAACGATCTATACGCTTTTAATTTTATTTTATTTCTATTTATTTTAAATTTTTGGGTAGATTTTATTTAAAAGAGGTAAAACATTCAACTCTTTTGAAATAGAGATTAGGTAAACTATAAAAATAATTACTTTTGTTTGTATAAGGTTACATTTTAGTTATTTACATTATCATGTTATAACATTTTAGTCACTAAGATGTTAATTGTTGTTAACAGTATAACGATAAGCTGGCGTAGCACGTTAAATTATCACTTCGAACAAAAATTTTAGCTTAAATTCTACAATTAGTCTCTATATTTTTTCATTTTGGGCAATGTTTTTTTCTTTTATATTCTTTTAACTTTCTTTTTTTTTCTTTATTTTCTATTCTCTTCTGCTTCTTCCTCTGTTTTCCTCCCTTTTTCATTTTTTAACGTAATTTTTTTATGTTTTCCATTAAAAGAACATAAAAGAAAAAATTAAATTGTTCAAAATAAAAAATATGGAGACCGATTGTATAAATTAACCTAAAATTTTTGTTTTAAATGATGATTTAACGTGGCAATTAATGGCTCAGTGACTAAAATGTTACAACCTGATAACATAAGTGACTAAAACGTAACATTTCAAACATAAGTGGCTAGAATGTAACTCAAGGTAAATAAAAATGATTATTTTAATAAATTACCGTAGAGATTATATGGTGATTATTTTGGGCCGCTATATGATCCAAATCCCATAAATGGGCTAGCCACTTAAAGGGAAGCCTATCACTTGAACTATGACCAATTCTCAATATTATATAATTTTAGGTAAAAGTATTATGAGGCCATTGTATTAAGAGATAAATTACATTTTGCCCCTTTTACTAAAAAAATTGATAAATTAGTTCATATCTGTTAGGTTAAAATTAAATTGGTCATTTTGTTAAAAATTCATCTATTTCTACTATTAAAAATTGGTCACTGTATGTCAACAAAAGTAACATATGGCAATTTCACGTGTAATTGTTTGGTTATTCCATCAACCTCGCCAATTTTTAACAATATATATATATATTTTTTAACAAAAATGACTAATTTTCTTTTTAACCTAACATATATAGATTAATTTACTTTAGTTTCTGAATAAAGAGAACAAAATAAAATTTTACTGTAACACCCTCCACCCGTATTCATCGCCGAATAAGGTACGAGACATTACTGGAGTTTACAGAACCATTTTTCATTAAACCGAGTCATTTTACTCTTCATATTCCGAACGTAATTATGATGTCCCTCTATTGGGCTCTCGAAGCCCAAAACATACATTAGAAATGATTCGGGACTAAATCGAGATCATTGGGAATTTTTCGCATAATCTTAAATTTTTTTCTCTATTACAAGGGTCACACGTCCATGTGCTATCGGACACACCCGTGTAGTTCAGGCCGTGTACCTCACACGGGCAAGGCACACGCCCGTGTGGGAGCCCGTGTGCTCGATCTTGGGCATTCTGTTTTGCAATTTCTAGATACAAGGGACACACAGCCTTGACACACGCCCATGTACTAGACCGTGTGTCACACACGGCCTAGACACACCCCCGTGTGTCAACCCGTGTAGATAAAGATAAGGCTATGTCCAAGCCTCATTTCTCACCCAATTAAATAATGAATCATTATTAAACATCATCAATTGATCAAATATAGTTCTTGTATATTACAAAATTATTTGCATTTTACTAAATCAACATGGACCATTTTTGAATATAAATAATAAACCAAAGCATACCTAATTCACATGTAAATATCATGTCTAGACATCATATAGTCAACCATTCAATAAGCCATTAATTCGATCATCAAAATAGCCTCAAAATTTGTACCAATTCCATGACTCAATATTAAGACAAATTATAAGTCAATAATAAGCCACTTCAAATAGTCAAATTCAAAATATATAACAAAGATATCACATAGTTTAATAAGAACATGTATCACGAATAGAAAACACATCCATCAACTAAGTAATTACTCGAACCGAATCACATGTTCATCAAACATACTTCCCAAAATGAGCACATTAACAAGGCCGATCATTCAAACATTAACATCATTATCGAGTCATTTTCGCATTGCTATTTATATACAAGTCAAAACAAACCATATTAAAACAAGCCTATACATGCCATATGACAAAAGTACAAGTTTTCAAAGTACCAAAATAGCAATCAATAGTGTGATAATGATCCTTGACGATCCCCGAGCTCGAGCTAACTTTATATATCTATAAAAGAATGAAAGAAATGCACAAAATAAGCTTTGAAAGCTTAGTAAGTCATAAGCAAATAAATCATCACAAGAACATGAATAATTCAAATTGAATAGGCCAAATTTAACTAAGAACATGAATAATTCAATTTGAATAGGCCAAATTTAACTAATCTCATATACATATACAATCAATTTTCTCATATAAACCTTATACGTGCCTGAATTATTTAGCTCAAATTCACATTTGGATTCGTTCGACATTGCTCGTTGAACCATTCGAATCATTAAGGATACTCGGAAACACATTTATCACATACATTGCCATATCCCAGATATGGTCTTACGTGTTATCACATATCGATGCTCTGTCCCAGACAGGGTCTTACACGAATCATATACGATGCCAATGTCTCAGACATGGTCTTACACGAAATCACACCTCGAAGTCCTAATGTAATGACATCAGTATCCTATACTATTCCTAAAGCTCGTACGAGGCTTTTGACTTCGTAATTCAATCAATTCATGCTTGAAATAATTCTTCCAAAGCTCAATTCAATTCGGCAATATATATACAATTCAATTCGACAATGTATACATTTAAATTTAAAAACATTTATTTGCATATGAACTTACCTATTACGGAAACGAATGGATCGGAACGACTATTCAACAACTTTCGACTTCCACTGATCCAAATCTGATTTCTTCCTTTCTTGATCTAAATCAATTTAAATTTAACTTATTTAATTACAAGTGCATTTAATTTCATCCAAAAACACATAAATGAGTATTTTTCACTTTAGCCCCTAATATTTTACATTTTTCAATTTAGTCCCTATTTCAAAACAACATAAAATACACAAAATTTCCTTAAACCCATACTTGGCCGAATCTTCCATAGGTCCCTATCAGCCCATTAATTCTATTTATTTCAAATTTTGACCCTCAAGTTACAAATTTCACAATTTAGTCCTTAATAAGCATTTTTATCAAAAATCACTTAATCAACTATGATAATCTACCAACATTTATTTATTTTTCATCATCAAACAACAAAAACATCAAGCTATCAACAATGTAAAATCACAAATTCATCATCAAATCCGAAAATTAAAGCATGGGCTAGATAGTAAACGAAGCAACGATCTCAAAAACATAAAAATTATCAAAAATCGAGCAAAGAACATACCTAAATCAAGCTTCTTAGGTGCCGAAATTAAAAGCTTCAACAATGGCTTCTTTCTTCTCACATTCGGCCAACAAAAGATGAACATGCATATGTTTTTTTTTGTAACTATTATTACTAAATTACAATATTAACCTTTATAAATTAATTAAATTATTTGGAAACCATATAGTACATGCCCAAAACCGTCCACTCATATATTCAATGGTCAAATTGCTACATATAAACCTCACCTTTAATTTGTAACAGTCCGAATTCGACCCTAATCGGAATGATGGTCTCGGGACCATGAATCCGAGTCGGTAGAATATTTTAATATTTCATATTAGGTCTAAAATCTATGATTGAACATGTGTTAAATTTTGGTGATTTAATTTATTTATTTGTGTGAGTAATTTGACTAAAGGACTAACTTGTATAATGGGTAAAAATGACCTTTTAGTGGATTTAGTGACAAATGCATATGGCTTTATAAGGTGAAGTCCTTAAAGGACAATTTAGCCAATATTGTGATGGTGGACGGCAACATGATGGAATGTGATTTAGAATATAAGTATTATTATAATATCTTTTGGTGGTTGAAGAATAAATAAATAATAGTATAATTTAACACATAAAATAATAAAACATAGTGGAAGGAAAGAGAAGGCACCTTGTTCATCTTTTTTGACCGAAATTTGAAGAAAGAAAACTCCATTTTTGGAGCTTGAAGGTTGGCATTTGAAAGCTCAATCAGGGGTATGTTTATGCTTAGTTTTCAATTATTTTTGCATTTTTGGAATGGGTGTTTTGAATACTATATAACCCATGGTGAAATTTTAGAGTTTATGGCACTTTTATATTCGGCCATTGAAGCATTTTAATAGTAAATAATGGTTGTTGATAGATTATTAAGTATAAAGCTTAAACTAGCATGTTTATTATTTGAAGTTTGAGTGAAATTGATTGTAAGGGTTAAATCAAAAAAAATGAAAATTTTTGAAGGACTAAATCATGAATTAAATAACATGCAAGGCCTTGTATAAGGTCAAGGAGTATTCGGCCTAGGGTATTTGTGATTGAAATTGGTGAATTTTGTGTGGTGTCCAAATTGGACTAATTTGTAAAAGTGTGAAATAAAGGGGGCAAAATCATAAATTTCTTATTGATATGTGTTGGGACCAAAATTGTTATAATATGCTTAATTGAGTTTAATTTAATTCATTTAGATCAAGAACAAAAGGAGGTAGGATCGGATCGGGGAAAAAGTAAATTGATCGACTAATCGAAAAGTTGAATTGGTGACTACTTGAGGTAAGATTTTAAGCATTTGAATTTAATTGAACTCAATTTAGTTTCATGTACTTATGTTGGATAATTGTGGCATATAAATCATTATTATGCTGAATGGTTTTGGTATGTATATCTCCTTTAGTGAGTTTAATTGCTATTGATTATTAGAGAATATGTATGTGAATCACATTGAACAATAGCAAATAAACACTGGCACTATGTGTGCAAGTTTATACCGAGCACTGTGTGTGCAAGATCGGTCGGTTAGCACTAAGTGTACGAAAATGGGTAAGTAACGGCACTAAGTGTGCGATACGTTACGTTTATAATTAGCACTAAGTGTGCGGAGTTAACTACTAACAGCACTATGTGTGCGATATGTGACCAAATTAAATAATATGAGAATATAATGATTTGAGATTAGTTGGGATGTGCTGTGTTTATTCAATGCTTTTTTTATATGTATGGAATTCGGCAATGGTATTATCCTGTGTTACATAGTAACGAATGATTTCGAAAAATCGAAATATACTCAAGGTAAGTAATATTTACTTATGATATAAAGTTGAATAGTGGTTGAATGTGGTTGATTAATTACTTTGCTTTGAGATGTATGAGACTTAATTTATATGGTGGTTATGAGCCTAATTATGTGGAATAACAAATAACTTGAGATGAATGTAAAGGAGAAGAGTTATTTCCTTATGAGTTCATACATGCTTATGTGAATATATTCATTGCTTAAGTCTTACTAAGCTTTGGAAAGCTTATTCTATTTTGGTTAATTCTTGTGTGTATAGGTTACTTTGGAAAGCTCGATTTTGTGCTTGGGATTAGTCTCGAAGTTCACCATATTATCATCTCTTTTGGGTATACCTTATTTTGAAGTAGTAAATTATGTTTTTATGGCATGTATAAGCTAAGGTATTTTGGAACAAGGTCATTGTGTATGTACATACTCATGCCATGCGAAAATGGCTAAATTATAGTTATTTGGTCTTGTTTGAAGTTGGCCTTGATGTTTGTTAAACTTGCCAATGATATATTATGAATGTGGTAGTTGTTAAGTTAGGTTGTTGGCATATAAATCCTTAGGCATATTTGGTCTTGTAATGCCTTTAATAACTTGATTAAATTGAGTAAGGAAGTTATAAACTAGTTAATCATATTTTTGTTATGAAACAGTTTTAGCTGCAGCAGTGATGTGATTTTGAAAAATCACCAAAAATAGGAGAAATTGAATTAGAAAGTGAATAAGACATAGAATTAAAGTTTATTGTGTCTATTTTGTTATGAAAGAAACAAGTTAGGCAAAGGAATTATATATTATGAGATATTTAAGTTTTAGTGAGACTTGTCCTGAATGAATTCGTGAGTCCCTGTTCTGTCTTGGAAAATTTGTAAAAATTTTTACAAAATAATTATGGAGCATAGTTTATATGTTTAGAATCCTTAATGAGTCTATTTTTGATTGGAATAAACAATGACATTATTGAAATTTTGTGCAATGAGATAACTGAGTTTTTGTAAAGATAGGTCAGAATTATCAAACAGTGAAATAGGGGTAACTTTGATGAATAAACTGTACTAATTGGCCACATGAAAAATTCTGGAAAAATTATGGTAAAAAGTTATATGAGTCTAGTTTCAAGGAAAATTTACGGATCTAAATTTCAAATTTTGTAACTCGAGTTATGGTCAATTTAGTCAGCATGACACAGTTAGACAGCTTTAAATTTTTATGCCCCAAATTAGTAGTCAAGTCTAGTAATGCCACATACTCGACTCCGGCAAAGGTTTCGGGTAAGGGGTGTTACATAATTAATTAAAACAATTAAGCACTTTAACATATAGCATGCTACTTTTACATTTTACGCGATTAAGTCCTTTTATTAAATTAAACACACAAACGGTAAAATTAAACCACGAAATTTTCACACATATCAAATATCATGCTGTAAATACCAAAAATAATATTAAAATAATTTTACAACCTCAAATTTGTGGTTTTAAAATCACTATTCGATTTAACTAAAACCGGGCTGTTACACCTATACATGCCATTATAACCATAATTCATTTATCATACATACCAAAATAGGCCGATGGATAGTGTGAGTGATCTCCGTCGAGCTTCCTAACCAACGACCTTCCGAAAACTCACTCACTTAAATTTAATATAAACATACAAGGTATATTCAATCATCTTGATCACGAACCCTAACACATAACATCATCACCCTTGTTAGTCGCACACTTCATATAAATACCAAGTAACATGACCTCATCACCATTGTTAGTCGCACACTTCATAGAAATACCAAGAAACATGTATGGGCTCAATTCTCATTAAATTTCTCATATATATAGACAATTTCACATTATGTAATCATATAACATATAGCAACCATATCTTTGTATTTTAAATACATTTCCATAACAACTTGTCTTGATTTCATACTATTTTATATTTGAGTTTTACTCATCAAAGTATTTGAAATATCATCTTTATGCAAATAGTACACATGAGGTATATAATTCCATAATTATGAATGAACATATTTATCAAACATATTCCATGTTCATATATCATAGTCTGAATGAACATATTTATCAAACATATTTCATGTTCATATATCATAGTCTCATGTCTCCATGTAACACCCCTACCCGTATCCGTTGCCAGAACAAAGTACGAGGCATTACCGAGAAGTATGGAACACTTACAGATAATTTAAACCATTTATCACTCAAATACCAAAGCCGATTATAAAAGTTACCTTTGAAGTGCAAATCATGCATTAGGATCGGTCGGGACTAAATCGAAATCGTATGAAGTTTTTCGCAATATCCCAAAATTTATCTCATTTACAAGGGTCCCACATTTAATACATACAAAACCAATTCAAGATATTCATCCGAAGCGTTATACTTAATACTATTTGTTAGTCATACACTTCATATAAATAATAAGAAACATATATGGGCTCAATTCTCATTAAATTTCTCTTGTACTTATATTTTTTCACATTATGTATTCATATAATATATAGCAATCATACCTCATATTTCATATACATTTTCATAATATTTCATTTAGAATTCAGATTATTTCATATTAGAACTCTTATCATTAACTTATTTGGAATACCAATTTATACGGATAATACACATAAGGGTGTACAAATATAAAATTACAAATGAAGGGTGTACAAATATAAAATTACAAATGAACTCATTTATCAGCCAAGTTCTATGTTCATATCTCATCAACTCGTATTTCCTTATATCACATAATACTATGTAACACTTACCAAACTTTGTCAAATTAGTAAACGTCTTACTGAATTGGTTTGCACCGATATGCATTGAACTTCATCGATAATCATCGATGCCATAACATAGTCGTGGTCTTTTCCTAGAATGCCATAGCCCACCATGATCTTGCATCTTCACTATCATTATGCCATGGTGAAACCATGGACTTATCCGTCAATTCATCACCTTTCACTAGAATGTCATAGCCAGATATGGTCTTACATCTTAAACACATATCACACGATGCTATATCCCAAATAGGGTCTTACATAGAATTCACTTGTCACTTGTAGCCAAGCTAGCACTATTCAGCGATCGTGTGGCCGAGCTACCACTTTTCATTGATCGGTGGTGAGCTACCACTTTTCACTAATCGGTGGCCGAGCTACCACTTTTCATTGATCGGTGGCGAGCTACCACTTTTCACTTTTCACCGATCGGTGGCGAGCTATCACTTTTCAGATTAGGTAGCCGAGCTACTATTTTCACCGATCGGTGTCGAGCGCCACTTTTCACTTTCACTTGTCCTTGATCGGATAAGTGTAGCGAAGCTATCACTTATCACTTTCACTTTCCTTGATCGGATAAGAGTAGTGAAGCTATCACTTATCACTTATTGTCATGGTTCAATCATGGTCTTTTTCGTCAATTAGTCTTGTCATTTGAACTAAAGTGCTCAATTTGATTGTTTATTAAATTTTCATGCTTTTACATTATTCACGATTTTATCATCATTACATATAAAATAACACATTATGAAGTTCATAAAATTAACAAATGATCACTAAAATTTAGTCGTATAAACTCACAAGTTCAATTTTTTGTATTATAACGATAATCATAATTTCATAATAAACATTCCAAATAAAACATTATATCATTTCTAATTCAACATTTATCAATTATAATCGAGCATGTGATCACTTTATACACAAGTCGTTCATATATTATTTTCCTCCTCCTCCTCTCCATCCACATGTAACACCCTTTACTCGTATTCGATATTAGAATAGAGTACAAGGCATTACCGGAGTTTACAAATTTTTTTTTTTTTACTCAATATAGCCCCTTCATAAATATTTAGCCTTCCTGCAATTTTAAACCGAGACCAATCCACATCAACCAATCCAATTCAACATATTTTCATAATAGATTCCTGCATTTTTATAAGATAACATCAACACATACCAAACCAAGGTTTGCTAGCCATACCAATGGTGGACCTTACATTCATTTCATATTAACATTTATTTTATTAGCTTATACATGCCATTCATTTCCAAACTAAAGTTTCTTTAAATACCGAAATATTGGGGTTGATAGTGTGATGAGTCTCCCACCGATCCGATCTCAGAGCTCTTAACACTACAAAGCAGGAAAAAGGAAATAGGGTAAGCACTTTGTGCTTAGTAAGCCCATGTAACAAGAATTATATTTACCTAATATTTACAATACAAGCGATAAACATTCATATACCCATTCAATGCATTATTACCCTAACATTTACAAACTCAACATTCAAGTCGGTCAATAATTTCCATATATCAATAATATATATTATGATTGATGAGCTCATCAATATCATGATTTCCATTTCCTTGTTATTTTCCCATATTTATCCCGTTGAATTACTCGAATTTGATGGATTTTCGAAGTACACTTTTAGTGTACAATCCAGTCCGTCAATTCATGTTCATGTGCACATTTTCATTTCGAGAGCACACTCCCACGAACCTCATCCTTACGGAGGATTATCGGTCGAGCTAAATCCTGTAATATAAACTCATAGAGTATTGTCGGGATTACCAGTCGGGCTAAATCCTCAACGACAATTACTCTAATGAGCTTGGATCCAATTACCAGTCGGCTAAATTCAGACCCTAATTCGGATTACCCGTCCGGGCTAAATCCATTTTACACATATTCTTGGAGGGCTATATCAAGATAGGATCACCCGTCCGGGCTAGATCCTTTTTACCGTCAATTCCTTTTCAGTGATCCATCGAATTTTCCTTTCATTCAACCGGGATTTCTTCCCCTTTTTATCAAATATATCAATGTTTCATCAATTTTCATACAATGAACATTCAAATTATATTCATATCAATAACATACATTTCAAGCATTTAAGAAGATAATTCAAGTTACACGAACTTACCTCGATACTTGTTCGTACACAAAATCTACTAATCCGGGACTTTTTCTTTTCCTCGATCTAGCTTCGTATTTGAGTTTTCCGAATCTAAATAAATAAATTCAATCATCAATTCAATACATTTCATGTTCACATGTAGCATTTTCAATAATTCTATTATTATTTTTAGTTCATTCAAAACTATCTACTTGAGTCATAGTCACTAAATTATTTTTATCTTGAGCTACAGAACTTAAAATTTAGATCCGTTAATTTTTTATGAAACTAGACTCACATATATTCTTCCCATAAAATTTTTAGAATTTTTGGTTTAGCCCATAAGTACAGTTTATTCTTTAAAGTTACCCCTGTTCTGCCGTTTGACAGTTCTGACCCTTCTTCACTAAAAATTAATTATCTCTTCATACAGGATTCGGATGATGTTTCCATTTATTTTTTTTGAAAATAGACTCATTAAGAATTCTAAACATATAAATTTAAGCCCATAATTATTTTTATCCAATTTTTTATGATTTTCTAAAGTTAAAACAGGGGAACCCGAATTCATTCTGAACCAGTCTTACAAAAATCTAAATATCTCAAAATACAGAACTTATTTTCTTTCGTTGTTTCTTTCATATGAAAATAGACTCAATAAGCTTTAATTTCATATCTCACTCAACTTCTAATTCCACTTCTACGATTTTTGGTGAATTTTCAAACTTACTCTACTGCTGCTGTCCCAAAACTGTTTTCTTATAGCTTGTTTTACAATTAAGTCCTTTATCCAATTCTAACTTCAAATCCTTTCAATTAAACCACTAATTCATCATTTTATTCATCATATGCTATATTCAAAACTCTAAAACTTCAAAACTTCAACTTAAATTCATCAAAACTTTGTTCTAAAACTTATAAAACATCAAAATTAAAAGAAAAGGACTAAATTAATTTATCAAATTAAACTCCAAGCTTCAAACATTCTATTTTTCCTTTTCTTCTTTCTTTTCTCTGTTTCGTCTTTACTCTCTGTTTCTTTTCTGTTTCTAACTCTTTTCCTTTAGTTTGTTTATATATATAATAATATAATAATATACTTTTAAAAAATCTCAGATTTTCATACTTAAAACCGCCTCAACTTTATAAAATGGTATAATTACCATTTTGGTCCTTCATAATTTTTTAATCTATAATTTAACTTTTAATTTCATTTCAATCTAGTCCTTTTCATTTAATTTCCTACCCAAACGATAAAATTTTCTAACAAAATTTAATACCACATTACTAACATTTTATAAATATTTATAAAAATATTTCCTATCATATAAATATTCATGCAAATATATTGAAATAAATTTCTATTTAAATCGGATTTATGGTCTTGAAACCATTATTCCGATAACCTTGAATTTAGGCCATTACAACTCTCCCCCATTTAAGGATTTTCGTCCTCGAAAATCTTACCAGTAAAGAGGTTTGGATATTGTTTCCTCATTGCCTCCTCTGGTTCCCATGTTGTTTCCTCAATCCCGTGCTTTTGCCACAATACTTTCACCAAATTTATTTTTTTATTTCTAAGCTCATTTGTTTCCCGTGCTAATATCTTGACCGGTTCTTCACTGTAAGTCATATCCGGCTGAATCTCCACTTCCGTTGGAGAAATAACATGTGAAGGATCTGACCGATATCGTCGTAGCATAGACACATGAAAAACATTATGAATTCTATCGAGTTCCGGTGGTAACGCCAATCGATAAGCGACCGGTCCAATTCTTTCTATAATTTCATATGGCCCGATAAATCTTGGACTCAATTTACCCTTTCGACCGAATCGGAGAACTTTCTTCCAAGGAGACACTTTCAGGAATACCTTGTCACCGACCTGAAATTCAATCTCTTTTCGTTTAAGATCGGCATATGATTTTTGGCGATCGGAAGCTGCTTTTAAACTATCCCGAATAACCTTCACTTTTTCTTCTGTTTCCCGGATTAAATCAACCCCATGTATCTTCTTTTCACTGAGCTCTGTCCAATACAATGGTGTTCTACATTTTCTACCATACAAAGCTTCATATGGAGCCATTTTAATACTGGACTGATAACTATTATTGTAAGCAAATTCAATCAAAGGTAGATACCTCTCCCAATTACCTTTAAACTCTAGTGTACAACATCGGAGCATATCTTCCAATACTTGAATTACACGCTCAGATTGGCCATCTATGCGAGGATGAAATGCGATCTTGAAATACAACCGAGTACCCAAAGCTTCTTGCAATTTGTCCCGAAGCGAGGCGTAAATCGGGATCTCTATCGATATAATGGAGCAGGCGCTCCATGTAGCTGACTATCTCGAGATATGTACAATTCACCGGTTTATCTAAAGAATAATCCATACGTCTCGAATAAAGTGTCTTGACTTTGTCAATCGATCAACAATCACCCAAATAGCATCTTTTTCCTCGGAGACAATGGTAATCCGATACAAAATCCATAGTGATTCTTTCCCATTTCCATTCGGTATAGTAATTGGTGAAGTAACCTCAAGGTACACGATGTTACGCTTTGACTGTTGACATATCAAACATCTTGATACAAACTCAAAATATCACGTTTCATACCGGTCACCAAGACATCTTCTTCAAATCATTATACATTTTATTACTTCCGGATGTCTGGACATAATACCACTTTGTGAGCCTCGTGTAAAATCTTACGTATGAGCTCACGAATTCTTGGGTACACATACCCTATCTCGAATAATAAACAACCATCAATCCCAACTTGAAATTCGAATCAATACGACTCACATTGTGCCGTTTAACTCGTAACTTCTCATCATTCTTGAGCTTCACATATTTGCTTTGTAGAAATGTTGGTTTAGCTCTCAATTCAGCTATGATTGAACCATCATCGATCGGTGACAACCGGGTATTCATAACTCGTAAAGCAAACAGAGATTTTCGACTCAAAGCATCAACCACAACATTAGCCTTACCCGGATAATAATCAATAATCAAATCATAGTCCTTTATCAGTTCAAGCCACCTGCGCATATGGGTAATGCCGCCATATCTTCAGCGCAAATACAATAGCAGCTAATTCAAGATCATGTACCGGGTAATTTCGTTCATGTAACAGACCAATTTTAATAGTGTCGGAACAGTGATTCGAGATCACTAATTCTGACGAAAAGTTAGAAAACTTTGTTAATCGATAATTATAAGTTAAGTGTGATTTTAGAAATATTTTAAAATTAGTGAATTTTGTGAACTAAAAGAATTAATTAGAAAAATTGGGCCAAAAGCGAGGTATTGAGACCTCGAATTCATAAAGTGAGCCATAAATATTTCTAAAATATTTATGGAGTGTCATAAGTTATTATTAAACTTTCGTTGGAAAATTTTAACGTTTGGGTAGAAAATTAAATGAAAAGAACTAAATTGAAATGAAAGTAAAAGTTAAATTATAAATTAAAAGAAATTATGAAGGATCAAAATGGTAATTATACCATTTTGTATAGTTGAGGATTGTAACGTAAGAAAATCTGAGATTTTTTTAAAGTATATTATTATATTATATATTTATATTATATTATATTATATTATTATATTATTATATTATTATAATATTATATTATATAATAAACCAAAGAAAAAAAAAGAGAATAGAAACAGAAACCCAAACGAAGCAGAGAGCAGGGAAGGAAAGAAAGAAGAAGAGAAGAGAAAAAAAAGGGGGAAAATTGGAAAATTTCTAAAATTAGCTAAATAAAAGGGATCAAATTGAAATATCTGGAGAATTCTCTTCATTTCTCTTCATTTTCTTCAGCTGAAAAACAGTCATGGAAGAGAGTTCAAGTTGGTTTTCATACTCAAGCTTCATGTAAGTTTAGTACTTGCTTTCTCCTTGAACTTTCTATATTTTGGACTTTCTACAATTGGGTCCAACTTATTAATTCATTAGTTTATGATTCTATGGCTAATTTTTAAAGTTGATGTGGATTAGTGCTGGAAGAATATGATGAATAAATATTGATTTGAAGCTTTAATTTTGTTATATGATGATTTTATCAAGTGAAATTGATGGAAATTGGTTTTAGAACCTAATTGTGAAATAGCTGAAATTAAGGCTTAGTGTTAAAATTCTGATTTCAAAGGTTAAGAAGTAGTTTAAAATAATAGACAAAAGTATTAAATGAGAAAATTAACTCAATTGAGAGGTTAATTCAGCAAGGACTGAATTGTATGAATTGTGGAATTAGGGACAAAATAGAAATCAACATGTTACACTAAAGCAGTTTTGGACAGCAGCAGTTGTCTAACTTTGAAAAATCACCAAAAATTATATAAATCGAATTAGAAGTTGAGTGAGATATGAAATTAAAGCTTGTTGAGTCTATTTTCATATAAAAGAAACAGAGAAAGCAAAGGAAGTCTACATTTTGAGATATTTAAATTTTTGTAAGACTGGTTTAGAATAACTTCGTGATCCTCTGTTCTTACTTTAGAAATTCACTAAAAATTGTAGAAAAATAATTATGAGTTATAATTTTTATTTTTGTATTCCTTAATGAGTCTATTTTCATTAGAAATAATCGAAAACATTATATGAAAATCGTACTATGAGATAATTGATTTTTAGTGAATAAAGGTCAGAGCCATCGGACTGTGTAACAGGGGAGAAGTTAACTAATAAATTGTATTAATTGGCCACAGAAAAAATTCTAAAAAAATTATAGTAAGAAGGTATGTGAGTCTAGTTTTAAATAAAATTAGCGGATCTTAATTTCAAGTTCTGTAGCTCAAGATATAAATAATTTAGTAACTATAACTCAAATGGACAGTTTTGAATATACATACGAGTAATTAGTGAAATTATTGATAATATTACTTATAGCATGTTATATACATTAAGGATGTGGAATGGAGAGGAGGAGGAGGAAAATATGTATGAATATTCAGCTAGCAAGGCTAATTTGTAATGTTTTAGGCTCGGGGACTAAATTGAATAAAAGTAAAACTTTATGATTAATTTTGTAAAAATGTGGAAATGACCAATTTGCATGAAATAGATTATTTTATTATTTAAAATTTCAAAATTGAATGAAATTATTAATTTAGATTAAGATCGATTGAAAATCAATGAAAATAGAAAATTTCAAAGTGCCCTTGAATCTTGATATTTACGCAAATTTAACCGGTAAGTTTGTGTAACTTAATTATGTGATATAAGGAAATATAAGTTGATGGTACGTGAAATATTGATATGATGAATTAATTGTTTATGTTTATGAAGAAAGCGGTAAGTGAATGATATTTATCATGACATGTAAATATATGATTATCTTTAATATGTTAATACAAGGTAATTAAGTATGATGAAACGAGTAATAAATTCAAGTAAGACATGTCGAGAAAAATAAATATGTTTAAGGGACAATATGTTTGATTTTGATTGGTTTCAAATATAAATGCTAGATAAAATAAAATGTCGATAAATAAATTTGTAATTAGGTAATGCCTCGTACCTATTACAAGGCGTCAAATACGGGTAAGGGTGTTACAGATTCATGTGGTTTAAGTTGTCTTGAAGCATAGGCTATTACTTTACCTTCTTGCATCAAGACACAACCTAAACCATTTAATGAGGCATCATTGTAAATAACAAATTCCTTACGGTTCAAATTTGCACTAATCTTGGTGCTTTCGTTAGTAGATCTTTTAATCGGTTGAAACTTTCTTGACATTCATCATCCACTCGAACTTTACATCTTTACGCAATAATCGAGTCATCGGAGAAGCTATCATAGAAATCCTTGTACAAATCTCCGAAAATAACCAATAAACCGAAACTTCTAACTTCGAATCGATCTTGGTGGATTCCGATTGATAATAATGAGATTTTACTTGGATCTACCACGATGCCTTCAAATAGAGATACAATATGTCCAAGAAAACCCACTTCACGAAGCCAAAATTCACATTCTTGAATTTAGCATATAAGCGCTTCTCTCAAAAATTTACAACACATTTCTCAAGTGTTACGCATGTTCTTCTTCATCTCGAGAATAGATCAAAATATCATCAATGAAAACTACCACGAACTGTCTAAATATGGTGCGAATATCCGATTCATCAAATCCATAAATACTACAGGTGCATTAGTCATTAAATGGCATAACCGAAACTCATAATGCCCGTGCACAGTTACGAAAATCATCTTTGGCACATCGACTCCTTTACCATGGCGATAGTAGCCGATCGGAGATCAATCTTTGAAAATATAGTAGCACCTTTTAGTGATCAAATAAATCATCAATCCGGAGCAGGGTACTTATTCTTTATAGTTACTTTATTAAGCTACCGATAATCAATACACAATCTCAAAGACCCGTCTTTCTTTTCACAAAGCGAGCCGGAGCACCCCAAGGTGAATGACTCGGTCGGAAAAACCTCTATCAACAAGTTCTTGCAAGCAATGTCTTTAATTCCTTTAATTACATAGGAGCCATCCGATGCGAGCTATGGAAATCGGAGTAGTTCAGGAATCAAATCTATAGAAATTCCACTTCCCTTTACGGTGGCAACCACGGTAATTCCTCCGAAACACATCGGAAAATTCGCATACCATGCAGCCTTTGCTGTATCTTTGACTCGAGATACCTTGGTGTCGAGTACATAAACAAGAAAAGCATCATACCCTTTTTAACATACCTCGGCGGTAATAATCGAAATCACATCGGATAATCCCTCCATCGATCGATTTAACCCGAGTAATTCGCCATTCGACACTTCAACACAATATATTTACATTTACGGTTTACTCTTGCATTATGCAGAGTTAACCAATCCATGCCCAATATCACATCAAACTCATCAAATGGCAGTAACATCAAATCAGCCAGGAAACAATAACCTCTTACCATCAGTGGATAATTTTTACAAATTTTATCCACCAAAATAGATTGGCCAAAGGGGTTCGAGACTTTAACTGCAAATTCAGTAGGTTCAACAGATAAATCTTTAACGCATGCAAGCTTTACGCATATATATGAATGCGTAGAACCGGGATTAATTAATGCAGTAATATTAGTATCAAGTAAAGAAAATGTACCAGTAATAACATCGGGTGCTGAGGCATCTTCTCTGGTACGCATGGCATATGTCCTAGAAGGCGCTCGTGTCTCCGGCCTACTTGCAGTATCTTTTGTAGCTCCTCGGCTACCATTGACATTACCAGATGGTCGAGATGGTCTACCCTCAAAGATGGATTACTTGGCTTCGATATATATTCACTTCTTTTCACCCTTTCGGACAATCTACGAGGAAATGGTCAAAAGAACCACACATTAACAAGCCCGCTCTTAAATCGACATTCACCAAAATGAGCTTTATTACAATACTAGCATCTCAGCTTAGGGGTACCAACACTGCCAACACTGGTCACTGATGGAGTGGAAGGTCTTGGATTATTGCGTTGAGAACCTCGCTCTCTGCCCGAATACCCAGTGGCTGAGGTAGAACGATCCTGGTACTTCTTCAATTTCTTTGGAGCAGAAAATTGGGATTTTCCCATTGGTCTTTTACTAAAAAATCGAGCTTCCATTTCAGCCTATTTTTTTTCTTTGCTCAATTCTTCTGCTTTATAAGCTCGCTCTGCCAATGTAGCAAACTCTCGAATTTCAAGGATTACGATAAATAGCTTAATTTCTTCATTTAACCCTTCTTGAATCGTTTGCACATTTCGACTTCCATTGTACCCATTCTCGAGCATATTTACTCAACCAAACAAATTCTCTTTCATACTCAGATACTGATCTATTGCCCTGTTTCAGCTCAAGAAATTCTTTTCTTTTCTGATCAAGGAATCTCTGACTGATATATTTCTTTTTGAACTCGGTCTGGAAGAATTCCCATGTAATTTCTTCTTTTGGAACAACTGAAGCTTTAGTATTCCACCAATGATAAGCTGTGTCTTTTAGTAGTGAGACGACACATTTTAAACATTCTTCTGGTGTGCAAGATAATTCTTCCAAAACCCGAGTAGTATTCTCTAACCAAAATTTAGCCCGCTCGGGATCATCATCAAGCTCTGCTCAAATTCTTGACCCCATATTTTTGGATTTTATCAACTGGAGCTTTCCTTTCGTGATTCAATACACTGCCTGAGTGGAATCTCGGGGCAGGTTGAGGAACAAGAGGGGAGCTTGAGTTTGCTTTGCCTTTGTAGGTTAGTTCTTATGTCTTGAGTAAACCATTCATTCATCATTTGAAAGAAGGCTATTTTGCCTCCTCCCTTGACCCTCTATACCGGGCCTTCTCTCGCTAGTTTCTTCCCTTTGTCTTTGAAGCGGGAGCATGACTCCCGACTTCTTGATTGAGCTCGATCGGATGACATTACTATAAGGAAAACACAATTTAAATGGTCAGGAGATATCACACTATCAAAAATAATTTAAATGGCATGTATAGCTAATCCGTATTCACTATGTCCGTCCTAGAACCGGCTAAACCGTAGCTCTGATACCAACAAATGTAACACCCTTTACTCGTATTCGATATTAGAATAGAGTACAAGGCATTACCGGAGTTTACAAATTTTTTTTCTTTTTTACTCAATATAGCCCCTTCATAAATATTTAGCCTTCCTGCAATTTTAAACCGAGACCAATCCACATCAACCAATCCAATTCAACATATTTTTATAATAGATTCCTGCATTTTTATAAGATAACATCAACACATACCAAACCAAGGTTTGCTAGCCATACCAATGGTGGACCTTACATTCATTTCATATTAACATTTATTTTATTAGCTTATACATGCCATTCATTTCCATACTAAAGTTTCTTTAAATACCGAAATATTGGGGTTGATAGTGTGATGAGTCTCCCACCGATCCGATCTCCGAGCTCTTAACACTACAAAACAGGGAAAAAGGAAATAGGGTAAGCACTTTGTGCTTAGTAAGCCCATGTAACAAGAATTATACTTACCTAATATTTACAATACAAGCGATAAACATTCATATACCCATTCAATGCATTATTACCCTAACATTTACAAACTCAACATTCAAGTCAATCCAATAATTTCCATATATCAATAATATATATTATGATTGATGAGCTCATCAATATCATGATTTCCATTTCCTTGTTATTTTCCCATATTTATCCCGTTGAATTACTCAGAATTTCGATGGATTTTCGAAGTACACTTTTAGTGTACAATCCAGTCCGTCAATTCATGTTCATGTGCACATTTTCATTTCAGAGAGCACACTCCATGAACCTCATCCTTACGGAGGATTACCGGTCGAGCTAAATCCTGTAATATAAACTCATAGAGTATTGTCGGGATTACCGGTCAGGCTAAATCCTCCAACGACAATTATTCTAATGAGCTTGGATCCAATTACCGATCGAGGCTAAATTCAGATCCTAATTGGATTACCCGTCCGGCTAAATCCATTTTACACATATTCTTGGGAGGGCTATATCAAGATAGGATCACCCGTCCGGGCTAGATCCTTTTACCGTCAATTCCTTTTCGTGATCCATCGAATTTTCCTTTCATTCAACCGGATTTCTTCCCTTTTATCAAATATATCAATGTTTCATCAATTTTCATACAATGAACATTCAGATTATATTCATATCAATAACATACATTTCAAGCATTTAAGAAGATAATTCAAGTTACGAACTTACCTCGATACTTGTTCGTACACAAAATCTACTAATCCGGGACTTTTCTTTTCCTCGATCTAGCTTCGTATTTGAGTTTTCGAATCTAAATAAATAAATTCAATCATCAATTCAATACATTTCATGTTCACATGTAGCATTTTCAATAATTCTATTATTATTTTAGTTCATTCAAAACTGTCTACTTGAGTCATAGTCACTAAATTATTTTTATCTTGAGATACAGAACTTCAAATTTAGATCCGTTAATTTTCCCTGAAACTAGACTCACATATCTTATTTCCATAAATTTTTTAGAATTTTTGGTTTATCCCATAAATACAGTTTATTCTTTAAAATTACGCCTGTTCTGCTGTTTGACAGTTCTGACCCTTCTTCACTAAAAATTAATTATCTCTTCATACAGGATTTGGATGATGTTCCGTTTATTTCTATTGAAAATATACTCATTAAGAATTCTAAACATATAAATTTAAGCCCTAATTATTTTTATCCAATTTTTTACGATTTTCTAAAGTTAAAACAGGGGAACCCGAATTCATTCTGAACCAGTCTTACAAAAATCTAAATATCTCAAAATACAGAACTTCTTTTCTTTCCATGTTTCTTTCATATGAAAATAGACTCAATAAGATTTAATTTCATATCTCACTCAACTTCTAATTCCACTTCTACGATTTTTGGTGAATTTTCAAACTTACTCTACTGCTGCTGTCCCAAAACTATTTTTTACAATTAAGTCCTTTATCCAATTCTAACTTCAAATCCTTTCAATTAAACCACTAATTCATCATTTTATTCATCATATGCTATATTCAAAAACTCTAAAACTTCAAAAACTTCAACTTAAATTCATCAAAACTTTGTTCTAAAACTTATAAAGCATCAAAATTAAAAGAAAAGGACTAAATTAATTTACCAAATTAAACTCCAAGCTTCAAACTTTCTATTTTTCCTTTTTCTTCTTTCTTTTCTCTGTTTCGTCTTTACTCTCTGTTTCTTTTCTGTTTCTAACTCTTTTTCCTTTAGTTTGTTTATATATATATAATAATATAATAATATAATATACAATATAATAATATAATAATATACTTTAAAAAATCTCAGATTTTCATACTTAAAACGCCTCAACTTTACAAAATGGTATAATTGCCATTTTGGTCCTTCATAATTTCTTTTAATCTATAATTTAACTTTTAATTTCATTTCAATCTAGTCCTTTTCATTTAATTTCCTACCCAAGCGATAAAATTTTCTAACGAAAATTTAATACCACATTACTAACATTTTATAAATATTTATAAAATATTCCTATCATATAAATATTCATGCAAATATATTGAAATAAATTTCTATTTAAATCAATTTATGGTTCTTGAAACCATTATTCCGATAACCTTGAATTTAGGCCATTACACCACATCCTTAGTATAAACAACACACTTGTAAGTAACATTATCTATAATTTTCACTATTTACTTATGTGAATATTCAAGCTGTCCATCCGTGTCATAGTCACTAAATTATTTTTATCTTAATCTAAAGAACTCCAAATTAAGATCCATTAATTTTCTTTGAAACTAGACTCACATATCTTCTTACTATAATTTTTCCAGAATTTTTGGTGTGGCCAATTAGTACAGTTTATTAGTTAAGTTCTCCCTTGTTACACAGTCCAGCGGCTCTGACCTCTCTTCACTAAAAATAAATTATCTCATAGTACGATTTTCATATAGTGATTCTGATTATTTCTAATGAAAATAAGCTCACTAAGGAATACAAACATATAAATTATAACTCATAATTATTTTTGTACAATTTTTAGTGAATTTATAAATTAAGAACAGAGGATCACGAAGTTATTCTAAACCAGTCTTAAAAAACTTTAAATATCTCAATATGTAGACTTTTTTTGCTTTCTCTGTTTTTTTATATGAAAATAGACTCAACAAGCTTCAATTCTGTATCTCACTCAACTTCTAATTCAATTTCTACCATTTTGGTGATTTTTCAAAGTTAGACAACTGCTGCTGTCCAAAACTGCTTTAATGTAACATGTTGATTTCTATTTTGTCCCAATTTCCACAATTCATACAATTCAGTCCTTGCTCAATTAACCCCTCAATTGAGCTAATTTTCTCATTTAATACTTTAATATATCATTTTAAACTACTTCATAACCTTTAAAAATCAGAATTTTAACACTAGGCCTTAATTTCAACTCTTTCACAATTAGGCCCTAAAACCAATTTCCATCAATTTTACTTGATAAAATCATCATATATCAAAATTAAAGCTTCAATTATATATTTATTCATCATATTATTCCAGCACTCATCCATAGCAACTTTAAAAATTAGCCATAGAATCAAAAACTAATGACATACTAAGTTGGACCCAATTGTAAAAGTTCAAAAACATAGAAATTTCAAGGAGAAAGTAAGAATTAAACTTACATGAAGCCAGAGTATGAAAACCAGCTTGAGCCCTCTTCCATGACTATTTTTCAGCTGATGAAAATGAAGAGAAATGAAGAAAATTCTAGATATTCCAATTTGGTCCCATTTTTATTTAGCTAATTTTGGCAATTTTCCAATTTTGCCCTTATTTCACCCATTTTCCTGATTTTTCTCAGCTATTGCCGCCCAAAATATCTCATTTGGGCTTATTTTCACTTTAGGTCCTTTCTCATTTGACAATTAAGCTATTTAATCCTTCTAACAACTTTTACATCTTTTTCAATTTAGTCATTTTTCTTTAATTAACCACCCAAACGTCAAAATTTTCTAACGAAATTTTAGTACTACCTTATTAACATTCTGTAAATATTCATAAAAATATTTATGACTCGGTTTATAATACCGAGATCTCGATACCTCTTTTTCTCGATTTCTTGATCAAATAAATCTTTATAAAACAAAATCTACTATTTCAAAAATCTTTTAAAAGCTACATTTGGCTTGTAAATATTAAATAATATAACTTACGAGTTCATTTTTCAGATTTGGTGTTCTCGAATCACTGATTCTGATATTACTGAAATTTGGGCTATTACACTCCATATATCAATAACCATTATTTTCTTGTATTTTAGAAAAATACTTGTAACCATACATAAGTATACATAAGTATGCACTTCGCTATTTCTTCTTGTCAATCACAATTTCAAATGACAAATTCTTAAGAATACGCTCACCAATTTCATAATCTCATGTATTTACCATTTTCCATTTTTATCTGTTAAATTCCTCAAAATTTCAATAGATTTCCTGTAGGACACTCATGGTGTACAATCTCATAATCCGTCAATTCGTACAAATATATACATAAGTCTTTTTCAGAGAACACACTCTCGCGGACTTCATTTCTTACAGCAGGATTACCAGTCCAGGCTAAATCCCCTATAAGAGAGCGCACTCCCTCGAACGTCATTTCTTACAGCTGGATTACCAGTCCAGGCTAAATCCCCTATAACATATGCTCAAAGAGTATTGTCGAGATTACCAGTCCAGGTTAAATACCCTGCAATGACAAATACTATATAGAGCTTTGTCTGGATTATCAATCCAGGCTAAATCCAGACTCACATTTACTTTGGATTACCCATCCGGGATAAATCCATTTCACACATATTCTTCAGGAGGGCTTATATCAGGATTACCCGTCCAGGCTAGATCCTTTTTAACGTTAAATCTTTTTCAGTGATCCATCGAATTTCATTCCATTCAACTGGAATTTATTTCCCTATTTATTGAATATTATCAACATGTCATCAATAATCATACATTAAGCATTCAAATCACATTTTCATCACATAAACATACATTTCAAATATTTAAGAATACAATTCAAGTTACACAAAATTACAATTGATTTTTATACCATAAGTATAATCTTAGTTTCATAATAAATATTTGAAATAAAACATTATATCATTTTTAATTCAACGTTTATCGATTATAATCGGGCATGTGATCAATTTATACATAATTCATTCATATATTTTCCTCCTCCTCCTCTCCATTCCACATCCTTGATGTATATATCACGCTTATAAGTAAGATTATCTATAATTTCATTATTTACTTATATGTATATTCAAAGCTGTCCATCCGTGTCATAATCACTAAATTATTTTTATCTTGAGCTACAGAACTCCAAATTAAGATCCGCTTGATTTTTTCGAAACTAGATTCTTATATCATTCTACCATAAAAATTTCAGAATTTATAGTTTAGCCAATTAGTACAGTAAAATCTTCAAATATTTCCCTATTCTGCTGTTTGACAACTTTGACCTTTGCTTACTAAGAATTAATTATCTCTTAACACAGAATTGGATGATATTCTCGTTTGTTTCTATTGAAAATAGACTCATTAAGAATTTAAAAATATAAATTTAAACCCTAATTATTTTCTCCAATTTTTGATGATTTTCCAAAGTCAAAACAAGGAACCCGAAATCATTCTGACCTTGTCTAACAAAATTTATTATATCTCATGTTTTACAATTCCATTAGTTACACGGTTTCTTTAATGAGAAACTAGACTCAATAAGCTTTAATTTCATATATTATGCATCCTCTAATTTGATTTTCACAATTTTTGGTGATTTTTCAAAGTTAGAGTACTGTTGTTGTCCAAAACTGTTTTAGTGTAAAATGTTGATTACTATTTTTCCCTAAACTTTTAATACATGACAATTTCACCCCTAGGCTCGGAAAATGAAATTTCTGCAATTTAATCTTTATTCCAAGCCTAATTATTCTCATACATATCAATCACAGCCCATGAATTTCATGAAATTTTAGAATTTTCCATAAATTCAACACTTTTCAATTTAACTCCTAAAACATGTTTTCATCCAAAATTCTTTAATAAAACACCTTTAAACATTCATTAACATCTCAATTTCATCATAAAAAAACAAAATCATATGAACTTATCAATGGTAACTTCCAAAATTTTCAACAAAATCCAAAACTAATAGAATACTAAGTTGGACCTAATTGTAAAAGTCTAAAAATATAAAAATTTCAAGAAAAAAATAAGAATTGCACTTGAAGCTAAAATATGAAAGACTAGCTCAAAACCCTCTTCCATGGCTATTTTTGACAGAAAGTTGAAAAAGTAATGGCCTAGAAATCATTAAAATCAACTTTGGCCATGTAACTTTTGTTAAAATTCCAATTTTATCCTTTTCACATAAAATCTTTGCTTTTTTTTCACGCTATGCCGCCTTAGTCATTTTAAAATGGTTGATTTTCCCTTTTAGCCCTTCCTTATTTAATGGTTAAGCTATTTAATCACTTTAGCAAGTTTTGCACATTTTCAATTCAGTCTTTTTTATCTAATTGACTACCGAAACATTAAAATTTTCTGACGAAATTTTAATACTAACTTATTGACACTCTGTAAATATTCATAAAAATATTTATGACTTGGTTCATAACATCGAGATCTCAATACCTCTTTTCTCAATTTATTAATCAAATATATCTTTATAAAACACAATTTACTATTTTAAAAATATTTTAAAAGCTACATTTGGCTCATAAATATTAAATAATATAATTTATGAGTTTATTTGTAGAATTTGATGGTCTCAAACCACTATTTTCTATATCGTTGAAATTTAAACTATTACATTTACTTATTTTTCTTTCCGTAATATTTTCCTTGTGAAGTGATAGTTTATAGGAAATCTTTTTCATTTCATATAATGGATCATATATAATCCCACTTGAACCTTGGTGGGGGTTTGACTTTGATGAAGTTGGTGATCACCAACAACTCATTTTGACATTGTTTCGGCCTTTAAAAGAGTTTACATTGTACTCCAAATAGTTGGCCTTTAAAAAAAATGGACGGTCAACATCAACATCAAAACAATAATAATAATAATAATATAAAATGGATGTTTTGCAAAGTCAAGACCTTTCCCACATGGTATGAAGTGGAGATTAGTCCTCAAAGCAAAGTATCATGGGATGTTGCCGACCACAGCTCCTCATTTTTCAAAGCCCATCCCGCACTTTGAGAGGAAATGGTGAAGTTTTATTTTTATCAATTTATATTGATTTTCTCACCGTTTTATTAAAACTGGTATTTAAATTATTAAATTTATTTCATTTTATCTTAAATCACCATATCAATCAATAAGAATATTACACGTAACATACTTTTATTAAATATTATACCTTTTAAAATAAGATAAAATGAAATTAGTAATTTAAATATGTTTGGTTGGTGTAAAAAATTACGAAAAATATTTTTACTTATTTTTTATATTTGGTGTCAGAAAACAAATTTGGTCAATGTAACAAATCAACCCAAATTTTCTTTATTTTTATTGGTAAAATGTAAAGATTTTACAAAAGCTTCCCCGTGTAAGTTGTAACCCTTTCTTTCATTTTTCATGCCATAAGTTGATTTTCATGGCATGAATTTTCTTTCATGCCATTTTCACCCCTTATGCTTTTTTTTTTAATTGTAAATTTTCAAGTACTTAAGTGATAAAAAGCGATATAGTTAGAGGTTAATTTTGTAGTTAAAGAATGATAATAAAAACAATTATTATAAGCACCAAATATAATAACCAATTTAATAATTAACTCGATTTAAATTAACTAGAATAAATTTAAGAAGAAATCCATATATTTACCTAAACTAAAACTTGAACATTATTATTTTCAGAATAAAATTAGTTTGACTTATTGAATCGATTGAGATTAAATCAATTGACTTGTAAATTGAGTACGAATAAGTTGAATTAATTATCTATATTTTTAATTTTTTAAATATAATTTTATTAATAATTTATTTAATTAAAAAAATTAATCAATTTTACTATTAATTCAATTCTAAAAATCTTTGATACTAAAACTCTGAGACCTTAACTTTACTATGCGTGATTGGGGAAGTGTAATTTTTGTGAAGTGGTGGTGCTGGTTCAACCTCACCTGCCCACTGGCCTCGGGGTTAGTGTGACCAGTTGTATGCACTGCACACTCGACCATGATGGATCTTTGTTTTCCACTCTTTAATTGTAAGACTTTTGACAATTAAACTCGTGAAAATTTCTAACTTAAATTATTTTTATTCACTCGATTTCATAAATTCAAGAATTAGATTGTATTTTATCAATTTTTATTATTAAAAATTAATGTAGTTAATAAAATAATTAGACAGTTATATGTGACATGTCATGTGTATATTATTTTGATGAATATTGACTAATTTTAACTAAATGATAAGTTTATACTTTCATCTAATGTATAGGGACAAATTTACCCATTTTTAGATAATGAACAAAATATAATTTGACTCTTAATATAAATACATTCACGATAATTTTACCACTAATATTCAAGCATAATTAGATATTTCTATACTTTAATATTTGTAGAATAATCCACTTTCAATTGTTATAAAATTAAAAGTCAACTTACTATATATTCTATGGCAAATAGGTCGGGGAATACAAAGGTTTAAATATAAATTATAATTTTAGTTAAATATTTCCCATATTTGAATGTCTGTTAATTTAATAACTAAAAATTAGGATTTCATTTTTATTTTTGTTATGTGAATATAAAGAGCTGCCATTGGTAGCTTTCCCACGGCCTTTGTACAAAGGTTTATATTTTTGTCATTTAATTTTAAAAAATTATGAAACAGTCACTGAACTATTTAAAAATTTTCATTCAAGTCATTAAACTATTCAAAAGTTTTTATTTAAGTTATTGGGTTATTAAGTTTTTTTTTTTTAAAGTCCAGCTAGCAAGCTCCGGCCTCCGAGTGACGATTCAATACTTTGTAAGTGGATCAGTATCTATCAATAGGTAGAAGAGCATACTTTAGATCCAAGTCGATTTGATAATCAATGTTAAAGATTGGAAAACAATGTTGTTTAGATTTTGATTTACAAATTCGTGAGGTTCAAAGTTATTTTATGAAAAAATTAAACTATATAAAAGACCGAGAATGAGAACTATTGATTGATGTAAGCAGTGTGAACAGGAAAGATCATACAATAGTAATTTTAATTAAGTGATAACTTTTGAATAGTTTATTGACCGTTTTATAACTTTTCAAAATTAAGTGACTAAAATATAAGCATACTAATAGTTTGATGACTTTAGATGCAATTTATCCTTATAATAAACAAAATTCAGTAATGTGTTTTCGAAGTAAATCCAGACTGTCAGTAATGCTTTGAAACAAATACAATCTGCCACAGCAGCCGCGTAACGTGTTTTAGGATAAAACATCCTTAAAAGGGATTTTTTTTTTCTTTTAATTTTGGAATATTATATTTAAAATATTATCTTGAATAGTAACTTAATTATTCGCAACAATATATATTTTAAAATTTATTAATGTTTTTAATCCTAATTAATCATAACGTTTATTTTAATACATTAAATTACTTAAAAATTAGAGTGATTACAAGTCTTCAAAATATGCTATTTAAATTATTTAGAATTACCATTAATTAATTTAAGTTTAATAATTTAAAATATATACTAACAATTTTTTGTGTAATAGTAAGACACATTATATTTAAAAAAATTAGATTTAAATCTTAAAATATCATTATCAATAAGTTCTTTTGTCAACTATTACTTTGAGTGTTAAATCACATCTTAAATTTGACGTTGAGTATATTCAAAACACATGTTTTTGTATTGACAACTTAGATCTGACATATTTGTGGAGGGGGGTCGACTTCTTCTGGAGAAATCTTCGAAGTGTCATCCATCGGGCAATTAATAGGTCATCTAACAACAAAGGTATTGTTCCCCATGCTCTGTTGAAAGCGGTGCCGCGAGCGGCTACCTTAAGGGCTTAGTTTACAAAGTCAAGAGCGTCATGGTCCTACGTGGGTGTATGATAGCTCAAGTGGTACCATATTCCCCAGATGATAGGTCACGGTTTGAACCCCACCAAAGGCGAGACATTCACATCCCCTTAGTGGGTGGTTCTACGTTTATGTACATCGGGGAACTCCCGACTTTGTGAACCAAACCCTTAGGATAGCCTCTCATGGGACACTAGCTCTTGACAAGTACAGGAGAGAAACCCCTCTAAGAGACAATACCTTCGATTGTTGAGGAATCGGTTGGTTGCTTAATGAACAACACTTCGAAGGCTTCTTCGAAAGGAGTCGACACCTCAAAAAATTTATTGGCACTATTTTCTTAATACATTAGATTCAAACTAACAATACGATAAACATACAAATGCACCTAGTTTAAATATACTTTACACCTGATTCAAACTTAAACTTAACACCTAAACTAAAGGCTACGCCGACAAAAGGACTCGATTGATATCATGTTGATACTACAGAGACTCAATCATAGGGACTAATTTAAAATTTAAGCAACAATTCAAGGACCCTTTTGAAGTTAACCCTAACTATTCTTATTTTCTGAAAGAATTATTTGGGTTATCGAGTTTATCCAGACCCGATCCGGGCCATTCACATTTTCCAACATATATAATTCAACATATATAATTCAAGGTTTGACAATCTGTGCTTTTAATGGGCATTGTGTTCCTTGACCGTAAAGGAAGCTTCATCGGTACAAGAAATATGTAGAAATGGTCCGCGTATACTGGACCTTCCATTTTCTCTCTTCTTCTTCCTCCCCTTAATAATAATAATAAACAGCCATTGAAGCACCACCTCACAGCTAAAATCCACTCTTTTTTTAAAAAAAATCTCCAATAAAAACCCTATGCAAAACCTTCCTCTTCTTCTTCAACCCTAATGAATCTCCTCAACAATGGCCATCAAAGTTAGCACCCAATACCTTTTCACCACCCTTCTTTCCCTCTCTTTATTGCTTTTATTCTTCGGCTGCTCCACTTCGTTCGCCGATGACGTTAATAACGGCCGCACCACTTCGAGCAACCGGAAAATCTTGGCGGCTACCAAATTCGACTTCACCCCATTTCTACATCATCATCACAATCATCATCGATGGCATCGTCCGAGACACGTTCCGGTTGACAACATCCGCCGACCCGAACCTTCCGGTGACGAGATTGACCCACGTTACGGCGTCGAGAAACGGCTTGTCCCGACGGGTCCAAACCCATTGCACCATTGAGGTTTTTCTCCTCTTGTTTTTCTAATTGTATGGTTTTTTATTTATTTATTTTTGCAATGTATCATCTTAATTATTTTTTTATAAATTGTATGAATTTTATATATACTTGTTCAAAATTCCATAAAATCATAAATCAGATATAGTGCCGAAAAAGAAAACTATTGGATCTCTCGTTTATTTATTTTATTATTACTATTGTTTGTAATTTTGGGATACTAATTATGCGTATAATAATTACAATTTTATTTTATCAATTAAATTGTGGTAGTTCGTGGATTAGCATGCAAAATAATTTATTGCATTTTATTCTGTGCTGATAAGAAATAACGGGAGGAAGAGTAGCTGTGACGGCACGGCACATTACGGGAAGCGTAATTTTAGCGACTCTGCCCTTAAGAAATTATCTACATATTAATTAAGATTAATTACAATAGTAGCTTTGAAATTACTTTACTACTACTATAACTGGTTGACTTTGGCTTGAGATCTATAAATATTTATATTTTAATAAATTAGTAATTAAGAAGCCAAACCATCATAATTTCATGTTTTTCACTTTTACTTATTCAAAATCTAATTTTTTTTTTAAAGCTCGTGTGATGGTTTAATGGTTAAGGATGTTCACTGTTCTAAGTGTAGCTTCAATTTAATTGTTGCTACTTATTTTAATTTTTTCAATCTTTTAAACTCAAGTAATTATTCAAATATAATTTTTCAGAAAATATTTAAACATAAAATATATGATTTTTGTTATATTGCATTATTGCATTATTACATTTTATCCTTTTAATAGTTTATATATTCAAAAACAAAATGGTAAGTGTATATAGTGAAGCGAGATAAGTAATTACCATAACTGCTCTAAACTAACTATCCAAAAAAAAATCCATCTCGCCCCTGCACCCACTTTTTTAGCGAAAAATTTCATTCCATTCAAAGCAAATCAGTTCGAGGTTTGTCATCCCTAATGGGAGACGGAGGTAACATAATTTGAAATCATGACAAAAAAATTTAACAAAAACATAAACCACTATTCTATTCAAGTTAAGACTATATATATATATAATTTGTAACATGCTTTTATAATGATTCAAATCATCCAAGTTTGTAATACCCAAACCTCAACTTATACAAGATGAACGAATTATTCAATATTTAAACAAAATTTGTATTGACACGTATTTAAAGTAATGATTAGAGCTTGATTAGATATCCATATGACTCGAGTTGAAATATTGTCAATGTATATCTAACTCTCTCGATATTATTTAGATAAAAAATAAATTTAATATTAAAATCTTAAACTTCTCTTCTTAATAGTATAATTATTTAATACATTGTGAGAAAAAATCACAAACAAAATTTTAGACTATAACAAGTATGTTTTAAGTTATATATGTTACATAATTTTGCTTTCACAAATATATCATAATTTAATATATTTTTGAGATATTAGTTGAAGAGAGACATGTAAGTCAGGCCTTAAAGTCCAAATATAGAGACTGGCCCAGTTTTCAAACTTGTTTGGGTTTTAATTGGTCTAATTTTCTATTTTTATTATTAGATTTTTTGATTAAATTATAAATAATGTGATTAAATTATTAGTAAGTTCATGTTTTAGTATTTAATTTTAAAAAGTTATAAATTGGTCATTAAACTATTCTATAGTTTTGATTTAAGTCTCTGGGTTATAAAATAATTGTTGTATGGTATTTCATGTTCGCACTGTATACACCAATTGAAAGTTCTTATCCCCTTTCTCTTCTATAGTTTAATTTTTTTTCATGAAATAACTCTAAACATCACATATTTGCGAACTAAAATTCAAACAATTTTCTTATTTTTTCTTTGACTGCCAAATCTACTTGAATCTAAGGTGTGTTACTACTCATCGATGGGTGTTGATCTATTTTACCAATTGTCGTATTATCATTTGGAGATCATTAGTTGAACTTAAAAAAAAAAAACTTAATAACCTAGTGACTTAAAACAAAAACTTTTAAATAGTGCAGTGACCATGTTGTAACTTTTTAAAATTGAGTGACCAAAATATAAATTTACTAATACTAATTGTCGTACTGTCGTTTGGAGATCATTAGTTGAACTCTAAAAAAAAAACTTAACAGCTCAGTGATTTAAAAAAAATTTTGAATAGTGTAATGATCATGTTGTAACTTTTTAAAATTGAGTAACACAAAAAAAATACTAAAAATACAAACTGGTCTTAACCCAAAAAAAATCCAACAAATATATATATATATATAAGAAAGAACAAATGAATAGAGATATCTCAGTGTCGTCGGAGAGGGGGTGGCGGATGAATGACGGTGGTGGGTTGATGGCTTGGAGGACGTGGGAGGCCCTCCGGTAGTGGGTGAACGTCGGGGCTGGTGTGGAGGCTACCGGCTGGTGCTGCTTTTGGTTTTAGGGAGAAATGAAGGGAAGACCCGATAGTTTTAGGGATTTTTTAAATTTAACTTTAAAATTATAATTAAATTAATTATTTTTTATAAATATAATTAAATTAATTATTGAATTAAAAGTTTGGGTAGGATTTATAGTGGATTGGCCATAACTATAAAATTATATTTTAACATTTAAAATATCAGTTTATTCGGTTATTTTAATTTAAAATTTTAAAATTAAAACTGAAATAATCATTTAAACTGAAATAATCAACCGAAAATTTTTATTTTATTTTATTTAATTCAATTTAATTAATTTAACCGATATTTTACACACTCCTAATTGCCATCACCATTCCTTTCAACAATGTCAATGATGATGGGCTATGGATTCGGCCCATGTTTCAATTTACCCCTAAGAGGGGTTGAAATATTTAATGTATAAGTCTATGGTATAATCAATGAATAATAATATAATAATTTTTTCACTAGATAAAAGAAAAAATAATAATAGATTTATAAATAAACATTATAATTAATTTAAACATGATTAAATATTAATTAATTATAACTATTCTAAATCTATATTATTATTTAGTTTGTGTCATGAGTCAATCGAGTATCAACTCGATTAGAAAATTTAAGAAATAAGTAATTTTTTAACTTTGTTGATTTGATATATCGTGAATTATTATGTGGATGACATGTCAACATATAATTAATTTAAAAATATATACAAATAAATTTTAAAAGTTAAAAGGTATAAAATTACAATTTTTTGAATTTTTAAATATTAATTAAATGTTGACATGATATTCATGTATAGAGGTGTGCATGGGCGGCTGGGCCCAACTAAAAATTTAGGCTCGTCCATTGGGTTCGGGTCGGGCCTGGCCTAAAAATGGGCCTAAATTTTTGCCTAAACCCGACCCATATAAAAATACTAAAACTTGAGCCCAATTTTACCCCTTACCAGTATTAATTTTTTATAATATATTATATAATTTTTAAATATATATAATACATCAAAAATACTAAAAAATCAAAATAAATAATTTTCAACAAATTGAAAATAAATTTTAAAAATATGTAGACTTAAATAACACTAAAATAGATGCAATTTAACAAGTAAATGCCTCTAAATAATAACAAAATTAACAAATATCTTTAAAATAATAACAAATTTAACAATAAAATAAATTTTATATAATATCTAAACAATAACAACAAAATAATAGAAACATAATACTAAAATGGTAGTAAAATAAGGAGAAAAATAATAAAAAAAATATTATTAAAAAATATATATTTTTTCATTTAATGAATTTGAGCTGGGCTCGGGCCAAAAAATGCCTTACCCAAGCCCGGCCCATTTTTTAAACGGGCTTTATTTTTTTTCAAGCCTATTTTTGAGGCCTATATTTTTACCCGAATCCTCCCCATTTCAGACGGGCCTTCGGGCCGGGCAGGCACCGTCCGCCCATGCACACCTCATCATGTATATGCCACGTCAATAAAATTAATAAACGTTAACTTTTTCATCTATTTTAGAGTAAATTGATAAAAAAAGTAAATTTAATTATTAAAAGAGGTGAAAAAATTAATAAAAGGCTAAAATGATATTTTTATAAAATTGAAGTATCAAAAAATTAATTATATCTATTACTAATTAGTTTGGTTATTAATTATATATTATAATTTCCATAGGAAAATCATGTATTAAGGTCAAATATTCTATGAACTTAGAAAGTCATCCACCTTGACTTTATAACTGTCTAATAGAATTTTAGGAGGTTAATGAGGACCGGCAAAGCTTGCGTTAGGTTCAAAACGTTTCAGTCCGGTACCCCAACATTGAATTCCAAAACCAACACTAAGTTCAACTTAGATTCTCTCTGTTTCTTTAAGACAAATCTGCAGAGTGCAATCATCATTCTTCACCCTGTTTCAACTGTAAGTTCATCTTCTTCCCTTTTTCTTTTTATTTCTCTTCATCTCTTTCATTTATTGCTATTTTTCATTTATTTCTTTGAGTTCATTTTTACTCTTTTTTTTTTTTTTGTTGCCTTTTATCTGATTCGCGAGTTCCCTTGTTTGTAGAAAATGATTTTTTTTTAAAAATTATTTTGTGTTGCTTTTATGGCAATAATAGTTTCAAAAAACAGAGGTGGTTTTGTTTTATTTTTTAGAACTGAATAACATTAAAAAAAAAAACATGCTTTGTTGAAATTTTTAAAAATTCGAAAATGAAAATTAAAAATTGTTTTATTATTTTCACAAAAAATGCTTTTAAAAACGAAAAAGATGATAATACTGATGAATTGGCTCTAGTTATAACCTAAGGCAAAAAAAAAAAAACAATTTTTTAATATTAAATTTGTTACTTTAATGAAAATTTTTTATTTTATTTCTATTTCAAAAAGTAGTTGTTATTTTTATGTTTCCTTTATTAAAAATACTTTCTTTTATTTTCTATTTATTAAAAGTCTTTTTCACTTTTAAAAAAATGTTTTCAAAAACTAAAGTAACTTAAGTTTTTTCTGAGTTTGTGGTTTTCGGGTTAACGTAATTTTTGGCATTTGAATTTAGAAATTAGTTCCGTCTTTGTTATTCTCAGGTCACCGGAACAATCGAGCCTCTATTATATCACCATGCTTAAGGTCCCACAGCATCAAGTCGCCGGTCGTCAAGCCATCGACGGCAAACTCGGCCCTCTCATAGACAATTCGGGCCATTTTTACAAGCCTCTACAAGACGACGACGAACGCGGCACCAGAGAACTAACCTTCTACCACTCATTTTCGTCCAACACCCGTATTACACATCACATCCGCCGATTCTTCCCTGTTTTCCACGGCACCCAACTCTTAAAAGCCTCCGACGGGTCGGGTTTACGTCCCACCTCGTCTTACAAGACATAACTTCCGACCACCTCAACCCATCCATCTTGGACATCAAAATGGGTTCCAGAACATGGTACCTCGAAGCATCAAATGATTATGTCCAAAACTGCTTCCAGAGAGACAAAACAACCACTACTGTCTCTCTAGGTTTTAGAATATGCGGACTACAAATATACAATGAATCGGGTTTTTGGAAACCAGGAAGGAAACTAGTCCGGAACTTTACAGCCGATGATGTTAGATCGGTTTTAAGGAAGTTTGTTTCCTCGAATGTTGGACCGGAACCGGATTGTTGCTTTGCTGATAGCGTATACGGTGGTTGTGATGGGATTTTGAAACGTTTATTGGAGCTGAAAACATGGTTTGAAGATCAAACCATGTACCATTTTTGTTCGTGTTCGGTTCTGCTCTTGTTCGATAAGGAATCGTTTTTGAAAGGAAAGACACCATTTGCTGAAGTTAAGCTTATTGATTTTGCTCATGTTGTGGACGGCAATGGTGTTATCGATCATAACTTTTTGGGTGGATTATGCTCGTTTATTAAGTTTGTTTCTCAGGTTCTTGCCGATTCAAAGGGATCCACGATGGAAGATAAGTTTTAAAGAATCGGATAAGAAATATTCAAGCATGTGTACGTACGCACTTAGAAATAAACGTGAATATACATGAGACATCTGTAATATTAAAAATACTCAACGAGGACAATTTAGAATAAAGTTAATATTTATTGTTTAAATTTATTAATTTTTTAATTTTTTAATTTTATATAAATGAAATATTTTGTTTGGAGTTTTTTTAAATTCAAAATATTTTGTGTATAATAAATATTAATTATGTTATAATATGGACTTATCTGATTATTTTAATAATATAAAATGAAATTAATTCAATTAATAATAAAGGGACTAATTTAATCTAATTCCTATGATATAAGGACCTCTAAATGCTTTAATTTACAAATAAATGAATAAATAGATGAATTATTAATTGTAACTTTTTTTTCCCTAATCCCTTAACCAAACAAATCCCTATGAACTATTTCTAGAGATGAGGATAAATATTTTTAATGTTAGGATTAAATTGATAGATTTTATAAATATTGAGTGTCAAATTTATTTATTTTTAGAATTAGAACTACAATAATAAATTTTATAAGCATCAAGATTAAATTTATTAAAAGAAATTTTATATTTAAGATTAAATTGATAAACCAAGTAAGTATTAGAGAATTAATTTTATCATTAAACTAATAAAAAAATCGATATTAACTCAAAGTGAATAAAATAGAACGAAAGGTGCAATTGAGTGAACATTATCCAATAAATTATTATACATACTACTTAAGGGTGAGTATTCGATTGAGTCGAGTCGAATCGAGTAAAAAATTTTCGAGTTAGTCGAGTTAACAAATCCTATATTAGCAACCGAACTCAATTTGAATTTTTTTCAAATTGAATCTAATCGAGTCAAAAAAATTCGAGTCAAATCGAGTCAAGTTAATGAATCTTATTTTTTATACTTAATATTGCGTTAGATGGACCGATTATTTAACTAGTAGAAGAAATACATGATTATTTAACTACCTGAACAATATAATGATTTTGCCTCTTAACTTAATGGGTAAACATTTATCAAAATAACGTAGTTTTGTCTTTTCTTATTCGGATATTAGGATAACTCGAATTGTATAATTCATATTTGAGTTAAACCGAAAAACTTAATTTTTTATTCGAGTTGATCTGAATAACTTGATTAACTTAAATAACTCGAACTATTTAATTCAAAATTTAAAATTTTTATCAAATTTTTTAAATCGAATCGAATTTTGCTCACCCTTAATACTACTTGAGCAAAACAATGTAAGTCAGTGCCTCGAAGTCCAAATACAGAGGCTGGTCCATATTATTGATCTGTTCATTCGGCCTATTTCTAAAACTTGTTAGGCTTTTTAATTGGCCTGCTTTTCTTCTTCTTCTAAACTGTTGTTTTGTTTTTTTTTTTTTAGAAAAATCTAAAAACAAAGTTCCAAGAAAAAGAAAACGAAATATCAAATGAGAAATTCGAGAAATCTTCAAGACCAAAAATCCGTGGGAATTTAGGATTTTTACACACATGTTGAATTTTTAATGCTTTTGGGTTTGAAAAGGTTTGTGTTTTTATTTAAAATTTTAGAAAATTTAAGTTTTTATTTTTATTTTTAAAATTTAGATTTATAATATGAAAAAGCTAATTAATGAGAAAAGATTGTATAAAACAAGGACGCAACATCATTTGTATTTCTTTTTTAAATAGGTTTACGCCACATCAATATTTTTATCCTGAATTTTAGCATTTTCATCTTTAAAAAATTAAATCTAAATTAAAATCTTAAAATTTAATATAAAAATACTAATGTGACATAAAACTATTAAAATAAATAATATCTCTATTTCATATAATCTTTTCTCCTAATTAATAGCTTAACAAAACAGTGATTAAAATGTTTTGTTTACATTAAAATTCCAAATTTCTTTTAATATAAATTCGGTACAATAATAATAAAAGAGTCGCAAATTTGTCGTCGCCAGTGCTTTGGGCAATGTCAATGATGGTGGGCTGTGGGTTTGACTGTATTTTAATTTTGCCCCACAAATTCTACAAGTCGCCCAACTCACTCTATGTATAATTTATAAGGTTAATGAGGACCGGCAACATGTTTATCGACTTATATAACATATTAAAACTATAATTGTAAATAAATCAATTTTACCATGCTCTAATACTTATCCATCTTAGGTTTTCAATATTTATATTCAAATTTATTATACATAATTATACGGATACATTTTAAATTTTATCATATATCGTGATCATACGTAAATTTTAGTCTAATTAATAAAATAATTTTTTTAAAGTGTAATAAACACTATACAATCAAAGATTTAAGGAATCACAATCTAGAATCAAATCATTACATCATAAATAATTAAAGTTAACAAAATTTAGGATCACCACGTTTGATGTTATTAAATATGAATTTTAAGTAGATTTGTAACAACAAAGAAATGACCTAACTCCCGCACGCCAAATGACACTTTCATTATCAAATAACGATAACACATATAGGCACAATTTGGTGATGCGACGCCTTTGCCAAATTGCCGTAGTCAATTAGGTTCTAAAAATGAAAAACATTTCCACCCCTTTGGGTGGAGAATGAGACGACCCTTTTTACGAGGTGATAGTGATAGTATCCACCTCCATATATGGGTTGAAGGATAAAAAAATAATAATCATCAAATTTGACTTAGAAATTCTAAATTAAATGGAAGGCAACCTACCACTCTACTTATGGTTTAATTTCACCTTAACATATATATTATATTCGATGAATATATTTAAGAGGTCCTTTTATTATAATGATATGATTAAATTGATTCCTTTATTATTAAATGGATTGATTTAATTTCTTTAAAATAATTAAATAATTTTAAATTAGAATAGAGTTAATATTTAATGGTTAAAAATATTATTTATTGTTTAATAGAGTAATATTTTTAAAGTTTTTATAGTCATGTAAATGATTTTTTTGAATTGAACTACAACTGAAAAAATAATTTTCAAGATATTTTTTATAAAGTATATGTTAACTTTGAACTTATTTAATTCATTTTAATTGTATAAGGATTAAATTAATCTATTTAAAAAATAAAGGGATTAATTTGATCTAATTACTATAATATAGGGACCTCCTAAGTTATATTAACCTATTGTTTTTATTGTATGGCACCACCATGAACCTACCCGTTTTAGGGTAGTACGTAGTTTATGGCTTATGCCTTCTTTTCCTATGCTTTTCAGAAGGAGAGTTGACATTCATGTTTTCTTGGAGCATTAATTCTTCCTTTGGTCTAATCTTCGGGGATCTTCATTTTTATTTATAGGAAAAATAAAGGATAAAGAAAACTTTATTTAGAATTACGTAAACTTTTGAAGATGATGTCATAAATCAATCTAATATTAAAATAGTAGCAAATATTGACACAAAAATATTTATTTTTTTTATAATTTTATAAACTGAATTTTGAATTTAAAGTACACCATAAATTCAAAGATTTAACGTGATCATTTAAATCTTTAAAATTATCATTTAATTGAAAAATAATATTTAATTTTTTAATTTTTAATATTTTTACAAAATAAATAAAAAAACACATATTTATAGTAAGAATTGAAGACAATATATTCTGCTTTTAAATCTTTAAAATTATAATTTCAGTAAAAATTTATTTATTTATTTTTATATAAAGTTACAAATATATTTTAACCCACATAAGGTGTCATATGTAATATAATGACAAGGACTGGTTATAGGTTATTGTTGTATTTAAAACTTATGAAATAACATATGATTGAAAATAAAGATGTTTTGACAGTTGAAAGATGCAACATATGTGGTGGGGTGCCTACACAACTTATGATGACACTTAACATCCCAAAATTGCAAACAATGCGATTGGATTCTGAAAATGAATCTGTTGGGGGTTGCGAGAGATATAAATGGAGAGTGATTTTTAGTTTTAATCAATGTTTTGAAAAGTGTTTGATTTTTGATATTAAATTTTAGAGTATTTTTGGAAGGTTTAAGTTTGTTCAATAAAGAGGTCATGATAGTATAATAATATTTTCGGACAGTCTGGATGTTGTTCAAGCCATTTAAGAAAGTATTTATTCCACATCGAGCTTTGCTTTGATTCGGCGATTTTAGAGTATTCTATCTCAAGAGAAATTATGATTATTGTGTTACATTCCCAAAAAAAAAATCAAGTTACTGATTGGATATCAAAATAAGCTTTATACTCTATTATGGTCCAGAATTTTTTAGATTTAGACCAATTTAGGGGTTTTTCTCAAACCTCCTGGGTGTAATTAATTAGTTATTTTTGTTTGTTTTCACAAAAAAAAATCATGCTTTTCAATTAACACTATTTCTATATTTCTTTATTTCCAAAAAGAAAATATGACTATTAAATATAGTTTTTACTTTTAATTAATAAAAGAATTTCACAATATTAAATATCATTAATTAATGATTAAAAGTTCAAGTGAAATTATAATCAAACTAAAATTGATATTTTTATATTTTATTTGGGTTTTACATAATTAAATTAAAATATATAAATAATTAAAAGTTAAATGTAAAAATAATAAAAGTTAAAAACATAATTTTAACCAAAGCTGAATAGCTAACTAGCAGTGGAGTTGTAGTAGAATCCCAAGATACCGATCTAATCCATTTTTTATCACTAATCAAGTATAACTATTAATTAAATAATTATATATTAAAGTTTAAAATAAATATTCATGAAAATTAAAAAAATTATTATTTATTCCAATAATAGCATGACCACACCCAATAATTTATAGTTATTAAATAACATATCCTGTGATAATAAACTACTTTATACCATAATAATTTTGGGGGTCCAGAACACGTGACAAAGCACACAAATTTGTTCATTTGGATGATCAAGATAGATGGCTTGGTGAGTCAAGTGAGAGATGTTCCCCACGACCCAATTTTAAATATTATAATAATAATAGTGTGGTTGGGAATAGGAGACTTGGCACTGATCATGCTCAATTTCATGCCAAATCAGTTGACTCAACCCCTTGCTTTTCTCACCTTAACAGAGTGAAAGACACGTTGAAATCCTCGATCTCCTACTTCGCTTCCTCAAACTCCCCGTGCCAATCACATCATTCCACGTGGATTCTTAGTGCTGTTTTTGCCCTCTCCACTTTGCATTTGTGGTCGGGAGAAGGAGAATCGGAGAATTGAGAAGATATTTTTTTCCTCAGTGTTAATTTAGGCTTTATTCACGTGTTAGCCCTTAAACTATACTAGCCTTTTCATATAGGTATATAAACTTCTTTTTTTATCCCATACAGGTAATTGAACTTTTGATTCTGTTAATAATTAGATTTATTTGGCAAACGGCGTTAAGAAAAATTTGAGAGCCAATCCAAATTGAACATGTGTACTATATATATCCCAAATCAAATGTTCTAACAAAAATCAAAATAGATTACTTGACCAAAAATTGAATAGAAAATATTCGATTGAAAGACTAAAATGTGAATAAAGTTATTTAAAAGCTTAATTTATGAGGGTATTTAAATTTCATTATGTTCTACTACCATACTTGAAATTTAGTTCGATTAATTTAAATTATTTTATTTTTAAATTTATTTGTGCTATAATAATTTAATTTCACATTTTAGAGTTGTTTATATATTCATATTTGTAAATTTTAATTTTTTTACTGGAATACTTAAAGAAATTATGTTAAGTCTTCAGTATTTAATTTAAATTGTAGGATAAATTTGATATTAATATTATTAGATTTGAATTTTTATGATTTTATTAATATAATAAATTTAGTATTAATCGTAATTTTATTTAAATTCATTATCAATTAGTCTGATGGGTGTGTTCTTTTTCCAAATTTTAGGATGATTTGATGGACGATAATTATTAATGTTATTAATTAATTATGAAATTGGATAAATCAAATTAAATATTAAATATTAATATCTTGCCGTGATTTATAATTTTTGTTAAATATATGTAGTTGATTGAAAAAAAACCATAGATATCATATTAGGGAAATAAATGTGAAACTCGATTTTATATAAATAATTTTATAATCAGAAGTTAATAGAAAATGAAATGTTATACGTGTAACCTAACTATTAGGTCTACGTCCATGATAAAACATGTCAAAAAAAAAACATAAAATGAGCAATGAAGCACCGAACCATATCTCAAACGTCCCCTCCACGGCTCCATCTATAAGAATAAAAAAAATTAATTCAAAAAATAAAATAAGAACAAAAATTTCAGTAATTCCACGGCTATAAACTGGTCAGCCGACCGTCACCCTTTCGCCTATATATATACCAAAACCCCTCTAAACCCGCTAAATTTTCATTCTAAAAAATATATATACATAGTTGAGGAGCATAGCATGGATTCATCGGAACATGGCTCTACCTCGCCGAAGCAGCGGTTAACTGTCGGCCTCGTCGTTTCATTCAAGGCTCTATGGGCCAAGCACGCCGGCCGAGTTTCAAAAAAGCTGAAGCCAAAGCATAATGAGTTCGGCTCACTTTCCGATTCTCCGAGATCCTTGGCGGCGAAATCTCCGGGACCGAAGCGGCTATTGACGACGCTTAGCAACAAGGCGATCAAGCTGGTGAACCGGAAAAAGGCCGGTGAGAAAACCGGGAAGGAAGAGGAGGAGATCGGAGACGGCGGATTATGGCAAAGAGCGATCCTGATGGGAGATAAATGTCAGCCGCTAGATTTTTCAGGTGTGATCTATTATGATAGCAAAGGAAATCAAGTAGAGGAGTTGCCGTTTCGTTCCCCACGTGCTAGTCCGATGCCTGCTTACCTCACCTCAAAGAAGACTTTCTATTAGCTCACCGCTCAAAATAGTTTGTAAACAAAAATTTTTATTATTATTATTATTTGGTTTATGTTCATCCTTTTCTAGACTCGAAGGTAGTACGTGTTACGTTCTTATAGGTGGTTGGGTGTCAAAATTCAACTCTTTGAATTGGACCTTAATTTTCAATGCATTATCATGGGTATTATGCAAACAATAAATTGGGACGCCCATATGGAAATTAATATACTTGTGGATTTGCTTGAGTGAGTTAAGTTTGGCTCTAGTTTCTGTTTTTCTCCTCTTGGAGTATGTATGTATAGTTACCTTTATTAGAGGTAAAGTGAAATTTGAATTTGTTTACTTGACATTCCACTCAAACTCTTTGTTTTATGGGTTGAACGAAATCCTTTGAGCACATAAATGAACCGGTTATCATCAATAATAATAATAAAGAATCCAAATAAAATATTGCATGTCATTAAGAAATGAAAAAAATGTGTACCCAAACCATACATTTACCATTTCCAGTTAACACGAGACGAGTTCCAAAAATTTCATCATTTTTTATTTTTTATTTTGTATTCCTAAAGGAGCTTATAAAATTTAGATTTACGACTAACTCACAAATTAATTATCAGGAAGGAACATATCTGCCACTAGTTTTTCTTCTTTTTTTATAAAAATTTTGTTTAGTTGACATTTGAGTCCAACGTTTTACGGTTTTAAAGTTTATTAAAATTGGGAAAAAAATTACTTACGTTTACATTAATATTTATATATTTGTAGATAAATTCGGTAGTTCATGAATACCATACGAGTTTGTAATCCTAATTTAAAATATGCCACGTAAATCAACCGGCGATCAATAGAATATAATAATAATAATAATAATAAATCCACCATTTAAAACATGGCACCGCGTTTTACGTCATAAAAATCATTAAGAAATGGAATATATAAATCATGTATATTTACCATTTTCCAATGAAAATGAGGTCCAAGAAATCTTCATAGATTATCCCTCTCAATAATAAATCTTAATATTCGAGTTTATTTAGATTAAATCATTATCTTGTTGAAGCCTATGCTTGACAATGGTTGGTTCGATTTTCAAAGGATCAGAAAACAATTGAATTTTAAAAAATATATTCAAGCCTCAATTTAAGCAATTTAAGGAAGTTATGAGACCCAAAAGTTATTTTACCATTACCTCTTTTATTAGAGGGAATTTGTTTCCATATTGAAAAACAAAAGAAAAAAGAGACAAAAGTTACTATTTCTTGTCATTTTGCTGTCTCAAATAGAAAGTTCCTAATTTTTTGTCTGAATTTTGAAGATCCAATCTTGGATTTTTTTTTTTTTTTTATAAGCGTTTCGATAAAACCCTTCAACAACAACACCATTCTATCTTAAAAGATTTTTCAAATCAACAAATCTCATATATCCATTATCAAAATTTTCAGCTAATTAAAAACAAGAAACAAAATTTAAAAAATAAAAATCAGACACTCAAAATCACCATCATCACAAATCGAAAAACAAATATATATATATATATATATATCATCTTTGTATATTGAAAAAAAAGGAGGGGATGAGAGTCCATTGCTAATCATGCACCAGGAGCAGCATCCTTAACCTTGCTTTGCAAATACCCACCATATTCCATAGCATAATCCTTAACATGGCTAGCCGTATCATAAATCCGGGTCCGAGCTGAATCAACCCGGTCCGACCCAGGTGGATGCATTCCCCTAAAGTAACGGTACATCCATGTCGAACCAGCCGCGACGGCGACTCCGAAGCCACACGCCGACAAGAACCCAACGGCGCTGAGAAACAGGAGGGTGCAGATCGGAAACCAAACGGGGATAGAAACGATGATCACCGGCATGAAAAAACGAGCCCGAAGACGGTGGTGGTGAGAGTAAGTCCAGTGAGGATTAAGAGAGTGGTGGCGGAAACGAAGAAGAGGAGTAAGAAGCCGAGAAAGTGGGTGGTGTTGGGTGCATGGGATTGGATTTTTTGTAGGAAAGTGGAGGATGGGACGACCGTGCGGTTGGCTCTCGACGGTCGTTGTTGTTGTTGCTGGTGGGAGGGATTGTTACGTTCCGCCATGGGTGAGGGATGCTTGTTGTTGAGAAAGTGGAAATGGGGGTTGAAGTGTTTAAGTGTTGAAAGCGAAAGGTGAGGAGAAAAAATAGGGCAATTGATGATGACAAGTGTGAGGAAGATATATATGTGGCATGCAAGGGATACACCTGGATTGGGACAGTAGTTTCTGGAGTTCTAAAGCTTTGCCGGGAGGCCACGTCACTGAATAATTTAAAATATGCTTAATTCACCATTTAGGGTTTTAACTTGGCAACTATTCCCATATTAAAGTCTAAATTTTTCCCCCCTAAATTAGGCCTTCAACTTAATACTTGTTCTTGTATGGAAGCTTGAACTAGAATATTATTAACACATGATAAAGGATTGAACTTGACAATTGTTCTTATATTGGAATCCAGAATTTAAGGTTTATAAGAAAATATCAAGTATTAACTTGTAAAAAAAAGTTTAAATTTCAATGTAGACAGGGGCGAAGCCAGAACAATTTTTTAGGGAGACCGGATAAAATTTTAATTTTTTATAGTTTATATCTTTATAATTTGTAAAGGATTAAATCGAATTTTTATAATTTTAGGGAGGCCAAAGTGCAATTTTTATTTTTAAAAAATTCTAAGAGCCTAAATAGTAATTTTACATTTTAGGGGGGCCGGTCCCATGCCAATCCCTCTAGCTACGCCCCTGAATGTAGAAACAATTGTCAAGTTTAATTTAGACAAAAAAAATTTAAAACTAATATGAGAATAATTATCAAGTTCAAACTCTAAATAGTTATTTAACCTTTTTAAATATTGATAAAATGAGATCTAATTCTTGATGATCACATTCGGCTTGATAGATGTGCTTGGCTTTCCCGAATCCTACTTATAATTTGTAATTGATTCTGTTTTTCTTATTATAAAAATATATATATATATTTCTCCTGAATTTGTCAACCTTTCCCTACTTGTATCCTGATTTTTATTTTTATTTTTGCTTTCATTAATCTTAGAATTTGATAAAAAAAATTTAATTTAGTCCAATAAATTGGGCTTTTTAAGGTGTAATGATGTGGTACTTTAAGATTATACTGAGTTATCACTTAAAAATTTTAAAATATAATAATAAAAATTATCGAGAAATTATTAAAAAATCTAGGTTATAGTATGATTTAAAACCTGGGGTTAAGAGTATTTGAAATTTTAATTATACCTTTAAATTTTCTTTTAATTTTATTAGATTAGAAAATTCTCATTAAACCTTTGAAAGCTTTAAAATTTTCAATTAAACGCTTCATAAACTTTGTTAATTTTAATTAAACCTCTGAAATTTTTGAACGTTTTAAATTAGACCTATTAAAATTTTGAAAATTCTCATTAAAACCCTCAAATTTTTTAAAACTTTAATTCAGCCCTCCAAAACTTAATGTAAATAATCCGCCACCGTCAAGTAAGCTTCCCATGTGCTGCAATATTAAGAAAAATATAAAAAACTGATACACTACAAACATTATGTAATCTCAATTTGTTCATCTTTTTTCACAGGTTAGCATTCTAACAATTTTTAAACTGTACATAAGTACATAAATTTTTTTATCATACATTACAACAATAAAGAAGGAAAAATATAAATGAAAATTCGGTTCCCTCTCGTGGGATAAGCTACATTACCAACTTAACTAAGTCAGACAGTCCTTTACATTACTTGCTAAACAAGTTAATCAAAGTAACTTCAAAATCATTTTTGTTTCTTATCGATACCAGCCAAGCTAATATCCGCAGCTGCAGCGGCTGCCATTTCCATCAATCTCTCGTAGTCGATCTCGGTTGACTTGTATTTTAACTTGAGACCTCCTTGAGTCCATGATTTAATACAAAGGATAGCTTGTGTGCTATCATGTGGCATGCAGAATCGTTGCTTATCAATCTCGTCACCTTTACTGCAAAACAGTTCATCTGGTTTAACTGAAGTTGCTTGGACAGCTAAGAAATCTCTAGCCATCGTGGAGAGCCGAGGGTAACGTGTACTGTTGACCTTCCACCATTCCAAAACATCAGTCTTTGTAGGAGCTGGTGACTCGGAAAGATACTGGGTGAGTTCGTCGGTGGCATTGCTCATGCTTGCTCTTCGTTTCTTTCGAGCGATCTCCTCAGCAAAAGAAACAGCTCCTCCATCTTCTATATCTTGAGAAGAGTATCCACTTGTCATGGATGAAAAAGGGGTGGTGTAATAATTTCTTACAAAATGGGCTCGTGCTTCTTCTAAATAGTTTTCGGAGTTGAGACTCTCAGGTATGAGTTCACATTTAATACGGGGATCGAGAATGGCTGTCATGTAGATGAATATGTTGCAAACTTGGTTGTTGTAACTTCTGAGCTTTTTGGCCATGTCTTCGGCGGGATTCTTTAGCCAATCTGGTGGTTGTCGAGTTGTGATTGTATCCGAAATGTGATCCATGTAGACAATAACCATCCCGATTGTAGGTGGGGTGTTTACACATATCTCACTAATGACTTTATAGAAAGGCTCCAAGTAATTGTGAACAATATTGACAACATTCTTCTCTGCATTATTCAGCAACATCCGATTATCCAACATCTCTTCGTTCTTCCTGACAACGGCATCCATCGACTTCCCGGCCTGCTTCAATGTTTAAAAATATTAAAAATCAAATTTTATCATTAGTCACCAAACTCCATACAAAAAGAAAAAGTACCTTCTGAACAAGATCAAGCATTTGGTAACTGCCACTCCACCGTGCTGAAGCATCAAGCGGAAATTGCCAACTACCTTCTTTATAAGCTGTTGCTAATTGAATAAAATCCTCTGAGATATCTAAGGATGCATTTAACTCTTGTACAAATTCCCGGACCTTGGAAATAACAGGTTTCGTTGTTCTTAATGCATCATCTATAATCAAACTCAACGTACGAGCAGCACAAGGGATAAAACAGAAGGGCCCCATTTTCTGACCATCCAAGTCCTCCTTTAAAGCATGGCAAGCATGGATAGCATTTTGACTATTATCATGGGTGCATGAGAGAACTTTATTCTCAATATTGTACATCTTAAGAACCTTTACCAGCGAGTTAAATATTTCGGAGCCGGTACAAGGGTAAGGCACCTGACATATATCGAGAAGCACCTTTTGGAAGGACCAGTTTTCGTCAATCCACTGACATGTGATGCTCATGTAAAATATTTGCTCATATGAAGTCCAGAAATCAAGAGCAATCGAGACTTTGGAAGAAACCTGTTCCAAAGATGCTCTAACATCTTCTCTCATGCTCCTGAAAACTTCGCGGAATACTGCCTTGTACTTCTCACCTGGCCATAGTTGTATTGATGGATTCAAAAATTTAAAGGAGTTTGCTAACCACTTTTCCTCTAAAGTTGAAGGAGGTAGAGTAGCTAAAATAAGCCATTTAATAAGCAACCAGTTCAGATGATCATAATCGACCTGAGGTGCTCTTCCTTGTGGTTGAGGTTTCTTGATTACGGTGGGGGTGGTGGACGGCTGTGGTGCTGAACTAGTAACATTCTCCCCTGTCTTATCATACCCAGGATGCCGATTACTAAGGTGTCTTCCTAAATTGCCTTCACAATGAAGGTGGTTCATCAGATTGATGAGATAATAATATAAATAAATAGTAGCCATATTATCATATCCATTAACTCAAACCCTGGTAAACACCCATGAGCCATCTGATTACCAAGGTGCCTACGATCATCAGATGAATAAGATAACTATAATGAGTGCCATATGATCATAGGCTAAAACAAGGCAATATGCTTGCTAAATACCATATCCATAAACCCAAACCACAGTAAAAAGCCACAATTGTTAAATGGAAGCATAAAAAGGCAAAGGGCAAAACGAAGCAATTCCGGAGTGCTTTACCTGTTGCAGTTGCAATAGAATAGCTCTGCCCACAAAACTTGCACCTCCTAGTTTTCCCATCAGGAGCTGTCTCGAAATACTTGAGGTAAACCGATGTCATTGTCTTCTTCCTAGGCTTTGCCGAGGGGACAACATTTCCCTTTTCTGAAGAACCAAGTACAATATCAATTGTATCCATATTAGGAATGAGCACCATATCCATTGTGCTTTTGGGTTCCATATCTGCTACAAAGGCAACAATTAAAAGTATAAATACACTCAAAACGGAAGTAGTACTTACGTTCACAAGACTTCCAAATTCCAACGCGAAATAAACCAATAACAAGCTAAAAGCTATTAATATTAAAAAGAAATCAATAAAATTCCAGCTCAAATGTGAATATTAAGTTTTTATCCTTTTCAATAACTTGAACATTCCGTTTCCCTGACCTAAGGTATCAATAAGTCTCTTATACAATGTAATATACAGAGAAAATCCTCTTCTCTTCATAGTTCTAGTTCAAAGGTCAGTCATAACACTGTGTAGGAAAAAAGGGCCCTGGTGTAGTTGAATCGAATAAAAGGAAACAAAGGAGGCCCCAACAAACACGCGCGCGCAAACACTGTAAATCTACATCATTTTGACTCTTCGTTTTTTTTTTAAATATCCATGTCTGGCACCTGTTCAAGACGTATTTGAACATTGGTATAGAGATAAGACCCTCCAAAACCCTTCCAAATACATGGAAAAACTAAGAGAAAGTTGAACATTCTGGTTTTGAACGTATACCCATATTGGATACTCAACTCCAGGTCCGAGTAACATAATTGTAAAAAGAATAACTCAAATAGTATTCCATTTCTCATTATCCCAGTAAACCTCACTGCAACCTCCAACTAAATATGATTAAATTTAGAATCAGTTTGTAGGGTTCATATCATGTAGAATTATTATGGACCATTGAGGGACTTCATAGTTATATACAATTAATTGAAGAATCCAGCTCGTAAACTGAATTCCAAAAATAATTAGCTGAAATCCGCGAAGTGAGTGAATTACATAACTTAAACACAAAGAACAAAGCTAGAAGATGACCGTAATTGAAAGAATATCTCACACAATGTAATAACTACAACTAACAATTACTCATGAATGAAAGAGATGATTCTAGCTTAAATTTCATTGAATAGAAGAAGGGTATATATACACCTTAGCATGAGAGAAGCTAAAGCTTACAACCGATTAGCTGATTCTTGAATTGTATAACTGAATCTAGTAACAATAGTTCTAATAGTAATTAATATCTTATCCTGAATCACATTTATAAGTTTGAAATCACCGTGAATTGATATATATATATATATATATCCAGCTAAATTACTTGAAAAAGGGAAGGGATTAGAAGATACCTTTGTAACTCTTGAAGGCATTGTTTACACTCCACTCCATTTTATTCCCTACAAAAGATACAATTTCAAACAATTTGAAGTAAGTGCAGCTAACCAAAAAAAAAAGGCTTAAAATTTAAGAAAATAAAATAAAAATTTACCCCAAAAGTCATAGACAGTGCTGAAACCAGCAGAAATTCAGCTTAATTTGATATCCAAACCTAAAATTAAAATCCTGAAAACAAAATAAAAGGATGTTAGAGCCGGTTTTAAAGAATTGGTTTTGCTTGTTTCGTAAGAAAAAATTTAAAAATATCTGGGTTAGAAACAAACCCCGAATCAAATCTGGGTTCTTGTTCTTCACTTATAGTTCAGAGATTTGAAATTGGTGAAATAAGCAAAAATAAGAGGAGCCAAAGAGAAAAGGAAGAAGAAATGGAGGGAAATAAAGAGATCGGCGTAGATCTAAGCTGGATCTAAGCCGATGAAACCAAAGTGAGAGAGAGAAAAAAAAACAGTAACTATAAGAACAGAGCCGAGGAGCGAGTTGAGTCTACGACACGGATGACTTTTTTTACATCTAAAAAAAGCAACCACTTTTATTAATTATTTATTTTATTTTTGGCTCGGCTGGTGTGTAATGACATCGAATCAATGTCATTTCTTTTTGTGATAAAAAAAGAAAAATAAAAAAAAGGGAAGTGGCTGGCTGGCTCGAGGTTAGGAACAGTAAGTGAAGCTTAATGGTTCGATTTGTTAAAGCCCAAGCCAGGCCAGGTTGACCTCGCTGGAAGCTATTTGAAAGGTTGCGCCAGTATGGCTCAATTTGAATAACTCTTTTAGCTTCGACCTTTTTTTCTTTTGGACGATGACAAAATGTATCACTTTTTCATTTTTCTGTAAGAGGTAAAACACCCTGTAATAACATTCAAATTGTGTTATATATCTAGAAAAATAAATTTTATGTTAGTTTTTTATTAAAATTTGATATAATTTTACCGTTAAAATTTAATATAATTAAATAATAATATATGATATGTCACGTGTACTTTTACTTTAATGCAAAATGATCATTTTTATAACATAAATGGATTAAAAGATTAACAAAATGATCAATTTACTCTTTAATCTAACATACACAAACTAATTTGATATTGTTTTAGTAAAGAGGGTAAAATGTAATTCAACTCATTATATAAGAATCTCTGGGGTACTTTTGCCATTTATAAGATAAGATATTTTCGTTAACTATAAATATTCAAATTTAAACAAATAATAATATAAATTGTTTTAAATAAATTGTTTAAATGGATAGTTTTAAGAATCTATGACTAATTCATTTTAATCTTGATTTTTTGACTACTTTTTCTAACTAATAATAATTTATTAGAATTATAAATGAAGTTTCATGTAATGAATTAAGTAAATATTAATTCAAGGGAGGATATTTGATTCTTTAATTGTATAAATTTTATGGATTATTGGTGAATAAATGATACATTATCATTAATAAATAAACAGTGAAAGACCTATAAATTAATAGTAATAACTTTATTTAGATGTAAATAAATATTAAAATCCTAAATCCCAATCCAAATACTTAAACTCAAGTCGAAACCTTGAATCTTAAAGTTAAGATTCTAAGCACTAAATACAATAACCTAAACCCTGGACATGAGAGTTAATAATATTATTTATAAATGTATAATTAAGTACACAGCGGAGTTGAAACTCGGTTGATTGGTGACATTAACTTTGTTAATGACTTAAATAATACTAAATATTGTCATACCCATGAAGTGGGTGGAAAAAAATGATATTAAAACTGTATCTATAAAAAAAACAATAATTGAGTTATAGGTAAAATGTTTATGGTTAAACATTCTTTAGGATTGGATTTATTCATTAGACATTGATTTTCCTTTTTAGATAAAGAAGCCAAATACATTAATAGGAATTATATATAACACCAACACTATCTTGTAGAATCTTCATCTCTATCATATTGGAAGGAACATCGTAAATTCTCAAACAAAGAGGAACATTTCTTTTTAATGCTATCATGGAATCTGCGACCATATTTATTATATGTGAAGTAAACATCACATTCACATGCCAATCCCTTGCTAACAACTTTTGACGATTCATGCCAAATTCTTTTCTATCTCCTCTGTTTGACCATTAAGCATATTGACCGCAACCAAATAATCACTTTTCACCGGTAATTGCTTTATGCCTCTTTTCAATATATATTCAATCTGTCCATGATTACACATAGTTCCACATCAAATGGAGATCAAACACCTATATTTTGATTATAACTAGTAATCCATTTATCTCGATGATCCTGAAACAAACTTTCAGCAAAGTCTTGACTAGTTGTCAAGTGCCTTGATCCATCCATATTCAATTTGCACCAATGGTTGAGTGGTTGGTGCCAACTAGTAAAAGACCTTGCTGGGTGATTGTATTGATATCTCTTATTGTTCGCCAACGTGATTGACTTAGCAAAGGCTATTATTCCAACAAATCGAAACCTCATCAAATTCTCCATTAAAGAACAAATTGTTTCGTCTTTTCCATAATCTCCAAACTATAATTCCAAATAATTAGACATTTAATGTAAAAATAGTAAAAGATGAAAACATTGTTATCTTAACATTAAATTATTTATTAAAAGAGATAATCTTTAAAAAAAACATGATCATTTGAATATCTATTTTATAAATGATAATTTAATAAATAAATTCAACATAATGTTTTTTACATTAAGTTTGTTCGAATTGATCTGTGATTCACTAAAATGTTTTATATAAGTATATATATAGAGATAGATGGATTTTAGAAGTATAAGCAAAATAAATTATTTAAAAATAAATTTCAAAACAACTACCAACTACAAATAAAATTATTGATTTATAAATAAATAAATTAAAAAAATCAATTGCACCATTTCTCCAACAATAGCTCAATTTTTTATCTCGTGAAATTACCATAAAAAATAAATTAATGAAAAAAGAAGAAGCAATATTTGAACCGGGCTTGGACCTATCTTTAGCCATTACTTGATCGGCTTAGGTTCAAAGCCCAATCACATTTTCCTTTCCTTTCGTGAAAGCACCCATTTTCAGCACTCACGCGCGCCCGTTTCACGCCTTTAACCACAGCACAAAGCAGTGGCGGGCGGAGGGGCAACGCCGCTAGTACAGCACGGAATGTGGAACTTTATCAAGAACCGTGAGCCTAATATCCATATGAAATGTCTATTTGAGCCGTTCCTTAGTTACCGCCATTTTCGAACCCGCGCCGTCGATAGACAAAACACATCCTCCACCGGTCTTTACGGTTTTGATCACTTGAAGTCCCCTAAAGGCTTCCAACGCTTCGTCGATGAAGCCATTGAGAGGTAAAGTGTCGCTTCATTTTGCTTCACGAATAGCCACAAATTTTTCAAAGCTTCGTCACTTATTCGGTTGCTTTGAGATTCAAAACTTCACCGAGCTTTAAATAATCAATTTATTATTTTGATCAATTATTAGGTCATCGGAGCTGATTGATTATATATCTGGCATGCCATCTTCAGCTGAAATAATCCGAGCCATGGACGAGATTTCGGACACTGTAGGTTCATTACAATATTCATACATAAGATACACACAGACACCCACACACATTCCTTAGTTAATATCACTTCTAAGAAATGCCTTTATTAAAACTTCGATTTCGTAGGTCTGTTCTGTTGTTGATTCCGCTGAACTCTGTAGACAAACTCATCCAGCTAGGTATTTATTTTTAATCTTGAATGAATGTATTGATTGAATGTTTGATTTAGAATTTTACTTTTATTCCGATAATTATTACTTTTTTTTTTTTTTGGTTTCAGAGGATTTGTAGAGGAGGCTAACAAAGCATCGATGAAAATTAATGTATATCTACATGTGAGGTGACCGATGATGTTAACCATAGAAGTACTTTTTTGCCTTGTGTTTGGTGATTTTTTTTGAGGAAAACTACATTTTGAAAATAATTTTGTTTGTAGAGTTGTTTGGTTAAACTGGCATATTTTGCATTAACCTCTTTTTAAAACATTCATTGTGCTTGATGATTTATGTGCTATCGAATGGTAACAGCTTTGTTGCATTTATTTTGTTGCATTATAGTATCTCAATACAAATCATACTCTTTATAATGCGGTGAAAAAGGCAGAGCAAGATGGTCATTTGCTTACTGAGGAAGCTCGTAGAGCAGCTGTCCACTTACGTATTGACTTTGAGAAGGGTGGCATTCATCTCCCTTCTGGTATACATCCTTTTCATTTGCAATTATGTAGGAGCATAAATTTTCCCTGTTTAGGGTCTAACATGCAAATATCTGCTTCCTATTGCAGGAAAATTAGACCGAGTTAATCAGCTAAATATGGACGCTCACAAGCTATGCAGAGAGTAAGAATCCTCTGGTGCTTTTTCTACGTCTCAGTAGCATATCATATATTGTTTGAGCAGGTGGCTATAGTGTTTTGATTTATATTTTCTATATGTTATTACTTCGTCCCAGGTATGGTGAAAATATTATTAACGACCCAGGTTATGTGGATATCTTTCCAGCATCACGCATCCCAAGACAAATACAACATCTTCTTAAGCCTATCTATCGTCTGACATCTGGAGTGTCAAAGGAGTCCTTAGGCTCATATGAAGGTGAACAAGAAAAGGGTTTCCGGATCATAACAGAGCCACGTACTTTATTCTCTGTTCTACAATTGACACCAGATGAACAGGTAGCTTTCATCTTTTAGATTCAAGAAGTCAGCAACTCCTTTCTGCATTTTATTGAAGTTAAAACTGGCACAGTTAGCAACATCTGTGTTCCAGCCGCTGTATTTGCGCAAATAACATCTTTCTGTTATTGTTATTTATATATATTTCTTCTAATAAGTTTAATTAGCTAAGACAGTGAGTGACCTTAAGAGAGCAGAGTAGAATTTTGAATAAGGTATCATTTAATTTTAATTTTGTGGAACTAACCAAGTCTGTCACCTCATTTACTTTCTCAGGTTAGGAAAATGGCATATTTGAAAGGGAATTCTGTCCCACATGCGAACCATGAAGTTCTTGATAAACTTATAAATTCCAGGCATGAGCTTGCTCAGGTAATTTATAATCATGTAGGAGTTTGGCAAAAAGCAACTACGAAATTGGATTTTATAGGGTGTGATGATTTGATACGGTAATAATTTCATGCATATGTGAATATTTTCAATTGTTGGATTGGTACTATAAGCTTTTCTAAACTTTAAAAAGTGAAGAAACCTCTGACATTGCCTCTAAAACTTGTTTAGTTTTTCTATGTTGGTTAAAGTTTGTGAGGAAATTTGAGGCTAGTTTAGGAGGAAAATGTCAACAACTAAGCGGGAAGGTGATTTTTTTGAGCATCAAGATCAAGATATGCTTCTAGGATCAGGTTAACGTTCATGTTTCAGGATTATATTTTCTTGTCGTAGCGGCAAGTCATCCATCATTTTCCTGGCCTCTTTTTAGTAACTCAAAAACTATTTTTGATGTTCCAGTCTTTCTATTATCATATAATTACTTGGTATCTGCTGGAATTTTGCCATAGTCTTTCAGCAACATAATTGTAACTAATTTTAGGATACTTGTGTGCTTGATGAGAAGAATATTTGTATGGACCCGGTTTTAAATGGTTGCAGCTATATGTCTACAAATAACTTTGAGTATCTTCTTCTTTTTTTTTTTTTTGAAAGCCAATATCTTGAAATGATTGGTATGGGGAAAAAAGTTGCTGAATGATTATAAATTAGTTTCTCAGTTTAGAATTGGATTTTTTTAAAAATAAATTCTTATTATTTGAGTTACTAATATTTTGCTCTCTGAATGATGCAGATAATGGGTTGTAAATCCTATGCTGCATTTGTAATGCAACTAAACATGGCTTCATCACCAGAGGTGGTGGTGTCCTTTTTGCTTGAGATGAGCAACATGGTCAAAGAAAAGGCAGATGAGGTATAATGGGTTTCTTATTAGAACTTGTGAGATGTGAAGGTGTTGATTCATATGTGGTTCTAGATTCTATTTTTGTTGCATTACTCCACTAATCAGTGATTTTCCCTACAGGAGTTTAATACAATCAGAAATTTGAAGAGAGATGTATGTGGCCAAAGATGTGTAGATCTAGAACCATGGGATGAGGCATACTACACAACAATGATGAAATCTTCTGCCTATAATTTGGACTCCGCTGTAGGTTATAAACTTTTTTATCTTTTGCTTAGAATTTGTCACAGCCGAAGTTCCATTTCACTTATGTTTTTTAGTGTCTCAAAGTTCTAGGCTTTCTTAAGACCTTTTGTTCCCAATATTGTGGCAGGATGTGGCATCATATTTCTCTCTGCCACAGTGTATTGAGGGCTTGAAATTTCTGGTAAAGTCACTCTTTGGTGCAAGCTTTGATAGTGTTCCCATGGCACCTGGTGAATCATGGCATCCTGATGTGCTTAAAATGTGTATTCATCATCCTGAAGAGGTATGTGTGTGTATGTAGTCTAGAGTAGTTTGGGAAAGAATTTTCATTTTGTGAAGAATACTGAGAAGACTGATAGTGGTAGTCCCTTTAAGATATTTAATTCTGTTTTTTTTCCTCTCCCCGAAGTTTTCCTTGCCTCAACTTTTAAATTCTGTTTTTTGACAGTAGCACTGAGTCCTAACTTTTGTTTTTCTATATTGATGTTTGTGTTGAATACATTCTTGCACTAGTTGCATTCCAGTTAACTTCTGATGCTGCAATAGTCTTGCATTTATTTCACGGTGAGATTTAAATTTAGTAATCTACCTTTCAATTCGAGACCACCACCTGCTTCAATTTATCTTTTTTAACAGAAATACACTGGATATAAGAAACATGGATGCTTCTTTTACAAAGTTTATGCATGTCAGAAATGTTCTGCCAACTTCCCTTCATTTTCATCTATATTGCAGCATTATAATGAGGCATGTTGCATTTGCTTCAGGGTGACTTAGGGTTTCTGTATCTTGATCTATTCTCAAGGAAAGGCAAATATCCAGGTTGTGCCACTTTTGCAATTAAAGGGGGACGAAAAATTTCTGAAACCGAATATCAACTCCCTGTATGTAAATAAACACTGGTTAATGTTGTTTGTGTAAATTATTATATTTTTCATTTAAACTTTGTTTACAAACTCTTTTGATGTCTGAACGTTAGTTTCATTTCAAAGTTCACTTAGATTGTTAGTTCTGCAGGTTATGGCCCTTGTTTTCAATTTTTCAAGGTCGCATGAATCATCAATTGTGCTGCTTAATCACGGTGAACTAGAAACTTTGTTTCATGAGTTTGGACATGCTCTTCATGCATTGCTCTCAAGAACGGTAGTTTGTTGAGACTTTACCACTAAACAAGATCAGTACAAACCTGTTGTTTTCATCATAATCATTTTGGCTATCCATGTAGGATTACCAACATTTTGCAGGCACAAGAGTGGCTCTTGACTTTGCTGAGACACCTTCGAACCTATTCGAGTGAGTGCAATGCTGCAGTTTCTTCATAGCAAATTTGCATGAATGTTGGTAGAATGCATGGGGGAGTTGTATCTATTTGTGGTTCATAGTTGAATATTATATATGGTCTGTTTTAAGCTTTATATGCTCATGTTTGTTATTACCAAACTGATATTCTCGAGGGGGAGAGAGACTCCATGCATGTGTATACTGCAATTTTATATTTTCAACATGTTTCCGGTGCCTTTATAACCAGCTGACTGATTTAATAATGCTTCTAGGTACTATGCTCGGGATTACCGAGTCCTGAAAAAATTTGCTAGACATTATTCAACTGGAGAAGTAATACCTGAGAAGTTGGTAAAGTCGCTAAATGGTGCAAGAGACATGTTTGCAGCAACCGAATTGCAAAGCCAGGTTTATCTAATCTTCTGAATGAATCAGCATTTAACGTTTTAAAGCACATCTAATGTATGGACATGAACAAAAAATTGAGCAAGCTTTCTGTTTTCCATTTGGCATTTATTAGATATTTTATGCTTTGGTTGACCAAACACTTTTCGGAGAACAATTGTCTGTGCCAAGAGACACCAATTCTATTGTTGCCCATTTGAAAAGACAACACAGCAATGAGAAGCATGTGGAGGGGACACACATGCATATCCGATTCAGTCACTTTCTCACCTACGGTGCTGGTAAATTTTTGATCATAAGTTTTTGATGTACAATCGTTTTGTTCTTCGTACACGAAAGTATAAATTTGATCCCTAGTGGTATATTCTCACTCAAGCTCAAGTTGCTGAATACAGCAACTTTAGATCTCAAATTAAGGCACTAGGGGCTAGGGCACCATAATTTGTGTCTTCGCATGGATGACTAATGAAGTTACATGTTTTGCATTTCCTAGATGCATTCTTTAAGCTCAGCGTGTTCCTCAGAGCAGAGTGGTTCTTCTAACCAGGATTCGAATATGTGTACACCACTCTTAATGTATGATTTTTTTTTTTTCTTCAATTCGGTAGGTTACTACAGCTACTTGTATGCCAAATGTTTCGCAGCAACCATATGGAAAAAGCTATGCCAAGAGGACCCTCTATCACCGACAACCGGAACATTGCTCAGAACAAAACTTTTGCAATACGGAGGAGCCAAAGAACCCGCTGATTTGTTGACCGATCTAGTTGGTGATGGGATCGTAAGGTATCATAATGGAGGGATTGTTCCTGATGTCACAAGTTGTTTGGAAGAAATGAAACTCCTTGATGACTAAAGCCGGCATATAGGTAAGTGACTGGAGATAGAATTTCGACCAGAATATAGGGGAAAAAAAGAGAATAAAAATAACAAACATGGAGGAGAACATATTGACATGATTGCTGCGAAATTGCCAGGTTTTTTTGTTAGTTTCTTATTATCATTAGAGCATTATTTGGGGGTTGTAGAACTAGAAGTTGGTAATTGATATGTGCCATGTAAGTCAAGTTGTTGTAATATGTACATTACTTGTACACAGTCTTTAGTTTTACTTGGCAAAGTAGTACTTTTAGCTGAAGAAATATTCAAATTTTGATTTGGAATATTGGCAAGGATGCTATGTGTTAATCCAATTTTAAAGAACACTTGGCATTTAGGTGAAATTAGTTTGTACCTTGTCTTTTGTTATGGTAATAGTATGTATTCTTTTATCATTATAATATCGGGAGAGGGTACCACATTAGATAAAGAAAAGTTAACATCATTTTCATTTGTTATTAAACATATAAACATATAAGTATCATTTGGTTACTTATTGATAAATACGAGAAAATATTTATTTATTACATATGTATTATAATATATAGATATAAAATAAAGAATAGTTAATATAAATTTAAATTTGAAAATAGAAATGAGTTAAAACCTTTTCTTTTCAAATAAAATTATTAATTAAAATTAATTTATTACTAATTTATATATTAAAATAATAATATTTCTACTAAATGTATCATAAATTTATATATATATTTTTTGAAAATTTTCTCATTGTAAATCAAATTTCGATTTGCTATTTATTATCACCTTCGAGAAAAGAACCTTTAATATATAGTCGTAATACAATAATTTAAAAAAAAAAACTTTTGAATAAAAATTAGAAAAGGAAAAGAAAATGTACATCACCATAGTCCTCGCGGCGCAAACATGAATAAAGTTCCTTAGAAAAGGCGGAAAAAAAGTTCAAATTTGCTGAGTCGATATATTCTTTAAATATTTGGAATACTAAACAAATTTGAAGTTTTTATTATTATTAATATAATTTCCTTTTAAATTTTATTGATATAATATTAAAAATGCCTACTTAATAATTATGTAATAAAAATAATAAATAAATTTTCAAAAAAATAAAAGTGAAGACATTAGCGAATATTAAAAATAAAAGTGATACTTTACGATTTGTTGACTTCGTAGGTAATTGCACAGTGCGGGCAGGCAGGTTGCTGAAATTCAGGAGAAACAGCAGATTATGTGGCTTCTCCAACTTTGCCTTAAATTTCCCTTCTCAGTACAGTTTGAAGAAAAATAATTTTAATCTTTTAACTCATTTTATTATTAATGTAAAATATATGACTTTAATTGTACTTAAATATATTACTCTTTGTTAAGAGTTTACCCTCTTAAAATGACCAAAGAGGTATTTGATATATTAGGACAATGATAATTACTATAAATTTACATATTTAAAATAAATTATTCACTGGTGGCATCTATTTAAGATTTTAGGATAAATTATATCAACAGTCACTCAACTTTAGGGTAGCTAATAAAACAGTCACTTAAGTTTTATTTCAATCACTCAACTTTGAAAAAATAACAAAACAGTTCTTTTAACCATTTTCCGTTACAGATGTAACGGAAAAATGACATGGCATTTAACGGTGGGTTATTTGTTATTGTAACAGTCCTTTTTAACCCTAAACAGCCCTGGATAGTAGAAGAAGAAGGGAAAGAGAAGAAACAGAGAAGAAGAAAAGAAGAATATTTAAGCTCTCGTAATGCAGTCTAAGCGTTTGATGACATGCGACAGTGACAGAAAATAACATAAAAGAAAAACTATAACAATATATAATATAACAAATTGAAAACTTCTGTAAAATTCCCATACTAGTAATGAAACGAGAAGAACGTGGATCGTAGAGAGAGGGCTCGAGGAAGGGTAGGGGTGTGCGAGAAAACATGAAGTGGACCCACAAACCGACAAAGGGAAATGAAATCATTGCTGAAACGGGTAAAGGAGAGGGATGGACGGCGACAGTGGAAGAAGGATCGGTGAATATCATGGACACCATAACGTTATGAGTCCAGAAACGATAGTGGAGTAAGCTAAACGTTGCGTTGGTATTTTTAGGGCGTCACTTAAAATGCAGAGATAAAGACGGAAAAGGAAGCTGATTCTCAGGTTTTCACTTTGCAAGTGGCTTTGGCGGCGTTGCTCACTTTCTCTGCTGAAGAAGAATAAGAGAAAATGGAAGGAACTTTGTATCAGCGATTCCCAATGGTCAAAATCCGGGAACTCAAAGACAACTACACTTCCACGGCACCGACACCTCCATGGCCAACGCCCTCTGCCGCATCAGGGACATCTTCAGGTGGTCAAGCCTCTTCTTATCACCCATGTCTGTAATTTCATTTGCCTTATCTCAGCAAATTCAACAGCTTTTTTGTTGTTGTTCTTTGCTTTTAATCTCTTTAAAGGGTTTAGGTTCTCATCATCTTCACAATGGATCCTTTTCGTGTTAGTTTTAAGGTTTCTTCTTTATTCATTCATCGTTGCTAATGCCTTTATAATATGCAACTTAGCTTTGGTTTCATCTGCAATAGAAGAACACAGTGGTTTTTTAGCGATTTTAAAAGCTTGTGTTTTGTTGAGAGGGAGAACTTTGGCTGGTATAACATTGGCGGTGGTTGTAAACTTGGCCTTGGCAGCCATTGACGTATTGTTCCATTATCGTTTTGTGAAAGCTTATCATGGTGCTGGTGGTTTAACTGGTTTTTCAATGGCTTTAAAAGGGATTTTAATTGCTTTTTTGTACTCCGTTTTTGTTGTTGTTGATACTATTGTGAGTTTTATGTTCTTCAAAAGCTGCAAAATTGGTTGCTGACTGTTGTTGTGGCTCCTGATTTGTAGCCATTATTCTGTTGTGGGAGAAAGAAGATGAAGAGAAAGATGAGAAGAAAAGAAAAATTCTGACCAATCATATTTTCTTTTTTTGTTTGACCATTTGATTACTTGTCCAACGTGGCAAGTTAACTGGCCATGTCAGCTATTCCGTTAAACTTGTGACGGAAAATGTTAATGAGTGATTGATTTGTCACTTTTTAATAACGTTAGTGACTGTTTTGTTATTTTTTTAAAGTTGAGTGACTAAAATGAAACTTAAATGACTATTTTGTTAACTACCTTAAAGTTGAGTGACTGTTGGTGTAATTTACCAAAATTTTATTTCGATATCTTTTTAAATCAAATATTTGAAGAAAAAAGAAAAGAAAATTAAATATTAATCTATCATTAATCATGCTATGTAGAATTTGCATTTAAAAAAAAAAAAAAAGGAAGAATTTGCATTCGACCGGTGGCAACTTTTTTATCGTTTTTCTTCTTTTTAACCATAACCAATAATTTTAAAAACATCCCGCGGTAACCCTACCACTATAATAAGATACCATCTTAAACCTTACCCATGCAAAAGGAAAATAGATAAGATTACTGATCAAGAGCATTAGGGCCAGTACAGTAACTTACAACATGGTTCCAAAGCCACTGAACCAAATACCTCCGTCTGATCCCATTCATATTATACGTGGCACCATCTTTACCGTTCAATAACTGTCCCATGTAAGAACCACCACCTCCAGTTCCATAAATACCCTCGCATAAATCCGCTATTTCCACGGGAGCCACGGGATCTTGTCCCGCGTACCAAGCATTCACCAATGGGTTAGTTGCCAGCTCAGCAACCTCGTGTCCGATCACACTTATCATCCCGTCCACTCCCACGTCACCGTTGGGTGACTTTAACGGCTTCAACCCTTGCATGTACTCCGGTACGGCGAACGGGTAAGCACATATTCCCGGACAAAGCTTCGCTGAGTTACCCACCCACGCAAACGGTAGCGTGTATCCCACGATGGACGGAAATGTGAAGTAATGGAACCCGCAAACTTGGCCGCAAAAATCCTCGACGTACACGTCATCTGATGTGAGCAATAAGTAAAGCCCATTGCTGGGATTTATCGGCAACGGCTTGGTTTTGGCGGTTACCGCGCTTTTTATAACGGACTGTATCGACAAGCGAGTGAGTGACTTCCCGTGGGAGTAAAAACGGTCGTTTTTCTCTCCCCCTAAACGCACCGTACGGGAAATATTGGCTCCCGTTTGGTCGGTGTAAAGCCGTACGGTATCCCACCATCCGGCAACCGAAGGATGCTTAGCATTGACGGCGGAGAACGAACCGATGAACTCACGGATTATCTTCTTTTGGGATTTCTGCCACTGGCCGTACCAGATTGTGTGAACGGTAATGCTACCGGTGAGTACTGGACCCATGTGGTATCTTAAGTGGACGAACTCCGAGGAACCCTCGTATTTCTTGGAGTCACCGAATCCTAAATCGGAGCTGTTGGGTTTTAAGTGAGGCAATGGACGATACCCAATGGCCGGAAGCGGAGCTGCTGTTAGCAGTGTAAGAAGAGTGAGGAGGCTTAGAAGTAGTGAAGGACGGTGCATTTTGAGGAAATGGGATTTGACAGAGAGTAGTTGAGTTTTGTGGTGGCGATGAGCATATATAGAGAGAGAAATTATGTTTACTTTTGAAAAGCTACCGCAAAAATGTAATATTAGATGAGTTTGATTCATTTAAGAATTTTTACAGGGAAGTGAGATTGTTTAGTGTGAAGATTGAAGCAACACACAATTAAGGAATGAACCAACAAGACGATTACAGTTGTGGACCTTCCACCTTCCACCTTCCTAGCTCCTTTTCTTTCACTATCTTACTTTAAATTCTATACTAATTTTGTACATTTTTTTGTAATTTTTTAGACACACATATAGTACCCTGAATCTATTTTTATATTCTATAAATTTTAATATAATTGTTATTACATTTATACTATTATTTAAATTGTATCATAAAATGTTTTTTAGAGTACAAATACAGATATAATACAAGTCAGAAAAAACTTTATACGTGCTATGCACACATAATTAATACATTTTGGAGTACTTGATGAGCAGCACATTATTTTTAAGGGTATAGAGCGTGTAAATCACGAGAAATGTTTTAAAATTCTTCTGAAATTTTGTTACTTCCTTTTCATCGATCTGTCACGTACTTTTTCAGATAAAACATTCCAAAATTCTACATGAATGAGAGTGCCAAGTAATGTGGTCATAATAATATGGGCTATAAATGTTTGAGAAAATAAATTTGTAGCCAACTGGAAGGAGAGTACGTTCATGACTTGCATGCCTCCCACAATGGCTCCATAGACTATAAATGAGAAATATGGATACTGAGGGAGGCTCCTCTTTTACATGTTTGCATGTACACAAATATATTATTTAAATCATGAAGAAAGGAAAATGTAGTGTTGTCAGATATGGAAATGTCAATGAAGTAGGTGGCAAAAAATCTACGGAGCTTCCCCTTTTAAGCTGGCATTCCTCGTAGGCTTTTTTATTTATTAAGGATATGATAAAATTTATCATAATTTTGGAGAGACCAAGCCACCCACTTAGGAGAGGTTGATATTTTGTTTTTGAAGATCGATAATACCCAATTATAGATAACTATGGTGGATGGGACTTCAGTTTAATACAATTTTGAAATTGTCGGTAAAAGAATTATTCGTTAATAGAAATTAAATTGATTATTTTTATTAAAATTTTTATTAATTTATACGATTAAAATTGATATAGTTAACATATAACATGTTATATGTATTTAATCTTTAACATATATAACTAAAAATAAATAAAACTTTTAATAAAAAATTAATTTATTAATTATTTCAACGTATATATATTAATTTATCTATCCTTAAGTAAAAAAAACAAAAACAAAACACATTTCAACCCTTTATAATTTTTAACGAGATAGGTGAAATTTTCAAGGCTACAATGGTGGTGGGGCTTTGTCATAAACCGAGGCTAATTGATTCTTGGTGATCAATGCTGAAACATTGACAATGACATTTTGCTGTTAACTCTATTTATACGGTGTCGTTTTACAATATTATAAAATTTCTTTCGGTGCTTTTGAGAGAAATTATCCCTTTTGGAAATTTGACCATCGTATTGAACTTAATACGTCCCCAACTATTACTTCCTTTTCATTTTACATGATGGGAAGTCTTTTTCACAAATATCTCTTTTTAAACATAACTATTTTCCAAATTTACGTTAAAATAAACCCTTTTAACTTTATTTAAATTTTAAAAAATTACATGGAAACATAAATATTAATTTAAAAATAGCATATAATAAGTATGGTTTGAAATTAATTAATCAAATCTATGGAATATGTATAATATTAAAATAAAATATATATTAAAATATGAGCAAAATGAAACTTAAACATGTAAGTACATTATATTAGTTAGGGTTAGTTTGGTAATGTTTTTGAAAAGTGTTTTTGAAAAGCGTTGTGAAAAAGTGCTTTTGAGAAATTTAGTTTAAAATTTGAGTGTTTAGCATTCTTTGTCAAAAAGATTTTGAGAAATAAAATATCTATTTTAGACATGTTATTATCAAGTAACAAATATGCATTTAAATAAAATTTAAATTAGTTAATATTATTGTATTTTAGTAAGAATATAAAAAATTTACTATAATTTGTTAATATTTTAATATATGAAATATAAATTTTAAATATTTTAAGTAATAAATATTAATTACTTATAAAATTTAATTAGAATATATAAACTACATTTTAAATATTTAAATATAACTATTAAATATTTGTAATTAGTATTTTTTAAAAATATTTTTATTTTAATTAATGATTTTAACACATTTGTAATTAAGCACCAAGAAAAAGAAAAAAAGGAAAATAACTATGTTATTAGAGGGGTGAAAAAGTAATTAAGCACTAAAAATGCTTTTGGGAGAAGAAAAGTAAAAAATTCCAACCAAAAGAAATTGTTTCGCATTTTTTTCTTCCGTAAGTCTTTTGAGCCGTAAGTATTTTTTTGAAGCACAGAATAACAGGCCCTTAGTAATACTAAATGTACTATAATTGTTTTTCATGATATTATCTTCAAGCTTGAGTTAGTGTCAAGTTGACTTGTAACACCAATTTACTTAACAACGTTATCAATATATAATTTATGGACGTAATAACTTATGCATAATACAATTAAAATGTAATTATTATATTAAAATAAAATTTTTGTTTAGTGGTAAAATTAATGTTTTATTGATGTAAATAACATGATTTCAAATATAACGACATATAAATTTTTATTAAATAAAAATATTGAAATACTTTACCTAATTGACTTATCACAATAATATATCCTATACAAATGCGTGTGAACAAGTCATTAGCATTTTGACTTTTACTGAAATAAACTCTTAATAATATTTACCTTAATATTTTTGTTTGGACTTTGGATTATCTACAAATAATGCAGTAAATAACACTTCAACTAATGCTCATTAGAGAAAAACTTATTTTATTCATCGAAATTAAATTTTATATTTTTCTATAATTAATATATATTTTATTATTTTTATAATTTTTAAAATTAAATAAAAATTTGTATCATTTTATTTTGCTAAAAAAAAAAAAGAGTTGATACGTGAGGAGTTTAGCTTCATGTTGAAGCCAAATAATGATTACAGACCAAAAGAAAAGAAAAGAACCCAGAAATCATGAAAAAAATCCAGAAATCAAGGAAGCTTTCCTATAACAAACAAATATATAAGAATTCACTTGACGTAGAAATATATCTGACCTGACTGATATTATAAGGAAAAAAATTCTAAGTTAATTACACTAAATATTTCTAAATTACAACTTTCAGTTTAAATTAAAATTTTAAAACTCAATATTTTAATTATATTTTTAAATTATTAAGTTTATTAATTAAGTTTTTCTATTACCAAAATTTGTTAGCTTGATTTATACGATTAAATTAATAATTTTAATAATGAAGATTTAATTAATCTAAGGCTCCGCTTGTTTCTCCGAAAATAACTTTGAAAATGATTTACGGAAAATGATTTACTTTTCCGGAAAAGTTAATATTTTCCGTGTTTGGATGAATTCAGTATAAAATATTTTCTATTATTTGGTAGATTTCTTAAAATAGTTCATAAAAGTTGTTTTCAATTAAACAAATATACATTTGAGATTTTCTTATTTTTTCATTGTTTCATTGAATTTATTTTATCTATAATTTTATAGTTTACATTGTTTTTGCATATATTAAAAATATTATGTTAAATTCATATTCATTACAACGTCATTTTTAATTACATGACTACTAAGTAAGTATTTTTATTTAAAATGTGACATCAACAAAATTGACAAAAAAATTAAAGATGTCAACAATTGGACTTGATTTTCAAATTTGAAAAGTAAATAGACTAAATTCTTGAAAATAAAAGTACAAAAGACTAAATTACTTAATCAAGAAGTGTCTGACTTATATACATATTTTAACCTTTATACTACAAAATATTTATTATTAATATATTTATAATTGTAATAAATATTTATTATTAGAATATTAATATTGAATATTTTCAATAATATGTGAATAATATCATTTAACATTATTATTTTTAAAATTTATTATTAAAATAAAATTAAAATATTAAATAATTTATTAAAATAATAAATTATATTTATTATATTAATAATTTATTATATGACTAAATATAAATAATTAAATGTGTCTGCTTAATAATATTATTTTAAATATTTTTAAAAATAAAAATAAATTTTTTCATCAATATAATAATATTAAGCTTGATTTAAGTTAATTTTTATATAAAAATAAAATTACTATAGATAAGCTCTTTTTCGGAAAATGACTTACGCTTTTTAAAAGGGTAAGTCATTTTACAGGAAAAAAGACTTATTTTACCTTGACCTGTAAGTCATTTTCCGTTGACCAAACTATTTTCTGTGAAACAAATACAAGAAAATGCAGAAAATATTTTCCGTAAAACCTTTTACATGTAAACAAACGGACTTTAAAATCAATAACTTAAAAGGTGTAATTAGAAGGCCATAATTTGCAATTAATTTTTAAAAAACGGAATATAGGTAAATGTCATTTTGACTATGATAGAGTGGTTGCTAAAGGGACATATCCGCGAAATGAAAGAATGTAAGATTTTGTAAGACTCAAAAAGTGTAATAAAGTATGCGGTTAATTTATAATATAAAGTTAGTAAAACAAGAATCAAATACCACAGGTGTTGATACGTTAAAACCAATTGGTAAAGAAAAATAATAATAAATAAAATCAAAAGGAAAAGGTCATAAAGCAGGATGTGACATAGCAGAGTCGTTTTTTGTCACCTACTGTCCATGTGCTGATTCCTGCCTTCAATCTCGGTACGTGACATTTTCCTTAAATCAAACTTTTCTTTTTCTTTTTTGGTAAAATATGTTATAAGTTGTTATATTTTTAAAAATTATAAATTTAATTTACATATTTTTAAATTTTTAAATTTAAGTTTATTGCAACATTCTATTAATTGAGTATTTTTATTTAATTTTAAAAATATCACACGATTAATTTAACGACACTAACCATTAAACTTAAATTTTAAAACTAAAAAAAGAAAAATTAAATTTCTAAAAAATATTTTTTAATATGAAAATTATGTCAATGTCAGAATTCCGAGCACAGAGTAGAAAAATGAGACACATAACAATGAGAACACGTTGAAAATTTCATTATGCTTTGCCTGTTAATGCAAGGGTTGACAAAAGAAAATTGAAAAATTAAAAATCTTACTCCAAATGTTTGAAGGGTTTTTGAGATATAAATTCAAAATTGTGCTTACCTTTTATTTTAATTTTAATTATTTTTATTTTTAGGATCTAAATAAATTTTATATACAAATATTGAAAGTAACTTAAAATTTCTAGATAAAAATAATTAAAATTTATTTAATTGAAAATTATTTTAAATATTTATGAATAAAATATTTTCAATTGTATTAACTGGAGATAAAAATTTAAAATTATACGTGAATTTTAGTCCAATGTATAATATTATACATGAATATATATATAGATATATTAAAGATTGTTTTATGCCGATGAAAGTTTGTTTGATAGTGTTTGAAGATTTTCAATATAATAGGCAAAAATAAATTTTAAAAAGAATTCATAGTGCTTGACTATTCATACTAAAATTTTATTTGAAATAAATTTCCAAAAAGATGAAAGTTAAAGTAAACTAAACACTCTAATTTAGTGGGCTTGTCCCTGGAGCCCAAAAGGCTACGTTTGGGCCGTGAAATTTAAAACGATGCGTTCAAGTAATATCTGTATCCGACCTGAAAACCCAGTCGAGTTGAGCAAAGGGATAAATTAAAATATAGTCCCTAAACTTGAAAACCTTTTAATCTTGAAACTTGACAGTTTTTCTCAATTTAATTTCTGAATTTAGATTTTATTAAATTAAGATGACATGAAATTATGAGATTATATCATTTCATTAAAAAATTTAATTTTTTATATTTTATATAAAATTTTCAAGTGATGACATAGAAAAATATCAAAGAACTATGTCCAAATGAAATTCAAGTTCAGTGATTAAATTGAAAATATTTGCTAAATTTGGAGACCAAATAGAAAACAATTACTAAATTTAAGAGCTAAATATTGTTTTTTCCTTGAGCAAAAAACCCTAACTCCAAGCTCATTGCCTCCCCGTATATAAATTTTCTACAGAGCTTTCTTTCTCCTTTTTTTGAGCAAAGCTGCAGCACAGAACATAGCTTGAAACTCCCCATCTCTCACTTCTTCTGGTTTCTTTCTCACTTTTTTTTTCTTCGTATTTTTTTTATATACGAAATGCTTTCATTAAATTAGTGGCATAGATTCTTTATTCTGGTTTTTCTTTGTTATTCCATAAACCAGAAGATTTTTGCTTTACATTCTTTTACTGGATTTGTAAGGAATATAATAAAGTTTTTTTTCAATCTCTTGTACTTTTGAACTTAGTTATTTGAATATTGAATCCCATGTTGTGATTTGTTTCCATCGCTTTAAGATTTTATCAACTTTGTGATTTGCTTTTAGATTGGGATATTTTATTAATTTACTGGAATTGGGTGTTCTTGAATAGAAACTAAGAGTCGAAAACGATGGCGTATGCTGCAATGAAACCGACCAAGCCTGGTTTGGAGGAATCCCAAGAGCAGATTCACAAAATCAGGATCACTCTCTCCTCCAAGAATGTGAAAAACCTCGAGAAAGGTACAATAAAATATTGGTTCATATGTATGGATGAAAATTTGATTTTGATTCAATTGTACACATTTAAAGAAATGAATACATACAATGATTTTCATAATGGATTTATATAATTGTTTGTGTATGTAACACATCAATGTAAAATAGTGCTAATTCGATAATGTTTTTAGTGATTTGTGAAAATTGAATCAAATTAAAAATTCATGTATAAAATTGCAAACCAAATTTCATGTGTGACATTGCACATTAGATCAAGGTGAATGTATAATTTTGATATTTATCCCTATTTTGTATGCTGAAACTATTACATTTCATTTATTATGTTATTATCCCTATAATATTGTTATTTAGACCTCAAATTTGCTTATCCTCGGTGTAAAATCGTATAGGAAGTTCCTCAATATGATAGTACTTTCGATAGATTGATGATACCGATTCAATTAGCATTCGTTATACTAATATTTTTCTTTTTGATTTATAGTTTGTGCTGACTTGGTTCGTGGTGCCAAGGATAAGAGACTGAGGGTTAAGGGACCAGTGAGAATGCCCACCAAGGTTCTTCACATCACCACAAGGAAGTCTCCCTGCGGTGAAGGTATTTTACTTACCTTGCATGTTGCAGTCTTATGATATTTCGTACTTTACTTTTATGTAGAATTTGTTTCTTATCTTGAAAGCATCCTTTGAAACCTTATAAATTGTATGTTTATGATTCCCCTGTTCTATACTGCAAATCTGAATTATTCATCTGTACTCTATTATTATTTTATATTAGAAAAATCATTAAGAACTGCCTTCTCTTCCTTTTTGCATGTTTAAACATATCGAACTTGCCTTGGTACTGGAAGAATTTAATGTTTGAGCTACTCGGTGCATTTTTTCCCCCTACATAACATGGAGTTTATATGTTCATTGGTTACTTGTGAATGTGATACTGTAACTCTCAATTATATCAGTTGATTGTGGTAAAAGCTTGCATTTTCCCCCCATTCACTCAAAAAGTGGGCAAATTTGTCCTTGTATATCAAATTGGTGTGCCTCTTTGATCTAACGTATAGGGATTAATTTGCTCATTTTTTGAGTGAAGGGGGAAAAATGCAATCTGGCTCCTAGTATAAGGGCTTCCACAGTACTTGTACCGTTGATTGTCTATGTTGGCTATGGTCGGGGTTTGATTTGCAGGCCAATAAAGTGAAGTATGCTCCAAGGTTTTCATGTATAGTGAGTAACTTCTATGGACAAGTAATGATACTATTTGTGTGCTTTGTAGGAACTAACACATGGGATCGGTTTGAACTCCGTGTTCACAAGCGAGTTATTGACCTTTTCAGCTCTCCCGACGTGGTCAAACAAATTACTTCCATCACCATCGAACCCGGAGTTGAGGTCGAGGTCACCATTGCAGATTCTTAAATGTGTGCCTCACTTTTGCCTTTTTCGGACCTTAACTAGTTTTAGTTGATTCAAAGGGCTTTCGTGTCACAACTGCAGATTTTGTTTTCTTTTGTTATTTAAAAGATTATGGTTGCATTCTCTATTTATGCATTATTTTGACATTGAAAAAAATTATGAAATTACCATTTTGACCTCTTCATTTTATATACACATGAACTATCATATGTATGAACATGAACCTATATTCGTTGGTATTGCTCTAAATTAGGAAGGCGTGCATAGGGTATGGCAACAAGTGATTCTGTTTTCTTCAATACAAACCTGAAATTCTCTTCTAAACTGGGCTTCGTCCCTTCCAGTCACACCCATTCGAACGATTGCACATCTTCTCTGCCAATGGAATTCCGACACAAATCCTCCTTACCGACCCCAATGGCAAATGCCGGAAAACTGTTCCCTTGGTAATCAATATGGGTATCTAAGAATTTCTTGGGCTGAAACCAAAGGAAATCATCCTACAACTGAGGGTCTTTTTGCATGGGACATGCATTAATGAAAACCCGGGAATTTTTATGGATTGTATATCCGGCAACAAAATTAACTACAACAGGATTAATGTCCAAAAGCACAGCCTTTACTTCAGTGATGGATAAAGAGTCTTTATCATCTCCTCGCTGATGCAGCTCTAACAATTGCTGCATAAAATCACACTAATTTCATCCCTTCTCGTTCCATCATCACCGATCTTCATTCGGTTCATCATCACTGGTTCTAAAACCCCATAAAACTACGACAAATGGTTCTTCGATTTGGATCCAATTCCTTGTATATCAAACAGGGCAAGAACTGGAAACAGATCACAAACATTGGGTGATGTAAATAATCTTAAAAATTCATTTAATCGTTTCCTCAACTCAATCAAATCCTTGCTTTCCTCTTCGTCCCATTCCGATGAACCGCCCAAAAAGCGTGCTCATTATCACTCTGATGAAGGGAAGGTTTGCCATTATTGGCAAGCCTCGAGGACCACGTGGCAGAGGTGAGTTTGTTTTGGTGAATTTTTTAGCCCGCCACCACCATCCGCAGTAGAAAATTACTAGCGCCGCCATCGTAAGAGGAGCGTAGCATCCCCATGACCAATCTTCGCATGCATGAATTGCGAAGTTATCGTATAAGTGGGTCTCGAGCTAAAGCTCTTCTGTAACGCCCCTTACCCGAGACCGTTGCCGGAGTCGAGCACGAGGCATTACTAAACTTAACTTATTGATTCGGGGCATAAAAATAGAAACTGTCCATCTGTATCATGTTCAGTAAATTGACTATAACTCGAGTTACGAACCTCGAAATTTAGATCCGTAAATTTTCACTGAAACTAGACTCATATATCTTCTTACTATAATTTTTCCAGAATTTTTGGTCTGGCCAATTAGTACAGTTTATTAGTTAAAGTCTCCCCTGTTACACAGTTTGACAGTTCTGACCTCTCTTCACTAAAAATCAATTATCTCATAATATACAACTCTTTTTCCTACACCGTTTCTTTCATATAAAAATAGATTCAATAAGCTTTAATTCTATATCTCATGCACAACCTAATTCTATTTATACTATTTTTGGTGATTTTTCAAAATCACGTCACTGCTGCTGTACAAACTGTTCCCCTGCATATACTTACATAATTTCTTTCTAATAATTACCAACTAGGTATTACATAATATCCAAAACATGCTCTTAATTAGCCATTTTAATAGATAATCATTACCAAACATTTACAAGCCAATCTTATGCCATATGATAAGGTTATACACACAAGATAGCTAAGTCCCTATACATGCCATAACTTAAAACGTCGAGTTACAAAATACCAGTATAATCCTTTGATAGTGCGTAACGATCTCCGACGTATTTGTGATTCCCGAGTTGGCTTGTAATACTATAAAAAAAAAAAAATTAAAGAATGGGAGTAAGCATAAAGCTTAGTAAGTTTACAGGTAAATAGATAACAACATTCTTAATCAATTATCTTATTCTTTTCTTATCAAGATCACTTAAGCTTTTAACTCAATATACTTAAACTTGTATTCTTACCTGTACCTTTTAACATGAATTTGCCTTACCTTACCTTTTTAGCTTGAACTTGTCTTACCTTTACTTTGGTATACTCTTTGAATTTTCCCGTTGAACCACTTGGAATACTAAGGATACGCGGGCACCTTTCCTTATGAAACTTAACCATTGCCATGTCTTGACATGGTCTTACTTGGTATCCTTGCCTTATGGACTCACCAATGCCATGCCTTGGCATGGTCTTACATGGGACCTTTGCCTTATAGTAACATATCAATGCCATGTCTTGACATGGTCTTACATGATTTCCTTAAACCCTATGTCATGATATTTGTATCCTATACATTCCTAAGGTTCAACCGGAACTTCCTGGGATAACTTTTCCGTCAATTCATACTTGAGTCTTTAAATAATAAATTTGCAGAATAAATATGTAAATACTGAAATTTAACAGTATTAAATATAAAATAATAGAATATTGCATTTATTTACCGTAAACTTACCTCAAAACAAAATGCGATCAACTATATCGATTTAGTCCTCTATCTTTTCTTTCCTCGATCTAACTCGATTTCGTTCTTCTTGATCTATAATAGCAAATTTAGCTTATTTAATACTCACATTCATCAAAACAGTCCTTAACTCTTAACTTTGGCAAAATTACAATTTTGCCCCTAAACTTTTACATATTTACACATTTGCCCCAAAGCTCGGAAATTAAACTTTATCCCTTATTCTTATGTTTTATGACATGCTGATCATTTTCCCTTCTATGGCAACATCAAATTCTCACTCTAACTTGTACTTATGAACATTAGGTATTTTTACCGATTAAGCTGCTTTTACTGCTTTCACTTAAAATCACTTAGCAAAAGTTGTTTAACATAATTTTAGACTTCATATTCTATCATAAAACATCAAAATAAACACATTTCACCTATGGGTATTTTTCCAAATATGAACCCTAGCATGAATTATTGATAGAATAAGCTAAATCGAGCTACTAGGGCTTCAAAATGTAAAGAACATTAAAAAGCGGGCTTGGAATCACTTACTATGGAGCTTGGAAGCTTAAAACAAACCCTAGCTATGGAGAACCCTTGTAATTTCGTCCTAATGAAGAAGATGAGCATATTTTGCCATCTTTTTCCCTTTTAATTCCTTTTTATTACCAAATGACTAAATTACCCTTCATTAAAAACTTTGGTTCTTTCTACCTATATATGTCCATTTTTGTCCATGAAAATATAATGGTCTAATTACCATTTAAGGACTCCTACTTCAAACTCCCATTTCAATCAAGTACTCTATAAATTAGAACCCTTATTTAGCAACTTTTGCAAACAAGTCCTAATAGGCAATTTAAGCATGAAATTAATAAAATTTCTTATCAATACTCTAACACATGTATTTAATCACTCGATAAATCATAATAATTAATCATAATAAAATTTTATAGCTTGGATTCATGGTTTCGCAACCACTGTTCCGTTAGGCCCTATTTCGGGATGTTACATCTTCCGTATAGCTAACGTATCCAGTGCAATTGTAATTTCTGGTATCGACTTTTCTCCAACACCATACCCAATGGATTATAGCCACTTGGAGTGTATTCTTTCTGGGGTGGGTGTAAATTATTGATCTCTTACTACACACAGTTAGGGGTGAGCAAAATTCGATTCGATTCAAAAAACTCGATAAAAATTTCAAATTTTGAATTAAATAGTTCGAGTTATTTGAGTTAATCAAGTTATTCGGTTCAACTCGAATAAAAAATTAAAATTTTCGGTTTAACTCGAATATGAATTACACAATTAGAGTTATCCAAAAATCCGAATAAGAAAAGACAAAACTACGTCGTTTTGATAAAGGTTTGCTTTTTAAAAGTTAAAATTTAAATTAATTAAATTAAAAAGAAAAACTATGTCATTTTGATAAATGTTTACCCATTAATTTAAGAGGCAAAATCATTATATTATTCATGTAGTTAAATAATCTTGTACTTTGTCTAATAATTAAATAATTGGTCCATCTAATCGCAACATTAAGTATAAATAATAGGATTCGTTAACTCGACTCGATTTGACTCGATATTTTTTGATTCGATTCGATTCGATTCGAAAAAAATTCAAATTGAGTTCGGTTGCTAAAATAGGATTTGTTAACTCGACTAACTCGAAAATTTTTGACTCGATTCGACTCGACTCGATCGAATACTCACCCCTACACACAATAATAAAAAATACTCTAAACCCATCTTTTAAGAAATAAATAATATTATAATGTATTTTTTGTATTTTCGTACTTTATTTTTACAAAATCTTTAAGTAAAACAATTAAACTAAATCAAATTGGATTAATTTGTATATAATTTTTACTACAAAATAAATATTAATTATAATTATTAGCATATAATTGCAATTCGATCACTCTTTTCAATTTATTGGTTGTTATTCATTAATGTGTCACTCATAATTTTATAATAATTTATGAGTATAAAATAATTGAAAAATTTATACATTCATATCAATAATGCAAAATTTTGAATCTTTTTCTTTATATTATAAATTATTGACACAATACTTCCTTTGAACAAGTCATAAAATTTTATTAATCAACAATACCAATGTCGTATATATGATTAAGTCATTAATATAATTAGAATATCCTCATCTATGAACTATTCTTTTTAACAATAAGGTGTGACATGATGGTTATTTATCTCATCTCTTATTCATATGGTCGGGTTTTGATCCTCACTATTATCAATCATTTATCTATTTGTAGGATACACATAACGAAAAATTAATCATTATTGCCAACGATAAATATCTTATTTTCAAATAAAAAAAGAAGAGAAAATTCAAAATATGTGCATTGGGCTTACATTTTATCTTACATTTTAAAAGCTGTATAGCTTGTTTATTTTACATATATATAGATTTAATCTATTCTAAACATCTATTGCTAAAATATTTATCAACTTACCTGTGATGTCCAAACTAAGGGGACATTGAAAATAAACAACTTCCAACAGTGCATTAATTACTTTTGTTAATCTGGATTAGAGATAGATTAAGCAAACCACCCCCACGTTCTTTTATTCAAGACAAACCCAATTTAAACTTTGATCACTATATTTAATTAAAGATTAAAATAAGATTGAAACTTAAAACTCTCTGCAAAATCTAGCTGGTCTTTCTATGTTTTGAGCTGTTCTATCATCATTTTATGTAATTTACTTAATTATACGTTTACATATTTTTTTTTCTAGTTTATAATATCGATTTTAAATTAAGGTAAAGGCAAAGCATAGGTTAACTTTACATTTTATAATATGTCTTTCATATTGAGAACTATTATTCTTTAAATATATATTTACATAAGGTATTCACTTGAATTTAAATAATAGCTTAGTATCAAGGGGAAATCAAAGGGTCAAAATAAGAAATTTATTTACAAAAGTTTTAAATTGTATTCTTTATAACTAAAAGGGACTAAATTTTATATTAATCCACTTAACTAAATGGGCCAAAGACCCTATTTGCCCTTATAAGGGCGTAGAAAGAGGGAATATAGGAGCTTTGGCTTTAAGAGATATTCTCAAAATTAAATCAGATTTGTTTAGCATTTGATTAAATGCAAAATTTTCATTTTTGGCTTCTTTGAAAATTAATAATTAAACTAAATATTTTAACACAAAATTTTTAATTTTATACCCAAAATTTTATATTTCTTTAGGCAGGTAAATTAGAGTTGGTAAAATTAAGATATTTTTATTATCATTTTATGATTAATTGAGATTAATTTTTTGAGATTTATGATTGTTTCTTTTTGTAATGTGATTGAGAAGGTTCAAGCCTGAATCCTTTCTTTAAAACTGCTCTAATAATTTGTGAAGGGTGTTGTTTTAAGAAATTCTTTGCAATGGGCCAAAATATATGGTCATTTTTAGAATTTAATCCATTGATTATCTTTCAATCATATGAAAAATTAGCTCATATTAACTCCATCAAAATCAAAGCACAGTGCAATGTTCAATCTTTTTAATTAACACTTCGAGACAAATGATTTACTATATATTAATCGCTATATACAAATTAAAACTCTCCATAAACTAATTTTAACCTATGCTAACCCCCCCTTTTTTTTCCGTTTGGTTTGCAGGAAAAAGCAGTGGAACAGTGAAAATCTAAGCTTTGATACCTTTCCCTTGTGGAAACCTGACCCTAAACACATGTTCTTCCCCCGTGCATTTATCCACCTTTACAATCCATTGGCTTCTCTTCACCAAAGCATTTGGTTTGATCCTAGTGACCAGCAGCCCTTCTCCTATAGGCAACAATTGAGTTTTCGATCCACCGGACCACCACGAACCTTTAGCAAATGCGTTATAACCCACAACGACAGCTCCATTTCGTTTCGTGCCAGCCGGCACTGCTCGAACTATGCCTTCATGATTCTCTAGGTTGCAATCAATAAGCACGAAATCGGCTTCTGTGTATCGGCTTAGCAGTAGATTTCGAGCATCACCGACTACGAACTCGACACGACAAGCGTCGTAACCGAGGATTTGCTTCGATGATCGGAGTTGTTCAGTGCCGGGGAGGATGCAAATGACACGGCCGCCTGTTTGGTGAGCGGCTGCCACTAGAGCTAACGTGGTATAATCGGCAGCATCGGCACATGCTGCGACCATTAGTTGCGCGTTGTTGCCCGCTGCAAGGGCGGATATGAATTCGGCCGCGTTTGGTTCTTTAGCGTTTTGGCCCTGCATACATGAAACCAAACTCAAAATGGGGAACTGTTAGACAATTGCAAAGCAAAACTTGTATGTATGTATGAAGGAAACTTACCATTTTCAAGGTTTTGAGGTATGCTTTTGTGGCATTCTCAGCAGACCAGAAAGCCATTTTCGTTTCTTGTTTTGTTGCGGGTTTTGGATTGAAGCGACTAAAGGGTTTAGCCTTTGTTCGAATGATAGAGATGTGTTGGTTAATGGAGAATGGGTTATATATTTATTTACATATATATATATAGGAGGAACCCAAGGAGGATAATGTACTTTTGAAGTGTGCAATTTAAGTCCAACTGGCCATGTTTATTATTTAATATTTTTAAAAAATACAACTATTGTGTTAAATTTCAAGATAGTGGATTGTTTTGGGTTAATAACATCAATTTTGTCATTTCTAAACTTGAAATTAATTTGGATTAATAAATAATTTGGTTAATATGAGTTTAATTTTGGTGTTTAATTTAATATTTTATTTTAATTTAATACTTAAATTTTATTTCAATATTTAATTTAGTACATAGATCAAATGTTATCATATGACTCATTAAATATTTGATACGCGTAATTTAATAAAAAATGTATAGTTAAATAAAAGGGATCTAATATAAGCTTCGTGGAAGCAACTTGATATATAATTATGAAAAGTTCTGCAAAGAAATTATTATAATAAATTCGGAAATCTGCACAAGTCAGTAATTAATGTTAGATAAGCTGTTGTGTCCTTTATGAAGAGACAATTTAAATTTTCAAATGAAAAAAAAAACAACCCACACAGCAAAGTATTAAATTGTGTTGATAATTTCTTACAAAATAAAAAAAAAGGACAAGGCTCCCATGTTTAATTCTGTTCACAACCCAACAAAACTCCTATTAAAAATGATATTTTAAGAAATTTTATAATTATTTTGGAAGTGGAATCTAAACATGAAATCTAAATGTTTTAAAATTTTGACTTACTAATGTCAATTTAATTGATTACTATCATTTATAAACAAGGAATTAAGTACTTTGAGCTGTACTTTTCCTCATAATTATTTATATAGTTTTTTTTGTTATTTTATATTATTGAGAACGAAAATGAATATTATAACGAAAAAATTAAAATGCATCCATCTTCATTTAGCATATATATATTTTCATTATTATTTATTTTTATTTACATATCTTTAACTTTTAAATAAGAGAGAAAATATATTTAAATAAGTTTAAATTTACAATTTTTAATTAAAATAATATTCAATAAACACGAAAATAAGATTTTAAATATTAAAGAGGAAATTGTGATAAAATATTGCAATATGAATCATAAACATGCAACTTTGTCCATTTAATGCCATCCAAAGATTCTTTTCTTATTTTCTTCTTTTTTTTTATAATATTAAATGAACGAACAAATACTGTAAAATTAAAACTCTGATGCAAATTGCCCCCTCAAACCCCAAACACTAGAGATGTAGATCAGATCAAGATGTTCCCCCCTCCCCTCACTGCCATGCATTATGAGATGCTCCCCGATTTGTCTGTTTCTAAAAGTTGATGTTTTATTTAGGATTTGACCTTGAAATTATATTAAAATAATAGTTATTTGTTGGTGAAAATTTGACTAATGATAAATAATTCTATTTAATTACTTAATATTTACTATAAATTATTTTCCAATTTTCATTTTCATTATTTTTAAAGTTAAATAATTATTATTTAATTAGAAAATATATTGTTTAATATTTAAAAATAACACAAAATCATGTACAACCCACGTGATATAAGAACTAATTAATTAAAGGCACATGAATTATTTTATAATTTTAATCAATATTATCATTTGTACAAATTAAATTATATAAATTTACTTATTATGACAAATTATTTAAGTTCACTCGGCTCGGAAGAAGGTAACCTAACGTTAATAACACCAACAAACTCTTTCTCGAAATGGTAGAGAATTCATCGATCCAATTAATTTGAAGGCATTGCATTAATTAAAGTCATATTTAATTCAATCTATTCATAAGAATAAATATCATAAGCAAGCAAACACATGCCAACGATTGTACAATATAAATGCAATTAAATGTGTCCATTGTTATGGACTGAGCTAAAACATATTTTCTTGTTCAACAGTATGAGCTAAAACATATATATTTACAAACATTTTAAAATTAAGTTCCATCATTTCCATCAACATTACCAGGCATAAAAAAGTGGGATCTACTAACATGTTTTTAAACACCACCAAGGGTAAGCGACAATCATCCTCGATATTACAATGAAATGGTGAAGCAATTCATGGCAAACTTAAAACAACGAAACAAGGAAGACATTTATACGCAAAGGCCCGAAACGTTGAATTGGAGTACGTTGTTGGACATGGATTCCACTGCCCAAGGCCAGCTTTTTCTACTGCTTCGGTTTTCTACCCCGTCTTCTTTGCCGCTTATCTTAATCCTTCTAAAGAAAAAATCCCTTCTTTTCTATTTAGTTTGAGCGTAGGCCACCCAGAGTGTAGAAAGAATGCATGTGGACTGCATTTATTTTTTTATATTAAAAGTTACCATGCATAAACATGGTTTAATATACTGCATACAACGTAGGAAAAGAGATTACTAACTAATTAACAGACTACTAACACTACAAACTAACTAATCAGTTACTAACTTAATTCTATATTACTAACAAATTTCCCTCAAGCTAGAGAATGTATGGAAAGCAAACCCACTTGGACAACAAAAGCGAAAAGGAACACCAAGAAGAGGCTTGGTAAAAATGTCGTGAGTTGATCCTTGGAAGAACAAGGAGCAGTTTGATGACACCGGATTGGACTTTTCACACACGAGATGACAATCAATTTCAATATGCTTAGTACGTTCATGAAATGTGGGATTGGCGAAGAAGTGGAGAGCGTAATTGTTATCACAAAATAAGGCGTTGGGAGCGAAAAGAGGTATGTGGAGATCACGCAAAAGAAATCGAAGCCATCGAACTTTACAAGTACTAGAAGCAAGGGCGCGATATTCGCCTCGGAGGAAGAACGAGACACGTGGTTTGCTTCTTGGCCTTCCAACCGATGAGAGAGTCACCATAAAACATACAATAACACATCACAGGCGCCGAGTCAAAGGCAACCACCCAATCAACATCACTAAAGGCTTTTAAAATAGATGAGGAAGAAGCGAAAAGAAAAGACCGAGTCAAGGCGCCTTTCAAGTAACGAAGAATACGATGAGCGACTTTGAGATGAATGATCAAGGTCGGTCCAAGAACCGACTTAATTGTTGGACGCGAAAGCAATATCCGGACGAGTAGACACCAAATACAAAAGTCTGCCAATGAGTTTCCGAAGAGAGTGTTATCGTGAAGTAAATCGCAAAAGTATCTCGAGGAATTTTGGTAGTCATGGGAGTTTGAATAGACTTGCAATCGGAAAAGCCAAAATCGACAAGATGTTCAGAGCATATTCTTACCGGCAAAGATGAATTCAAAGAGAGTCATGCGAGCAACCTCAAGACCAAGAAAATATTTCAAAACTCCCAAGTCTTTGATGCGAAATGTAGAGTACTGAAAGGCTTTGACCCGTGCTATCTCATCCAAGTTGTCACCACCAAGATAACATCATCAACATAGAAAGCAAGATGAAAGAAACATTATCCTTTTAACGAACAATGAGAAGTCGAACTAGACCGAACATAGCTAAGAGAAAGAAGAGCGGATGTAAGCTTAGAGAACCATGGCGACTTGCTTGTTTGAGACCATATAATGACTTCGTAACTTACAAACTTTAGTAGGCAATGATGAAGAGAAGCGAAGGTAAAACCATGTAAACTTCTTCATATAAATCACCATGCAGAAGGCATTGTTAACGTCAAGTTGATGCAAATACCAATTCATGGAGGCAAAGAATAAGAAGCAATGATTTAACAAGAGTGATCTTGGCCATAGGTGAGAAGGTATCAAAATAATCAACACCCTCGATTTGTGTAAACCCTTTGCAACCAAACGAGCCTTGTAACGCTCAATGGAACCATCACTCTATGTTTAATGCGATAAATCCATTTACAACAGATTGCGCCTTGCACGGAGGTAAATCCATGATGATCCAAGTGTTATTTTGCTCAAGAGTTAAAATTTCAGCCTGCATTGCTTCTCTCCAATGGGAATACTTATTGGCTTGTAAATAAGTTGTGGGAACAGAAGAAGCATTAATAGTAAAGGTGAAATGTAAATGGGATGGGGAAATGTTCGAGTAAAGTGTGGAACATCGAAGATGATTGGTAACAGCCTTGTTGAAGGGACAATGATATTTGTCCAAATAGGAAGGTGGTTTTCAGCACGAGATGGCCCGGAGGATGGAATAGAAGGAATATGTGTAACTATGGGTTGAGAAGGTGGTAGAACTTGGTGTTAAGAAGGTGGGGGGACTTGGTGTTGAGAAGGTAAATCATAAGTAGTTGATGGATCAAAACTCAGTTTAGTTGTGGGGGAAGGAGACTGTGGATGAGAAAAAAGGAAAATGGACTCATGAAAAAGGACATTCCTAGAAACAAATATGTCACGAGTCAACAAATCAAAAAGAATATAACCTTTGACATGAGGTTGGAACCCAAGAAAGATGCAGGCTCGAGCTCGAGGGTCAAATTTATGACGATGAGCAGTAAGAGTTGTAGCATAACTAAGGCAACCAAAAACTCGCAAAGACTGAAAATCAGGCTTGGCTTGGTAAAGCTTGTCATAAGGAGTAAGGTTGTTCAAGAGAGGTGTTGGGGTCCGATTAACAAGAAAAACAGTATGAAGAATAGCATGGCCCCAAAAATGCCGAGGTAAGTGAGAATGAAATAAAAGTGCACATGAGACATTAAGAATATGCTGATGTTTTCGTTCAACAAGACCATTCTGTTGTGGGGTTTCAACAAAAGAAGTTTGATTAATGATTCCCTTAGAAGCATAGAAAGTTGGAATATCAAACTTACGGCCATTATCAGTTCGAAAAACTTTAATTTTAGAGGAAAATTGAGTTTCAATAAGTGTACAAAAATTTTGAATATGAGTACGAGCTTCTGATTTTATTTTCAAAAGAATAATCCAAGTAAAACGACTAAAGTCATTAACAATGGTTAAAAAATAACGATGACCAGTGATAGAAACAACATCAGTTGGACCCCAAATATCAACATGAACAAGGTCAAAATTGTTATTTGAAATAGAAGTACTTACAGAAAAAGAAAGTTTCTTTTGTTTGGCCAAATGACAAGCTTTACAATCAGAAATATTTGCTATGGACAAAGAAGGAATATAAGAAGAAAGTAACTTTAGTCTAAAATCGGAAAGATGACCAAGGCGATGGTGCCAAAGATGAGATGAAGTAGTGATAGTAGTCAAAGCAGTTGGAATAGGAATGGAGAAAGTTTGAGCTGGTGTATCTAAAATGTAAAGGCCATGAACAACTTTAGCTGTACCAATCATCTTCAAAGAGGGAAGGGCCTGCAGAGAACAATAAGTTTTATAAAAGGTGAATGAACAAGCTAAGGTGGCAGTAAGCTTGGTGACAGATAAAAGGTTGAAAGCAAAATGAGAAACATAAAGAACATTTGTAAGGTAAAGACTGTCACTAAAAATAATAGTACCAGAAAATCGAGCACAAACCTTGGTGCCATTAGGGAGAGTAATATGCACAGGTGGAATGGGAATAAAAGAAGCAAACAAAGATAAAGAATGGGTAATATGATCAATGGCACCAGTGTCAATAATCCAATGGTGGGATTGAAAATAAAACAAATTACCTGCAGAGAGAGAAGAGGTTTGGTGTAAAGAAGAGGCGGTATTGGTAACAGGAGGTAGGGAGGTAGAGTGTGAAGATGGTAGCAATGCGAGCAACTATTGTAACTGTTCTTGAGTCAAATTAACACAAGGATCAGGTGACAAGGGAGCAACAGACTATGGAAGATTCAAAGATTGTGCGGCACAATCATCAATTACATTGTTTGCACGAGAAGTTTGACCACGAGACTTATAACCAGGTGGATAGCCATGCTTCTCATAGTATGTTTCAACTGTATGCCTGGATTTGCCACAAAAGGTGCAGTGGCATGAATGAACAGAGGATTTGGCTTGAGATTTCTTGGAAGAAGGTTGGTGACGCATAGTATTACTAACAAATACTTGAGAAGATCCAATATTAAGATGACGCTCCTGTTGAATGACCATAGAAAAAGCCTTATTAATCGTAGGCAATGGATCAATAAGCATGATCTGAGAGCGAACACCAGCAAACTGATTGTGAAGACCCTTAAGAAATCGAATGACATAATCGTTGTCATGATACTTCTGAAGAGTAGAGAAAACACCACATGAACATGGTGTGGGACAAGAACAAGTAGGAAGGGGTTGAAAATTCAACAACTCATCCCATAGCATCTTTAACTCAGTAAAATAATCAGTTACCGAACGATCATCCTGCTTGAAGGAAGAAATCTCTTCTTGAAGATCAGAAATGCGAAAAATATCTCCCTGAGAAAAACGTTCACGGAGATCACGCAAATATCATAAGCAAAATCAAGCCAAAGGATGCTATTCATGATCGAGGGCGAGATAGAATGATGCAGCCAAGAAATCACCATAGTGTTGCATCTCTCCCAAGCCGGATAAAAAGGATCTATTTTGATTGGAACCGTGATCATACCATCGACAAATTGAAGCTTGTTCTTGGATAAGAGTGCCAGTTTTATCGCCCGAGACAAAGAATGATAATTCCCGCTGGATAATGCAGGAGAGACCAAAACCAAGGCTGAATTTTCATTTGGGTGAAGATAATAAGGACTAGAAGGGAGGGCAGAATCATGGAAAGCCATAGGGAAGAAAGAAACTGATGGAAATCAAAAGAAAACGAAGTGATTGTGAAGCAAGAAAGTAATTGTTATACATCTGATACTGTAACATCCCGAAATAGGGCCTAAACGGAATAGTGGTTGCGAAACCATGAATCCAAGCTATAAAAGTTTATTATGATTAATTTATTAAATACATGTGTTAGAGTATTGATAAGAAATTTTATTTATTTCATGCTTAAATTGCCTATTAGGACTTGTTTGCAAAAGTTGCTAAATAGGGTTCTAATTTATAAAGTACTTGATTGAAATGGGGTTTGAAGTAGGAGTCCTTAAATGGTAATTAGACCATTATATTTTTATGGACAAAATGGACATATATAGGTGGAAAGAACCAAAGTTTTTAATGAAGGGTAATTTAGTCATTTGGTAATAAAAGGAATTAAAAGGAAAAAGATGGCAAAATATGCTCATCTTCTTCATTAGGCCGAATTTTCAAGTGGTCACCATAGCTAGGGTTTGTTTCAAGCTTCCAAGCTCCATAGTAAGTGATTCCAAGCTACTGCTTTTAATGTTCTTTACATTTTGAAGCCCTAGAGCTCGATTTAGCTTATTCTATAAATAAGTCATGCTAGGGTTCATATTTGGAAAAATACCCATAGGTGAAATGTGTTTATTTTGATGTTTTATGATAGAATATGAAGTCTTAAATTATGTTAAACAACTTTGCTAAGTGATTTTAAGTGAAAACGAGTAAAACGGCTTAATCGGTAAAAATACCTAATGTTCATAAGTACAAGTTAGAGTGAGAATTTGATGTTTCCATAGAAGGAAAATGATAAGCATGTCATAAAACATAAGAATAAGGGATAAATTTTAATTTCCGAGCTTTGGGGAAAATGTGTAAATATGTAAGTTTAGGGGCAAAATTGTAATTTTGCCAAAGTTAAGAGTTAAGGACTGTTTTGATGAATGTGAGTTTTAAATAAGCTAAATTTTCTATTATAGATCAAGAAGAATGAAATCCAGAGTTAGATCAAGGAAAGAAAAAGATAGAGGACTAAATCGATATAGTTGATCGTATTTTGTTTCGAGGTAAGTTTGCAGAAATAAATGTAATATTCTATTATTTTATATTTAATACTGTTAAATTCCAGCATTTACATATTTATTCTGTAAATTTATTATTTAAAGACTCAAGTATGAATTGACGAAAAGTTATCTCGAAAAGTTATCTCGAAAGTTCCGATTGAACCTTAGGAATGTGTAGGATACAAATGTCATATTGACATTAGGGTTTAAGGAAATCATGTAAGATCATGTCAAGACATGGCATTGATATGTTACTATAAGGCAAAGGTCCCATGTAAGATCGTGCAAGGCATGGCATTGGTGAGTTCATAAGGCAATGATACCACGTAAGACCATGTCAAGACATGACAATGGTTAAGTTTCATAAGGAAAGGTACCCGCGTATCCTTAGTATTCCAAGTGGTTCAACGGGAAAATTCAAAGAGTATACCAAAGTAAAGGTAAGACAAGTTCAAGATAAAAAGGTAAGGTAAGGCAAATTCATGTTAAAAGGTACAGGTAAGAAGACAAGTTTAAGTATATTGAGTTAAAAGCTTAAGTGATCTTGATAAGAAAAGAATAAGATAATTGATTAAGAATGTTGTTATTTATTTACATGTAAACTTACTAAGCTTTATGCTTACTCCCATTCTTTAATTTTTTTTTATAGTATTACAAGCCAACTCGGGAATCACAAAGACGTCGGAGATCATTACGCACTATCAAAGGATTATATTGGTATTTTGTGACTCGAACGTTTTAAGTTATGGCATGTATAGGGACTTAGCCATTTTGTGTGTATGTCCTTATGATATGGCTTAAGATTGGCTTGTAAATGTTTGGTAATGATTAGCCATTAAAATGGTTAATTAAGAACATGTTTTGGATGCTATGAAATGCCTAGTTGATAGTTATTTTAAAGAAATTATGTAATTATATGTAGGGAACAGTTTGGACAAGAATAAAGATGTGATTTTGAAAATCACCAAAACTAGTAGAAATGGAATTATGTTGGCTATAAGATATAGAATTAAAGCTTATTGAGTCTATTTTATAAAAAAATGGTGTAGGAAAAGAGTTGTATATTATGAGATAATTGATTTTTAGTAAAGAGTGGTCGAACTATCGGTTGTGTAACAGGGAGACTTTAACTAATAAACTGTACTAATTGGCCACACCAAAATTCTGGAAAAATTATAGTAAGAATATACATGAGTCTAGTTTCAGGAAAAATTTACGGATCTAGATTTCGAGTTTCAGAACTCAAGTTATAATTGATTTACTTAACATGACGCAGATGGACAGTTTTAATTTTTATGCCCCGAATCAAGAAGTTAAGTTTAGTAATGCCTCGTGCTCGACTCCCAAGAATCTGTCTCGGGAAGGGTGTTACATTTATTGGTATCGAGCAAGGTTTAGTCGATTCTCAAATATTTAGTATGAGTAAGAGTGTATCTATACATGCCATACTTATATTTTGATAGTGTGATGACTCTTGACGATTTAAAAAATATTTTTCTTTTATAGTTATGGATCCCGAACGAGCCAATGTAGATGATGTAGAGTAGTGCACCCACTCCACTGAGGGACAAAGTGCCACAAGATAGTCATGAAAGGCCCGTTACAATTAGTCAGGAGGAGGGCTCGAGAAGCCTTCTTCCAAGCTATGAATGAATGGTTTGTCGAGTTCGTTAAATACGAACCCACCGTTAGACCTCCACCCCTCATGATCCAAATACCACCCATGTAGCTTCCCGATCCACAGACATGATCGGAAGAGAAAGCCACCACGACAAAATCGAAAAACAAGGGTGAAGAGTTTCGGTCTAAAGATGATGATGCAGAAAGCTAAATTTTGGCTCGAAAATACTATCGAGTTTTTGACGAGTTATCCCATACACCGTAAGAGTGTATTAAATGTGTAGTGTCACTTCTTAGAGATTCACCTACCAATGGTGGAAGACACTTGTATCAGTAGTACCAAAAGAAAGAGTTACCTGGAATTTTTTTCAGGAGGAGTTTCGTAAGAAGTACATCAGTCAGAGGTTTATTGACCAAAAAAGAAAAGAGTTCCTTGAATTAAAACAGGGTAAGATGACTGTGACCGACAATGAACGTGAATTTGTCCGACTCAAGAATTATGCTCGAGAGTGTGTCTACAGAGGCTATCATGTGCAAAAGATTTGAGGATGGGCTCAATGATGATATCCGACTATCGCTTGGTGTTCTAGAGATAAAAGAGTTTGTTTTTTAGTTGATGAGCCTCGTAAGGCGAGGAGTTGTTGAAAAGTAAGGGTAAAGCTGAAATTGAGATGCAAGATATGAAGAAAAGACAGATGAGCAAGTCATTTCAGTCTACATCCAAGAGGCTTAGAGAGTTCTCTATGAGATCTAATTTTTCAGTCGGGTATTCTAACCGAAATAGAGGTGAAAGATTTATGGATTCAAAAGCTCAAACCACTTCGATTATGCAGTGTTGGTAGTATTCACCTAATAGACCCGAGTGTCCTCAATGTGGTCGACGTCATCCGTGTCAATGTCGAGCGGCGAGGTTGGTTGTTTCGATGTGGTGCAATCGGATCATTTCATTCGGAAGTGTCCTGAGATGGTAAAAAAAGAAGTAATATCGAGTGCAAGATCAAGTAATGCCCCCGTTAGAGGTAGACCTCAGAGAAATCCGGAGTAAGGCGGTAGAGGTACATTTAGAGATACAGCAACGAGATCAGATGTTAGAGCACCCGCAAGGACTTATGCTATCCGTACTCATGAAGAGGCATCCTCCCCCGATGTAATTACAGGTACATTTTCTCTTCATGATGTTAATGTTATTGCTTTGATTGATCCGGTTCAACCCATTCCTATGTTTGCATGAAATTAATGCCTAGTATGAACATGCCCATAGAGTTTACGAAATTTGTGATTAAAGTATCAAATCCATTTGGTCAGCATGTGTTAGTAAACAAAGTATGTAAAAAATGCTCTTTGATGATTAGAGGTTACTGTTTTTCGGCTGATCTCATGCTATTGCCATTTGATGAGTTTGATGTGATTCTTGGTATGGATTGGTTAACTACACATGATGTGATAGTGAATTGTGGAAAGAAATTCATTGAGTTGAAATGTGAAAATGGTGAGATCCTTCAAGTTAATTCGGATGAGTCGTAGTTCAATTTCCATGATTTCTATGCCCGCCGAAAATGTTTAAGGAAAGGATGTGAAGCTTATCTTGCTTTTGTGTGAATACTAAAGACCCGAGTTGAAAATTGAATCAAGGCCTATAATAAATGAGTTTCGATGTGTTTCCTAAGAACTACTGTGTTTGCCTCCTATCGAGAAGTTGAGTTTGGTATTGAATTGATTCCGGTACCACACTTATTTCTATTACTCCTTATAGAATGGCTTCGATAGAATTGAAAGAATTGAAAGCTCACTCTGTGAATTAACGATAAAGGCTTTGTAAGACCTAGCTATTCACTATGGGGCGCGCCGGTGTTATTTGTGAAAAAGAAGGACGGTTCCATGAGATTGTGCATAGACTATCTGTAGCTTAACAAGGTAACCATAAAGAACAAATATCCATTACCTAGAATAGAGGACTTGTTTGATCAAATGAAAGGAGCCACTGTGTTTCTAAGATAGATTTGAGATCCGGATACTATCGATTGCGAGTTAAAAGTCGATATTCAAAAGCGCTTTTGAACTAGGTATGGTCATTATGAGTTTCTTGTGATGCCATTTGGTTTAACCATTGCTCCCGCCATCTTCATGGATTTAATGAACCGAATTTTAGACCTTACTTGGACAAGTTTGTAGTTGTGTTTATTGATGACATCTTGATTTATTCTCGTGATGAGACCGAGCATGCGAGCATTTGAGAACGCTTTACTGATTTTGAGAGATAATCACTTTATGCCAAGTTTAGCAAAAGTGAGTTCGTTACGGAAGTTTGTTTTCTTGGACACATTGTTTCGTGAAGGTATTAAAGTTGATCCGAATAAGATTTCACCATTGTCGAATGGAAGCCTCCCAAGAATGTATCGAGGTCGAAGTTTTCTTGGTCTTGCTTGTTATTATAGACGATTTGTAGAGGATTTTCCATGATAGCTACTCCATTGACAAGATTGCTACTGAAAGATGTCAAGTTTGAATGGACCGAGAAGTGTCAGTGAGTTTCGACAAGTTAAAGATATTTTGACTAAAGCTCCTGCCTTAGTACAACCGTAACCGGTAAAGAGTTTGTGATTTACAAGTGATGCATCCTTACATGGACTAGGCTGTGTACTTATGCAGGAAGGAAGGGTAATTACTTATGCCTCTGACAGCTTAAAACCACATGAGAAAAATTATCCGACACATGATTTAGAGTAAGTCGCTATTGTATTTGCATTGAAAATCTGGAGACATCATTTGTATGGTGAGAAATGCCGAATATTCATCGATCATAAAAGTTTGAAATACTTGATGACTCGAAAGATTTAAACTTGAGGCAAAGAAGATGGCTAGAGTTGATTAAAGATTATGAACTAGTGATCGATTATCACTGGTAAGGCAAACGTTGTTCTTGATGCTTTGAGTAGAAAATCGTTATTTGCATTGAGAGCTTTGCACACTAGTTTGGCCTTGTCGATGATGGTTCTATTTTAATGAGTTGAGAGCTAAACCGATGTTTCTTGAAGAAATTTGTGAAGCTCGGAAGGATGATGATGAGTTGCAAGCCAAAAGGGTTCAAGTGTGAGTCGTGTGTAGAGTCCGATTTTAGATCGATCGATGATTGTTTGATGTTTAGAGACGTGGTATGTGTACCAAAGAATGATGATCTTATTCTAAGGTTTTACAGAAGCACATAACGCTTCTTGGTCTATTCACCCGAGAGTACAAAGATGTATAATGATTTGAAGAAAATGTATTGGTGGAGAGGAATAAAAGAGATAAATCGAGTTTGTTTCTAGATATTTGATTTGTCGGGGTAAAGGCCGAACATCGGTACCTTCAGTTTATTGCACTGTATTAGTTCCCGAGTGGAAATGGGACCGAATTACTATGGATTTTGTGATGTGATTGCCTTGACACCAGAAAGAAAGATGCAGATGGGTTGTGATTGATAAGTTAACGAAGTCGGATCATTTTATCCCATTAGTAGATGGATTATTCACTTGACAAGTTGGCGAAGTTGTATATTTTAGAGATTGTGAGACTACATGGAGTATCATTATCGATTATCTCGGATAGAGATCCGAGATTTACTTCACGATTTTGGAAGAAATTGCAGAAGCTTTAGGTACAAAGTTGAGTTTTAGTACGACTTTCCATCCTCGGATCGATGGTCAATCGAAAGAGTTATTCAGTACTTGAAGATATGCTTAGATGTTGCGTATTGGAATTTCAAGGTAGTTGGGAGAAATATTTGCCGTTAATAGAGTTTGCCTACAATAATAGTTATCAATCGAGTCTCAAGATGGCACCTTATGAAGCTTTGTATGGACGTAAATGTCGCACGCCTTTGTATTGGGTAGAGCTTAAGGAAAATCAGATTCTGAGGTTGATCTAGCTAAAGAAACAGAAGAGAAAGTAAAAGTCATCAGAGATTGCTTGAAAGCAGCTTCAGATAGATGAAATCCTATCAGATTTGAAAAGAAAAAATTGAATTTCAAGTTGGTGACGTTGTATTTTTGAAAGTATCCCTTGGAAGAAAGTTCTCGATTGGCAAGAAAGGTAAATTAAGTCCTGCTTTATTGGACCGCTTGAGGTGATCGAGAAAGTTGGGCCATTGGCATATCGGTTAGCTTTGCAGACGAAAGTTAGAAGATTCATAATGTGTTTCATGTTTCTATACTACGTCGTTATCGCTTAGATCCATCGCATGTGATTTCACAAACAGAGGTTGAGATTCAAATGATATGACTTAATGTGAGGAACCTAAAAATTCTAGCTCGAGAGGTTAAGCAATTAAGGAACAAAAGTATTGCACTTGTGAAAGTATTATGGAATAGGCATGGGATAGAAGAGGCTACATAGGAGCCCAAGAGATTATGCGAAACAGACCCAAACCTCTTTATGTAAGATTTTCGGGACTAAAATCCCAAAGGGAGAAATGCAACATCTCGAAATAGGGCCTAAACGGAATAGTGGTTGCAAACCATGAATCCAAGCTATAAAAGTTTATTATGATTAATTATTATGATTTATCGAGTGATTAAATACATGTGTTAGGGTATTGATAAGAAATTTTATTAATTTCATGCTTAAATTGCCTATTAGGACTTGTTTGCAAAAGTTGCTAAATAGGGTTCTAATTTATAGAGTACTTGATTGAAATGGGGTTTGAAGTAGGAGTCCTTAAATGGTAATTAGACCATTATATTTTCATGGACAAAATGGACATATCTCGTGGAAAGAACCAAAGTTTTTAATGAAGGGTAATTTAGTCATTTGGTAATAAAAGGAATTAAAGGGAAAAAGATGGCAAAATATGCTCATCTTCTTCATTAGGCCGAATTTTCAAGTGGTCACCATATCTAGGGTTTGTTTCAAGCTTCCAAGCTCCATAGTAAGTGATTCCAAGCCCTGCTTTTAATGTTTTTTACATTTTGAAGCCCTAGCTCGATTTAGCTTATTCTATAAATAAGTCATGCTAGGGTTCATATTTGGAAAAATACCCATAGGTGAAATGTGTTTATTTTGATGTTTTATGATATAATATGAAGTCTGAAATTATGTTAAACAACTTTTGCTAAGTGATTTTAAGTGAAAACGAGTAAAAGCTAGCTTAATCGGTAAAAATACCTAATGTTCATAAGTACAAGTTAGAGTGAGAATTTGATGTTGCCATAGAAGGAAAAATGATCAGCATGTCATAAAACATAAGAATAAGGGATAAAGTTTAATTTCCGAGCTTTGGGGAAAATGTGTAAATATGTAAGTTTAGGGCAAAATTGTAATTTTGCCAAAGTTAAGAGTTAAGGACTGTTTTGATGAATGTGAGTATTAAATAAGCTAAATTTGCTATTATAGATCAAGAAGAATGAAATCGAGTTAGATCAAGGAAAGAAAAGATAGAGGACTAAATCGATATAGTTGATCGTATTTTATTTCGAGGTAAGTTTGCGATAAATAAATGCCATATTCTATTATTTTATATTTAATACTGTTAAATTCCAGCATTTACATATTTATTCTGTAAATTTATTATTTAAAGACTCAAGTATGAATTGACGAAAAAGTTATCTCGAGAAAGTTCCATTGAACCTTAGGAATGTGTAGGATACAAATGTCATGACATTAGGGTTTAAGGAAATCATGTAAGACCATGTCAAGACATGGCATTGATATGTTACTATAAGGCAAAGGTCCCATAAGACCATGCCAAGGCATGGCATTGGTGAGTTCATAAGTCAAGGATACCACGTAAGACCATGTCAAGACATGGCAATGGTTAAGTTTCATAAGGAAAGGTACCGCGTATCCTTAGTATTCCAAGTGGTTCGACGGAAAATTCAAAGAGTATACCAAAGTAAAGGTAAGACAAGGTCAAGATAAAAAGGTAAGGTAAGGCAAATTCATGTTAAAAGGTACAGTAAGAATACAAGTTTAAGTATATTGAGTTAAAAGCTTAAGTGATCTTGATAAGAAAAGAATAAGATAATTGATTAAGAATGTTGTTATTTATTTACATGTAAACGCACTAAGCTTTATGCTTACTCCCATTCTTTAATTTTTTTATAGTATTACAAGCCAACTCGGGAATCACAAAGACGCCGGAGATCATTACGCACTATCAAAGGATTATATTGGTATTTTGTGACTCGAACGTTTTAATTTATGGCATGTATAGGGACTTAGCCATTTTGTGTGTATGTCCTTATGATATGGCTTAAGATTGGCTTGTAAATGTTTGGTAATGATTAGCCATTAAAATGGTTAATTAAGAACATGTTTTGGATGCTATGAAATGCCTAGTTGATAGTTATTTTAAAGAAATTATGTAATTATATGCAGGGGAACAGTTTGGACAGCAGCAGTGATGTGATTTTGAAAAATCACCAAAACTAGTAGAAATGGAATTGTGTTGGCTATGAGATATAGAATTAAAGCTTATTGAGTCTATTTTTATAAAAAAAAAACGGTGTAGGAAAAAGAGTTGTATATTATGAGATAATTGATTTTTAGTACAGAGTGGTCAGAACTATCAGTCTGTGTAATAGGGGAGACTTTAACTAATAAACTGTACTAATTGACCACACCAAAATTCTGAAAAAATTATAGTAAGAATATACATGAGTCTAGTTTCAGGAAAAATTTACGGATCTAGATTTCGAGTTTCGAAACTCAAGTTATAATTGATTTACTTAACATGACGCATATAGACAGTTTTAATTTTTATGCCCCGAATCAGTAAGTTAAGTTTAGTAATGCCTCGTGGTAGACTCCGACAACGGTCTCGGGTAAGGGGTGTTACAGATACCATGTAAAAAGAATGCATGTGGACTGCATTTATTTTCTTTATATTAAAAGTTACCATGCATAAACATGGTTTTATATAATGCATACAACGTAAGAAAAGAGAGTACTAACTAATTAACAGACTGCTAACAGCTACTAACTAATCAGTTACTAACTTAATTCTATATTACTAACACAGAGGGTATACGACCACCACTTCAAATCCTCCACCACTTCATCGTCATTTAATATAGCATATCATCAGAGGCGATGCCTTAAATTTTTTTAATTGAGTTGAAATTAAAATTTAATTTTTAATAGTCTATATCGAAAGGATCAAATCTAATTTTTATTATTTTTAAAAAACAAAAATATAATTCTACTTTAACTAATTTAAAATTTTAAAATTTCTAAATGCTTAAATGAACAATTCTCTATTCTAGTGGGGCCGGGCGCCTGCCAGTACCCTAAATACCCCACTGCATATCATATAGTTTATGAATGTGCAAAAACATTTTCATTTGTATTGCTTCAAATTAGGAAGTCTTGCAATGTGTATAGCAACAAGTGATTCCGTTTTCTTCAAAACAAGTCCAAATTTATCTTCTAATCTAAGCTTGGTCCCCTCTGACAATCTCCATTCAAACGAGTGCACCAAAGAGCCACGAGCAGCGCTGCCATCTTCTTCGCCATAGAAATCCCAACACACATCCTCCTCCCTGACCCAAATGGAAGATACCTGAAATCGTTGTCTCGATAGTTAACGTCGGTTTCCAAGAATCTCTCAGGTTGAAACCGAAGAGGATCATCCCACAACTCAAGGTCCCTTTGCAAGGCCCATGCATTAATGAAAACCCTACAACCTTTAGGGATAGCATATCCACCAATTATGGTGGTCTCACTGGGCACGTGAGGCAGTAAAAGTGGAGCAACCGGGTGAAGACGAAGTGTCTCCTTTTTGACAGCATCCAAGTAGACAAGTTGAGGTATATAAGACTCTTCCATCGTGTTCTGGTTTCCGACCACCATATTTAATTCCTCGATGAGTTTCGTCATTTTATCTGGATGGCGTAATAGTTCAGTCATTGTCCACTCTACTGTAGTGGGTATTGTCCCTGTACCGGCGACCATTAGATCCTATGAGATATGGAGATTAGTATTGTAAAATGGAAAATATCAACAGTCTTGTGGATGTTAATATTTTACAATGTTAAGTTAAATTTATTTACCAGAAGCAAAGCCTTCACTTCATTAAGGGATAAAGAGCTATTATCATCTCCTCGCTGGTGCAGCTCCAACAACTGTTGCATAAAATCCTTGCTATTTTTTTCCTTTTCTTTTCCATCATCTCCAATGTTTCTTCGGTTCTTTATCATTGATAATTGCTCCTTCGCTTTGGATTCAATTCCTTGTAAATCAAATGGGGCGAGAATTGGGAAAAGATCAGAAACATTCGGCGTTGCAAATGTTATTATAAATTCATCCAATCGTTTCCTCATCTCAATCAAATCTTGCGATGGATCATCACCCCATAGCGTGCTCGTCATCACTCGTAGAGCGGTTGCTGATAATTGTTCATCAATATTAACTAATGAACCAACTTTTCCATGAATTTCCGTCACCATTCGTCGAACCTCACGTCGACGAAGCACGTAGCAAGCATCCAAGCTTTGTTTACTCATGATTTCACAAACAACAAGCTTACGCAAACGGTTGTATCTAGGGCTCTTGGGTCTCCATGCGATGTTGAGTCCACCAAAGGTGCCGACCACAACCACCATGCACAGCAGAAAATTGCTAGCCCCGTCGCCATAAGAGGAGCGAGGGCATGGCAATCCCATGACCAGCCTTCGTAGGCAAGAATTGCGAGCTTATCATATAAGTTGGACATATTTGTTTTTGATGATAGAATGCAAAAGAAATGGAGCTATATATAAAGCAACTGTATGTACAGCTAGGAAAAAAGCATTTCAATACAAACTGGCATTTATTAATTTCTTACAACCTCTTTAATGTTTAAATTAATCACTAAATATAGTTCTTCTATCGGTAATAGTCACTCCCCATTTGTTGGTATAATTATAATTCCAATTCCAGATAAAAGTTTGATTTTTTTAAATGTATTATTTCATAATTTTAATCTTATTAATATGATATTATTTAATTTATTTTGCATAGTTTTAACTAAAAATTGAAGATAAATTTTGAATATTTTAATTTTTAATTAAATGAGAAAATAATTTATTTCAAAAGTAAGTGATGGTTTTGAATTCAAATAAATCTTATCAAACCGATAATAAGTCTTCTCCTTTTAACTGATAAGTCAATTATAGTCATCGAGTACATCTCAGACCACCAACCATTTTATGTGTAAATTAATTGTAGAAATGTCCACCAACTAACTTTTACCAAACAAACAATCATGAAACACGCGTACACGATTTAGCTCTTTGGCAATCTTGCGACCTATAATGGTCCAACTCGAACCAACGGCCTCAACCATGCAAGTTATTTGAATTTGATTGCTATTTCCCTTAACGGATCCAACGAACCACTCAATTGGATACGCCAATATGTTCATTGATAAATTAAATTCAACAATCAATTGTATTAGTTCTTCCAACCATACGCCGCACAACACTAAATCAACGCATCATTTTTTACTTGATGCTAATACGACTTTCTAAGATAATGATATCTATATCCTTAACCAAATAAATGACAACTGCTGGAACAAAATTTTTTACTCACGATTTCAGAAATCAGATAAAAAATCAACCTAAAACTAGATCAAAACTATTTCATAAATTTAAATAACAAGAACATACAATAATAAAAAGGGAAATTTTATATTAAAAATAGAAACAATAGGTTTTTTCAGGTGCTGCGCCTACCCCTCCTACTATCTTAAATGTATATATATAATAAAAAATAAAATAAACCCTAAAATGTAAAAGAAAGGTGGTCGTGTCCTGCGCCAAGCCCTTCTCTAAAACCTAAATTTCCTATATATGATAACAATCCTAAAATTTTCACCTTATGCCCCAACTCGAGTTTTTTGCCATATCTTTATACGGTTTTCATATCCACTAGTTTCTCTCCACATATTAGATAATTATTATACTTACATAGAAAATAGTTGATTAAATGTCAAATTAGGTAAAATTTATATTCAGAATTAATTAAAATAAATAGTAAAAGTATATTTGTTAAATGCATTATAGTAAGATTTTGAAAAATAAATTACTTATCTATCATATTCAACACTTTTTGTTAAAAAATTTATATTAGGTAAAAATTTGATATGATTATAGAACATGATTAAAAAATTAAATGTTTAAAATTTTTAATAATATATCAAACACACCCTAATTTGCATGTATTAGACTATTAATAAAATATAAAAGTGTGATCGATAAACTAAAAAGTTAATCGTTTAAAATTTAAGTACTGAATTTTATAATACTAAAGGGTAAACTACACCGGTGGTTATCCAACTATTAGTATCTTTTTTAATCACTCAATGAAGAAAAATTACAAAGTGGTCACCCGACTATTAGTAAATTTCTTTTGTGACCACCCTATTATGAAAAGTTATAAAATGATCACCAACTATTCAATATTGTATTTTTTTTTTTGTTACTAATTAGTTAACGGTGACAATTTTTAAAATTAACTTAATAGCAACTTTAATCCTCAATATTTATATACTGTGTCAATTTAATCATATAAATAAAAAATCTAATCCTCGTGACTTACTAATTGTATAAATTGGCCAGTGTCTGTTTTCATAGGCTAAATTAAGCTCTTTATTTTCATGTTTTTGAGCCGCTGCTGTCTTTATATCAACTTTGTAGAGTTGCGTACCATTTAGGCATTCATACATATTAAAAAATTTTATAATAAATAAAAATCCTTAAGAACAAACTAAAACCCAATTAAGCTAATTAAATTAATTCGCACATTAGCATTTCTTATTAATTAAAAATTTAATTAAGTTAGTTCATTAATGGTTTCTGTCTTTGACCACATTAATTGTAATATTTCATTTTTAATAAAATATTAAAAATTATAGAATTATAAAAATATCTAAATTTTATATAAACTTAAAAAATTTAAATAAATTATAAAAAATTATGATAGATTAAATCGAGAAGCTTAATTTATTTAGTTTTTTGGTTTTAAGGTTTAGATCTTTTATAATTATTTACTACCTTGTTTATATCAATCAATTCTTTTATTAATAATTACTTATCCTTACCAATAATTTATAAACAAGCAGTCAACAGCAGCAGCTAAGTAGTAAGCGTAGAACTTTAGAAAAAGCAAAATATAAACATGAAAGAACAATCTATCTCCGGTCAATTTAAGGGGAAACAATAATTTAATGCATTCCAGTCAATTATTTTATTAAAAAGTAATTGTATGTCTATTTACGCCCTAAACCATTCAACAATAATTTGTTATTTTTCCACTATTTTGTTACTGTTTTCTCACTATTTTATTGTCGTTTCATTATTATTATGCTACTATTTTATTGTTATTGTTTACAAATTATACAATTCGTATTTTATTATTAATTTTACTACTATTTTAGAGACATTTACTTATTAAATTGCACATATCTTATTGCTATTTAAGTATAAAGATTTTTTAAAAATTATTTTCAATTTATTGGAAATATTTATTTTAATGTTTTTAGTGTTTTTGATGTATTATATTTTTAAAACATTTTTATATAAAGAAATTTAATACGGGCGGGTCCGGCCGAGGTTTTAACATTTTTATCCGAATTGAGATTTGGCAAAATTTTAGGCCCATTTTAGGTTGAGCCTATCAATTGGGCCTAGAATTTTGTTAGGGCCCGACTCCACCTATGGACAACTTTAAACACACCCTAATTATATGTTTGAATATAAATGCAACTATTGTAATAAGATGAAAATAAAAAATAAATATTAAAGATATTAAATTAAAATATATATTATAAATATATTTTGTATCGAAATTATAATTAATTAGAAATATGAAAATTATATAAATAACATAAAGGGATAAAATGAGAATTACAACTCTTATTAAAACTCCAATTGGTAAATTGAATCGTGTGTAATTTGTAGCGTGGTTGAGTGAGAGCCACACAGAAGCGTGAACGTACACTCGTAGAATCAATATTTGTACAGTAGCTAGATGCCGGTTGTCCAACAGCTTCTCCTTTTCCTCTTTTACTTTTCAAATACAAGAGTTTCCACGTGGTTGAAAAACCAAATTTGCATTTCAACCCAATATTTTAAAAAAAAATTATTATTTGGCGTAAAATTTGTATTCCGAAATTAAATATTTTTAAAGCAAAATATTAATCTAGAGTTAAAATAATAATCCAAAATAAAAGAATTAATAATGTAAGGTTGAGATTAAAAGCAAGTTTTTGCTTTTTCATTTTCCCATGCATGTTTTCTCGTTGATTTCCACGAAACAAACAGTACATACTTTCAGACTATACTTTTCTTCAAAGACTGAGCCTGATGCGTTAAATTTGACATACCGATGTAACTTAAATGTAAAATTTATTATGAAATCAACAAAAGTTGATCCATGTGCGGTTGATGACCCGCCAAACTAATGCTTTTCACACCTCTGGATTTACTCACATTTTAGCTACCTTCCATTTTCTCTTTCTACCCTAGCTATAAGATTAGATTGAAATCCAACTTAGTCTTAGCTATGTCTTCAGGACTGAAATACGACTCTAACTACTATCTTACATATATTATATGCAATACGACCCCAATTTCATTTGAAATCATCGTACAATTAAGATAAATAGAAAATTTATAGAGGTTTAAGAGAAAATATACAAAGATTTGTTAAAACTCAACTAAATCTGTTAAATTTTTTCTCCGATTGTGTAAATAAGTTCAAACCTAAAACAACATCCTATCAAATAAAAAAGATTAAAACTATATATCAATAATATAAAACTTGTACTTTTTTGAATTGAAATTTGACTGGTGATGATTTTTCCACTAGATCCTCAAAGACTTGTTCAGCATTCCTAATTTGCAAGTAGATTGACTTTTGCATAAGTTTTATGAATCGGATAAGTTCGAGTAGATCAAATGAGTCTCATTTAATCAGTTAACCTCTATGAAACATTTTGTGTGCATTCATCACAGGCTTCAATCCGTATATATGTTTCATTTATAACATACTTATATTAAAGTTTTAACCTTATACGTCTACTGATTCATTCAGTAATTAAATCGAACCGCCCATAATTTCATGAACTAATTAAAAAGTTAAAGAAGTAGCAAATATTATTGTAAAAGCATATTTTATTTTTATATAACATTTTACATGCAATTTAAATCTAACACACGCCATAATCTCTAATGGCTCGACTTTACTATTTGAGCCAAAATCTTATTTATCTCACATAGTCACATAGCATATCATATATAGTTTATATGGATATGTAAAACCGAACACATTCATTGGTATTGCTCTAAATTAGGAAGTCGTGCAATGGGTATGGCAACAAGGGATTCTGTTTTCTTCAAAACAAACCCAAATTTGTCTTCTAAACCAGGCTTGGTCCCCTCCAGTAATCCCCATTGAAACGAGTGCACCAAAGAGCCTAAGAGCAGCGCCACCATTTTCTCCGCCATTGAAACCCCAACACAAATCCTTCTTCCTGACCCAAATGGAAAATACCTGAAATTGTTGCCTCGATAGCTAATGTCGGATTCCAAGAATCTCTCAGGCTGAAACCGAAGAGGATCGTCCCACAACTTAGGATCCCTTTGCATGGCCCATGCATTAACGAAAACCCTGCAATCTTTGGGGATAGTATATCCACCAATAATGGAGGTTTCACTGGGCACGTGAGGCAATAGCAATGGAACAACTGGGTGAAGACGAAGTGTTTCCTTTATGACAGCATCCAAATAGATCAGATTAGGTATATGACATTCTTCCACCACGTTCTGGTTTCCAACCACCATATCTAATTCCCCAACGAGTTTTGCCATTTTATCTGGATGACGTAACAATTCGGTCATTGCCCATTCTGCAGTAGTTGGTATTGTATCCGTACCTCCGATCATCATATCCTATGAGATATGAAGATTAATATTGTAAAATGGAAATATCGGTAGTTTTGTGATACTAAGTTAAGGTTAATTACTTACCAGAAGCAAAGCTTTCACTTCGTTGATGGATAAAGAGCTTTTATCATTTCCTCGCTGATGTAGGTCTAACAATTGCTGCATAAAATCCTTGCTAACTTTTACCTTTTCTTTTCCATCATCTCCAATGTTTCTTCTGTTCGTTATCACTGATTCAAAAACCCCATAAAACCATGACAAATGATTCTTCGCTTTGGATTCAATTCCTTGTATATCAAATGGGGCAAGAACTGGGAAAAGATCAGAAATATTCGGCGCAGCAAATGTTTTTACAAATTCATCCAACCGTTTCCTCAACTCAAACAAATCCTTGCTTCGTCGTTCCTCTCCAATCAATTTTGATGGATCATCACCCCATAGCGTACTCATCATCACTCGTAGAGCAGTCGCTGATAATTGTTCGTCGATGTTAACTATGGAACCGACTTTTTCGTGAATCTCCTTCACCATTCGTCGTACCTCACGTCGACGAAGCACATAGCAAGCATCCAAGCCTTGTTTGCTCATGATTTCACGCATAACAAGCTTACGCAGTCGGTTGTAGTCGGGGCCATTGGATCTCCATGCAATGTCGAGACCACCAAAAGTGCCGCCTACGGCGGCTGCTGGACTATCACGGTTAGCGAAGATGGCATCCTGGTCTTTAAGGACCTCGTGTGCAAGTGAAGGTGAGTTTATGACTATTACAATCATTCTCCCCAAGCGAAGTTTGAAGATGGGACCATAGATTCGAGACAGGTCTAAAAAGTAACGGTGCAATTCGGGTTGGATGAAGGGAAGATTTCCTATTATAGGCAAGCCTAGAGGACCAGGTGGTAGAGGCGGGTTTATTTTGGAAATTTTCATAACCCGCCACCACCATGCACAGCAGAAAATTGCTAGCGCCGCTGCCATAAGAGGAGGAAATCCATGGGCACGGATGCAACCCCATGACCAGCCTTCGCAAGCAAGAACTGCTAGCTTATTGTATAAGTTAGACATATTTGTTTTCGATGATCAAATGTAGGGAAAATGGAGTTTTATTTATAGAGCGACTGCATGTATAGATAATATAAAACTACACAATTTAAATTGACATTAATTAGTTTTTTACAACCTCATTACTATTTAATATTGACTTTCTCCTTCTGCCATTGCAGACACCATACAATAAAATTTGAGGTGATGGATATAGACTTACAACAAGGATAAATTACCAAAATATATCAAAATAAAAAAAATTATGAAAATGGGCCGAAATCTGTATTATTTACGGAAAAGGGTCATTTCTCTCCAAAACGCGTCCGCCAACAAGCATTTTGAGGGATGCAATGGGAAAGCGCGCCCTTGAGGGAGCGCTTTGTGCCACATCGGACAAAATGCTACCGACGAGGACGCTTTGCTAATGTGGCACAAAGGGCTCCCTTAAGGGCGCGCTTTTGCCCTCTTTCTCCCCGGCTGCCTTTTCAACTGTTTTTAGTGTTATGGTATGAGGTTTTAGGGCTAAGGTTTAGGATTTTTTAGGGTCGTTGGGTTTAGGGTTTTAGGAAAATTTAATGGACTAGATTATAGGGTTAATTAAGGTTTAGTAAAAATATGTTTAGGGTTTTGGAAAAATATATTAGCAAATAGTGCCGAAAACGCTTCAAGCAGGATGCACTATCAGCAAGAGTACTGAAAAAAGCTCCCACGTGGACGCTCTTTTGCTATAGTAGTATCCGGTAAAATAATTTTGAGAAAACGTTTCTGAACAAATAGTGCCAAAAACGCTTCAAGCAGGATGCACTGTCAGCAAGAGTACTGAAAAGAGCTCCCACGTGGATACTCTTTTGCTACAGTAGTCTCCGGTAAAATAATTTTGAGAAGACGTTTCTGAACAAATAGTGCCCAAAACTTACCATTTGTATTTGATCGACGGAGATGTGTTTATCGTTGGGACGAATTAATTCCCCTACCATTGGTAATACGATCGAATATTTTAAAATTTATCAAAAAAATATATTTCAAAAAATTTAAAAAAGGGTTTTTTTTGTAAATATTAAAGGACTATTATGAAATTTGAGAGAAAGTTTCAAGGAATTTAAGAGAAATTTGAGAAGAATTTGAGAGAAAGTTGAGAGAAAAATGAATAAGGACTTTATTGTGACAAAAATAAAAGGGTGGGGGTTTTATAGGTTTTTTTCGATTGTTAGAAGAGAGCGCGCTTGAGGGAGCTTTGCCACATCGACAAAGCGCCCTCGTCAACGATTTTGTGCCGATGTGGCACAAAGCGCCCCTCAAGGTGCGCTTTCTCTTCAGATCCCCAAAACGCTAACATGGACGCGTTTTGGGGGAAATGACCATTTTCTGTAAATAATGTAGATTTTAGCCCATTTCCGTAATTTTTTTTATTTTGGTATATTTTAGTAAATTACCCTTACAACAGATGCATTGGACGATTAATAGAGAATATAAGTTAAAAAAAATTACATTGAAATCTATTTTTTATTTAATTTATAATTAATTTTAAATTTTTATTATGTAAAAATAAATATTTTATATTTTAAATAATAGCATCCTTAAAACGCTTTAGCATGGGGTAGCTAAGGCGTTGGCAGGGATTCGCCTTCTTAGAATAGAAAATTTTTTATTTAAACTTTTTAAGATTTTAAATTAGTAAAATTAAAATTATAATTTGACTTCCTAAAAATAATAAAATTTAATTTAATCTTTTAAAATTATAAAGATATGGACTATTAAATTGATGAAATTACATTTTTACTATACTTAAACAAAAATTTGAATTCCCCCTTCATCTTCAATCAATTCCAGTCCAATTTTTCAATAAAAAAAGTATTATAAATATAATCACATTGTTCAGTGCTATAAGTTACTGAAAAATTAGGGTTTCAAGAGCTTCTAGAACTATGTTCAAAATAAAAACAAAAAGGGGTAGACAATTTGTCCCTTGTTGTTTTTGAAGAGTTAGCTTTGCAGACTATTTCTTTTGTGTTTGTTTACTGATTTTGTAGTGTTATTGTGTATAAATTAATTAGGCACTGAATTGTATTCAAATTAATTAGAATAAATTTAAAAGAGATTTTTATTTATGCAATAAAACTAAAACGTGGGATATATATCAAAGTTACGATCTAAGTTTTTTAATTTCTTTCTTCCTTCGACTAACTTTAGTTCCTTACAATTAATTATAATGTGCATGTCATTATCAAATTGTTGAAAGTTATGTTTGAAGATTAGGCTCTATCAAAATGAAATTTCATTCATCAAAAATTAAAAAAAAAAAATCATAGGTAGAGTCCTTTAAAAATTAAGTTTGGTCAAAGAAACGAGTTTTTGAGTTGAATTAAACTAGTTCAAAAATAAACCTAACCTTCAATTTTTTTAATGCATATTTAAGGTACAGTTCAAATATGCAATTAAGTGAAAGAAAAAGGGGGTTTAATTGCTTCTTTTAGATCAGATCATATTGGGAGAACCAAAGAGATTAAAAACATCCTATGAAATGTAACACACTTATGATAAGGTCATTGGAAGAGCATGCATGCATGCAAGACTCGGTATTAAATAACCCAGAATCAAGAAGTTTCCTTCCTCACAAAAAGTTCTAAGATATAAGCACGCAATACAATAAACACGTGAATTTCTTCAATAATAACCTAAGGGTGTATCAGAAATTACCAGTAAACTGGTACAAACATAGGTGTTAGTTAGACTCTGTGAACCCTCTTCGATGAAGCTCTTTACACTAAAGTTTATATACTCATGGAACGTAGACAATGTGGGAAAATCAGATAATTCCACTAGCACCCTTGATTCCTGTTATTAAAGGCACTTAACAAGTTTTAAGTCTAATCATTTATAGTATTCTAGTGCAGTTCTAACTAGGACTCAATCAAACCCCAACATGACTAACTAAGTCATCATAATATACACTAAATATAAAAATAAATCTATCAAAATGCGAACTAGCAAGTTCTCTTAAAACATCTGAAGTAGCTAGGCGAATACTTAACAAAAAATTCTGTCAAACCCTAGAGTTTGCAGATACATAGAATGTGCCAGCTGACGAATCCCATAAAGTATACTACTCCGCCAAAATAAAATTTTACTTACTCAATTTTACCCTTGACTTAACCAAATTATACGCGAAAGAATAACGTGATATTAAGGCTGCGTTCTCCATTGCATTTCAAACGAGCTTTTTCACGGAAAAGTGCTTTTTCTTGAAAAGCATTAGAGGACAGACACCAGCGGAGGAAACTTTTTAGCTTTTTTGAAGTCCTTTTTCACAAACGCAAAAGCAGAAATTTTGAGCTTTTCAGCCTAGAAGTGCTTTTGGGGCTGAGATTTTACTTGATTAACCTCACTATTTCTCCTTCCACAAGACGTTGGGAAGACTTTTTTTTTCCATTTTCTCTTTTGTCTGAACTTAGCTTTTTCCTCTGATTCTTTGTTTCTCTCATCCACAGGTGAGTTTATCTTTTTTTCTTCTCTTCTTCTCCTCTTTAATTGTTCACCGATCTTGGTAGTTAGGGCTAAGAACCGCCAAACCTATTTTAAAAGTCACATAAGATCGATTTTACTGCGATAAACACATGAATCATAAGTGTGGCTATCCTTGTGCTAGAGTTTTAATAAATCGATTTAGATCTTGTGTTTTTAATAAAATGGATTATTACGGATACCCATCTTGTGTTTCTATGTCTTCAATTTCTTTGTTAAGGAATTTCATTGAAAAGGTTAAAGAATTTTGCAATTCCGCCCTTTCTGCCATTATTGGGAACATTTTCTCTGCCATTTTAACCTTCTTCTTTGCGTTGGGTTGGTTTCTCTTCCTTCTTTCCGTTTCATTGTTCCTTCAAAAGCTTTTGGATTTGGTTCATTACCTATTCATATTGGTGTTGCAATAAATTGAATTTGCCCTGTTGTTATAGCTTGAATGAATACGATAGTTCCTCTCTTTTTTATCATTATTTCTTTTAAATTTTACTTTTCCATTCATAATTTTATGGCAAGTTATATAATTTAGTCGTTTTTATTATACAGAGAATAAATCCAATTATGCTGTTTGATTTCATAGAATTTAACATGTGGAACACTTTAATGCCTAAGGGTAACCATTTTTTTGCTCTAAGTATGGTGAGGATGGAGATTGATGACATTTGTATGTGCAGTGGAAACATTGTTAGGGGCCATGACGGGGGCATTGATAGGACAAGAGACAGAGAGTGGGTTCGTTCGAAGGGCTGCAGTTGGGGCAATATCTGGAGCAGTTTTCTCGATGGAAGTCTTCGAATCTTCTCTCCTTCTTTGGCAATCCGATGAATCTGAGATCGGATGTTTGCTCTACTTGGTGAGCAATTTTGTTCAGTATCATGGTTTTAACATTTACAGCTTTAGTTGCTAGTTCTTATGATAAATGAAAACCATTCTATTACGCAGATTGACGTGGTTGTAAGCCTTCTAAGTGGAGACTTGTTCGTGAACGAATCGGTCCGGCTATGCTGAGTGCAGTCCAGAGTCAAGTGATATATATTATATATTCACTGCAAGATGATACTAGTTTTTCTGAGCTTCCATAAAAGGGGCAATATGCTTAAGATTTTGATTTTCGTTCACTAGATGGGTGCTGCTGAGCCTGCAACAACATTCGCGGAGGTCCACAACATCTTTGACACCGGTAGTGCTAAAGGATTGGCCAGGCATTTGGTTGAAAAAATCCCGAAGATGATAATCACAAAGCGGTAACAATGTAAATGCTTAGGGAGAAAGTTTCATGCTCGGTTGCCTTCGTGTCTAGTTTCCTCTTAACCCTATTCTCGAACTAGATGCCATTGATAAAGAGCTTATTTGACTGTCTTTTATGTTTCATATTATGCAGGACTTTCAGCTACAGTGGGGAACTTGCCACAGTGCCATCACATGTTCCACCAGCCGTGCATAGATAAGTGGCTGCTTAGTCATGGTTCTTGTCCACTGTGTAGAAGGGATATGTAATGTTATTATTGTAAACTAAAATAAACAATACGAGTAGAGAAGAGTTGTTTATATTTGATTTATAACATTGTTTACTTGCCGGGGCTTGTGTGTATTCTGATTTAGTTCATTAAATTCAAATTCAAATGTTTGCGTGCTCCTGTCTCTTTGTGTAGTGTCTACATACAGGGATCATATGAACATTTTGCTGAATCAACCCCTTTTTATAAGGTTTTGATGTAGTTATATAGTAATTGGCGACTATTATATACATATATATATCTTGCTGTGCCCTGTCCTGTTCTTCCTATAAATGATTGGTGCAAACAGAGGGGTAGTGCATGAATACAATATAGTGAGGGTGTACATATATATAGATGATACACAAATAATATTATACACTTCAGTTCTCAAAGTTAAGAGGTTTCATTCTAGATTGAGATTTGAGATCTCCAGGTTTGTAGTTGTAGTAATTTTGGATACGTAAAAGCTCTTATAGATCCAAGGCAAGTCTAAGTCGTTGATTCAGAATTCATATCCAAATGTATTTGTTAGTATGATTTGTGATTGCTGCTTCTCCTCTGATACGGCGATAGCTGAAGTACGAACTTTTATATTTAAATATTTTAATATATTTTATATATTCTAATTAAATTTAATAAATAGTTAATATTAATTACTTAGAAATATTTAAAATTAATATTATATATTAAAATATTAACAATAAGTTATAATAAATTATTTTTTATATTTTTACCAAAATATTATAATATTAACTAATTTAAACATTATTTAAATACATATTTATTACTTTATACTATCATGTCTAAAATAGATATTTTACTTCTCAAAAGTACTTTTTGACAGCAATGTCAAACACTTAGATTTTTCAAAAGCACTTCTCAAAAGCACTTCTCCACAGCACTTCTCAAAAGTATTGCCAAACTGACCCTAAGTCTCCATCGAGCGGACTGCTACACAAAGCTAAAATTACAAGAAGTAAAACTACAAAAATTAAGGAATAACTTTTATAAAACAAAATTAGTATTCAAAGCCCATCATTATACCTTTGATTTTATGCATGTACCAATACTTGTCAAAAAAATTCTTGCGGGCATGACAAAACACAACAAAAAGTAATAAATCAAATCACTGGCATTTTAAAGTTTATTAACCTTATTTTTCGATTTAATCCTTTTTTCTTATTTTTTTACTTCATACCTTTCTATTTTGCACCATTTGTTTTAACATAATTTAATCTCTAATTTTTCACATTAAAATATTAAATTTATCAAATAAATCTGAAATAAAACTTAATAAAATAGGATCTATCATGTCAAATCATCAAGAATAAATTAAGAACAAAATTAGATGCGGAAACGTACCTCTGAAATTTTACTAAATTTTGAGGATTTGATCTTTCAAATTAGCACACAAGAAATTCTATATGCTCTCTCTTTCTTAATATTAGAAAAGATATCTTGTGTATAATTTGGGGACCACAACCTAATATTTATTACCTTAGCATATTAGTTCTAATCAAATTCTAATTAGCCCATCATTAACTAGAATTTGATTAGAAAAGTACCTACATATATTTGACCCATACTTTATTTAATAATTAAAAGTCTAATAAAATTCTAACCAAATTAGATCACTCTTAATTTGGACTAACCTATCATGATAATAAATAATAACATATAATTACCCTTATTATATTTGTGATGTCCATATTTTTAACATAAAATAGTGAAAATGAATTCCATGAGTATAAGATATTGCACAACGAAAAATTATTAAAAAGTTTGGAACGAAGAAAAATATCATAAGAAGATTCAATCGACGGATTGAACAAGACACAATTAATAATTTGAATATGTCAGAAAAGGAAATGTTAATCCATGTAGAAATGTTAAAATAAAGTGGAGGAAAAGTAAACAGTCAATAATAACAAATTATTCAACATAAAAATCACATTTATGGTAACCGCCATTCAACTTAAAACCACAAAATTTCATCATCACTGACATCATAAAAGTTGAATGGTATTCTGAATCAAATTTTAGTGCATACCAGTCAATGCTTTCATACAAACTAACCACACTGATACAATGTTCATCATTTAATTAAGTACTATTTTAAATTAATAACTTTATGTTCGTTTGTCTTTTCATTTTAGTACACGACAGTAAATTAGTCAACATTAAAGACACACTTAGAGTGACCATTCAACTTAAAAGACAATATGTTAACATGAATAACATCATAAAAGTTTAAGTCTATCTCCAACATCTTAATTTAAGGAAACATGTGTCTTAAAGCCTAATATTTTGTTTATAAATATGTTAATTTACTATTTTCACATAATACTAAAAAAATAATATTATTTTTGTTAATGAGGTTAAGGATTATTGTGTCAAATCATCATGGGAGGAGGAGGAGGATGTATAGGGGAATGGCTATTTGGAAAGGGCTGAAGAGACAAGAGGGTTGTGATTCGTTAAGACTTTTCGTAGGTTGATAAAGATGACAGGAGATGGTGGAACACCATAATTGATGGAAATCAAAGACAACTTGGAAGATTTTCTTGCAGTCGGCGGCCTTAAACTTTTGATTTTTTCCTACCCTAAAAAAAAGGGGTACAATAACATGTAAGAAGAGTCTAAGGTTCTCATCATGAATTTATGGTGTAGAAACTATTTTAAAAATTGATTTTTAAAAAAATAAGGATCGATTTTAAAAATAAAATAGGAGTCGTCATTAATCTTTTTTTTACTTAGGTGTGATTGGATCACATTGTAAGACGTTTTATTTTAAAATATTTAATTTTGGTTCACGAAAAACGAGAAAATAGGTTCGGGAGTCGGTTATGAGGAAGGGTTAGCACCCTCATAACGCCCAAAATTTGTACCTAATTGATAAAATCATGTTCAAATGTTTGAGATTTAAAAAAGATAAAAAAATGATCCTTTTATTTGAAGGTAAGCCAAGACTACCTATCTCAAAGAAATAAGAAAAATACACTCAATAAGTTAGGATACAGTATCTCGTAACTTCGAAACTAGATACATCTTTTTAGAAAATTCTTACCTCGAGATACAAAACATCACACCCAATAAGTTAGGATACAATGTTTTGAATTCTCAAAAATAAGTTTTTTTATGATTTAAAATTTTAGATTTCTTTATTCCGAAAGAATATAAACATCACATCCAGCACGATTGGATACGACATTTTTTAAACTCTCGTAATTAAAGTCGTCTCATAATTTATAAAAACTTCGAGCAATTTTGATTTAAAATCAGAGAGTTCTTTGATCCGAAAGAATATGAACATCACATCCAGCACGATTGGACATGATATTTTTAATCCCTCATCACTAAGATCATCTCATAATTTATGAAACTTGTTAAAAGAATATCTAGTTATTTAGCCAAAAGGAAAATCGCAACCCAGCACGATTGGGCACTATTTCTCCGAATTTCTAAATATCAAAACAATGCCTTATTTTTAAAAAACCTTTAAATAAAATATCAATTTTGCAAAAAATGTATTTTTTATTTTAAACAGTAACCATATGACAATATTGCATTTATACACTATCAAACATAAATATTAAAAGCAATTATAATTCAATAACATTTCATATTACTAGACAATAAAAAAATAATAGCCTATAAAAAATAAAATAGCACATATGAAATAGTACATATAAATTATTACAAATATAAATACAAAACAATATATAGACAACAAAATAGCACATATATATATTTGAGAAAATAAGTTTTGACATAAATAATTGATTCATAACTTAAAATAAAATATGTTCATAATAATCTAATATATTAAAAAACTATAGTTAAGAATACATAATAAATTATACCATATAAATGATTTAGATAAAATAATTTTTTAAAATAATATAGAATATAATACTATATAATATACAAAAATATAATATAATAACTAATATATAAAAGTTTAAAAATAATATGTAGTAAAAATAATTAAGATAAAATAATAAATAATAATAGTTTAAAATATGTATATAATAAAAATTTTATATTATTAACAAGTTAATATATAAATAATAAAGAAAATATAAATAATTTAATATAATAAAATATATTAATACAATATTAAAATAATAAAATGAAAAGATAAAAAAATAAAAATAAAACAAAGAGAACAAGGGTTAAAATAGCAATTAAAACAGATTAAAAGGATTAAATTAAAAACACGCGTTAAACCACGAGGATTAATTGAGCAATTATGTCTTTTTCCAAAACGTCGTCGTTCTGCTTATTAGCCTTTAAGGAGCCCGAGGATCAGATTGAAAAATAATTAAACCTTTAGAGCCAAATTAAGAAATTAAATTAAATGAAATTAGAAATAGTAAAAAAATGGGAGGACTCAAATGGCAATTAGGCCATTAAATGAAAACGCGCGGATCCTTCCCCGAGTCGGGTCAACGCGCGAATCTTGCCTCTTCAAACGACGTTGTTTCAATGCCTATTGATTTAGGCTAAAACGACGTCGTTTTATTATTGCTATGTAAGGTGAAAATCACTTTAAAAAAATCATTTCTATAGCCCTTAAAAAAAACAAAGCAAAGCTTTAAAAGAGCTCTCCCTCTCCCTCTGTCTCCGGCCCGAATCCGGCATGGGTTTCGGCAATAGACCACCGCATGTGCATCCCACGCGCCACCGCACACGACGGCTTAAAGCCCGGATCTCATTCTTTTAAAAAGTCGATTAAAAGGTAAACTCCTTTTCTTTATATATTTTTTAGAAAATGTATTTACGCGTAAATAACAAAAGAAATAAATTGAAAAAAAGATAATAATAAAAGAAAAATCACCTCTGTTGTGTTTTATTTCTGTATAACTTTAATATTTTGTGTATATGCACACTATTTGTATCTCTCTTTTTCTATTTCTCTCTGTGTATCTATCCGTCTATTTTCTCTAGATTCCCCCTCCCTTGATTTTACAAAATAATCGGCTTTTATAGCCTTTGAAAAATGAAAATAAAAAAGAAAAACCTATTGTTGCCATGTTTGCTTCTGTGCTTTGCTTCCTTTTTTCCTTTTTCTATACAGGCGACGAGAACGCGGCGGTGGTACGGCACTGTGATGGTGGCTCGATTCGCGGCTTGACCAGGGCATGAGGCGTGATCGATGGCCAAACGAGGATTGCAGCACGACAATCGGTCAGGTGCAAGGTCAAGGCACGACTGCTGAGTTCCCAGATTCAGGCGCCTAGGGTTTCGGGAAACCCTAGTGCAGAATCTGCTTAGTTCTCGGCCATTTGGGCCGTTCGAACTTGGGTCTGTTGGGCTATGGGTAAACTGGGTTAGGTTAGGTTGTAGGTGGGCTAGCCGGTCCAGGATTGGGTCTGGTGTGTTTTCGGGTTTGGGCCAATAGGTCTGATTTTGGGCCTTTGAAAATTGGTCTTGTAAAGTGGACTGCTAAAACTGGACATTTGGGTATTTTTATTTTTATTTTTAGACTGTATATGGGCCCGGGCAAAATGGGTTACTACATATGGTACGAAAGAAAAAACTTCAACGAATAAAGTTAAGACAATCGTGTCTAAAAATACAAAATGCCACTAATATCCACCTTCATCAAATTGCACATATATTACTATTTGATGACTAACAAATATTCTCATTTTTTAAATTTCTTATATATTAAAAAAAAACACGTATCACAGATATATGTTAGACAGAATTATTTAATAATAATAATATAAAGTTAGAATAAAATAAGGGTCAACAGTTAAAAAGAATATGGAAAATGAAAGTAAAGCATTTCAATTTTGCAAATCTGTATGTATCCATAAGGTGACCTTCAACCAACACATGCAAATTGTGATAATGATAATTGTCGAAGCCATTTTTTTATCGGGTTTGAAAAAGGGGATCGACTTTAAAAGGAAACATGGAGTCGCCACCAATCTTTTTTGTTTAGGTGTGATCGAATCACCTATAAGAACATTTTGGCCTGCGAAATTCGAGAAAACGGGTTCGGAAGTAAGTTACGTACGAGGAAGGATTAGCACCCCCATAATGCCCAAGATTGATACCAACTTGATTAATTAATGTCCTTATGTCTAAAACTTGAAAATATTAACGCATGATTATTTTTAAAGAGGATTAGTTTGAATCGAATCTCAAGATTAACCCAGTACGTTAGGATATAACACGTTCATACCTCGACACCGATATCATCTTTGATCTTCAAAACATATAATTAAGAAGGGTATTTGGGCTATTTGTGCTATTTGTTTGGACGGAAAATTGACACCCAGTACGTTAGGGCATAAATTTTCGACCTTCCAAACGCACAAATATTCCCTTACTTGAAGAAAAAAAAGAAATTTTAAATGCACATTCTTAAACTCGGCTCAAAATGCATTTTACATGAAATAGAACATTTAGTAGAGACTTAAATACATTAGAATTCAAGGTGTAATACAATGATAAGATGCATAAACATTAATCATGAACTACACACAAATTAAATATCATATTAACAACAGGCTATAAAATTTAATTCTTTTTTTAAAAAGGTTAATTTATGTTGAATTTAAACCTCAAGATTAGCTCGTTTTGAAGGAATAAAAATATCATATCCAGTACGTTAGGATATAACGCGTTTATACCTCGACACATAGATCATCTTTGATCTTGAAAATATGCCATTAAAAGGGTATTTGGATATTTGGTTGAACAGAAAATTAACACCCAGTATGTTAGGGCATAATTTTCGAACTTCCAAACATACAAATATTGCCTTATCTTGAAAATTTTCATGTACGAAAATTTAAAATTGGCACCATATACAATTTTTAATACCATAAAACATTTGATAGAGGCTTGCATATATTGTAATTTGCAACATTGTTAAACCATAAAAGTAACACATTTTAATCCCACATTTAGTATTATTTTGGATGAATTTATCCTTAATTTATGTAAAAAGGTGCTCTTAATCCTTTCTTTTCGTGTCTTATACTCAGGAAAGCACCGAAGGATAAAAAGAATGAAAAACGGGCTTAAAACGAACCAAATTGGGCCAACCCAAGAAGTCGGCACGGCCTGGACTTCATGCCACACGGCCGTGCCCCAATATTTAGATTGCACACGGTCGCACCCTGATTTACATGACCGTGCCTCGTCGACAAAAAGCCCAACATGGCCTAGACCCCGATGTACACGGTCGTGCCCCAATTGGAAAACCCGAAGCACGGCCTCTACCCATATATTGCACGGACATGTCATAGCCGTGCCTAAATCGATAGGATGGAGACACGGGCTGGACCACGATTTACACGGGCGTGTCAAGGCCGTGCCCCTGCTGCGAAAAAGAGTAATTTCACTCGGAATTGGATGTTTGGAGCCCAAGAAACGCAATCCTAAGTCCACTTAAACACCTAGGACGAATTATACCCGAATTACGAGTACTTAGGAGTGAAGTAAAGCATCCCAAACGTCTATATAAACAAATCGAAGGCAGCAATTCAAGGGCGTCAGGTTTTAGCAGAGTTTTCTGCCGGAGCTTTACTCGTTTAGGGAATTACTCGAAGATAGCCAATTGATCCATCTCGAAGAGTCGGAATTCTACTCAAGACGGAGGATCTCCTCTTCAATTCCTTCAGGGGGTTTTAAGGATTTCCTATGTTTTGTTTTATCTTCTCTCTTGAGATGTTTTCTTGTTTAATCATGAACTAAACCCCTCAGATACCTGAAGAGGATGAAACCTATGATGGATTTTGTTATTTAATTCTTTCGGTTTATATGATAAATACTTAGTTTGTTCTCAATTATGTTGCTTAAATTTATCTAATGTGCTTAGGTGGGGGAGGAATAGACCCTGCCTAAGAGTAGATCTAGCATAATTAAGCGGAGTTGATCGGGCGCCTAGAGATAGGGTTATGAGATTTTGCCGGATTAGGGTGAAACCTAATATGGGAGTCCATTGATCGATTTACTGCTTCCTTAGGGGGTTATTATAAGAGAACAAGAGTTTCACTAATTAACCTAAGGTTAGACGTTATTTGCTTCGAGAGAAGGTTTAATATAGGTTAGGGAGTCTCACGGATCAAGCTAAGTAAAAGAAATCATATGAATTGAAAGTTAGATAATAAGTGAAGTCATAGGTGGATTCTTCCCGAAGGTATCATCTTTATCAATTGAGTTTTCTTCAAAGTCATTTCCCAAAGTTTCGTTTCTTTTGTCTTTGCATTTAGTTTAAATATTTCATTTATTTTAGTTTAATAAACCAATCACTCCATATTTTAGGCTAAATAATAGAAAGAAAGTGAATAATAGTACTTTTAGGTTCCTTGGGTTCGATAAAGATATTCTTGCCTAAGCTATACTATTGTTCGATAGGTGCGCTTGCCTCTATCGTTGTCGCAGTCAATCTACAGGTTCGATCACTCTTTTATAAATATTAAAACTAGACTTTTTTGCAGCGATCAAATATAAAATAATATCAAGAAGCACAAACATATCATTAAGCATGAAATACATAAACTCAACATCGTACAAATGGACATAATTATAGAAATGATTTACGCACAAATACACAACAATGTATATAGATAACCATATATTAAAAATGTGTGAAATAAATAAAATGGGATCTCTACACTAATTTTAAAATAAAACGTATATATATATATAAACAAGTTTAAAAGCAAATGAATTTACATAGGTAGATTTAAAAGTATATATATATAAAAAATAATATGAAATTAATAATATACATAAATATAATTTAATAACAACAATAGAAACTCGTAAGTTAATAAATGAATAAAATACTATACACAATGTTTGAATATAATAAAACAATAATAATAATATTAACGATAATAATAAAAATGTTTAAGTAATGGAAAAATAGCAAAATAATTAAAGAAAATAGAATATAAAAGAGACTAAATTAAAATGAAAGTAGGAATCTGGGGAAAAAATCGAAAATAAAAGAGAATCAAAGGATTCAAATGAAATGCGCGCAAACGATCAAGGATTAAACTAGCAATTATTCTTGTCGGCATAAGCGCTGCGTTAAAGGGACTAAAATGGAAACAGAACAAAGATTAAAGGCTAAATTAAAATCAAATAAAACTCGATTAAAAAAGAAATAAAATACGGAAGGACTAAAAGGGAAATCAACCCAATTACATAAAACGCGCGGATCCTTCCCCGAGTCGGGTCACTCGTGCGGGTTGAGGTTAAAACGACACCGTTTTGAGGCCACTCAAACAGGCCTAAAACGACGTCGTTCCCATGGCAGTATAAAAGTTGAAAATCTTTTTTAAAAAAATCATTTTTGCTGTGTTGTTTCAAAAAAGAACAAAAGAGAAGGATTTCCTTTTTTGCTAGGGTTTTTTTACCCCTGTTCGCGCCATCCAAAAGGGGGCTCCCCTTCCGACCACCATCGCACCACTGTAATCGGCGGATGGCAGCGTGCGAAGGACGATTCTCCTCTATTTGGAGCCATACTCAAGGGGCTCTGCCATTTCAAATCCTAAATCCCCATTTAAACTTCAATTTTTGACCAAAAAAATAGGGATCCGACGGCGTACTCTAATCGTATGTCCCTTATCCCCTTTTTATTTTCACATGCCAGAAGAAAGAATAAATCGAATGCCAACCGAACCAGAAAAAATGAAATAAGTTGAAAGAGATTGAAAACGAAAAACCTTTGAATTTCTGTTTTGTTGATTTTTGTATTTCTCTCAATCTTTGTATGTATTCCTAATAATGTCCAGAAGAAAATACAGTGGCTTGCTTCGGCTTTTAAAAGTTGAAATTGAAAAATAGAATAAACGAAAATACAATTGTTTTTGCTTTGTTTTCTCTGCTATTTTTTGCTGTCGTTGTTTGTCCCTTTCGTAGGTGTATGACGTGCAGTGGTGCGTGGAGGAGTACGGAGGCCGTACGTGGATGTCGCAGGCTAGAGGCTTATTGCGTTGGAGGCTACTGAAGCGGCGCAAGGGAGGATTGCGGCGCACCCTAGGGTTTCCTGATAGCATATACTGAAAGTTGGCTCAATTTTGGGCCATTTGGGCTTGGTGTGGTTATTTTGTAAATTGGGTTGTGTATTGGGCTGAAATTTGGGTAGTGGTTTGGGCTAGGTTTAAGTTTAAATATGGGTTTGTAATGATAGAGGGGCTGTTTTAGACTTTTATTATTTGGTTTTTTAATTATTGTTTTTGTTGGTTTTTTGAGCCCCAGACAAATTGGGCCTGCTACAATAATAATAAGATATTGCAGTATGAATCATAAGCACGCAAATCAATTCATTTCCCTCCTCTCTAACCACATCACTACAGGAAAACATACTTTTTTGTGGGCTTTTTTTACCTTTAGCGACGCCGCAAAAAACGTCGCTATAGACAACGCCACTAAATGTTGCGGCGTTTATATGAAAAAAATACCACTAAAGACCAGGACTTTTAACGGAGCTTTTATAAAAAACGCCATAAAGTCCTGATCTTTAGCGGTGCTTCTGTTGAAAACGCCACTAAAAGTCTTGGTCTTTAGCGGTGCTTTTATAGAAAACGCCGCTAAAAGTTCTGGTCTTTAGCGACATTTTCATAGAAAAAAGCCTAAAAATCCTAGTCTTTAGCGGTGCTTTTTTATAAAACGCCGCTAAAAGTCCTGATTTTTAGCGACGCTTCTGCTAATTTGGACAGATTTGCAACATATAATTTTCACCAATATCCCACCCTTCCTGCATAAAATCCAACCAAAAACAACAAATATAGCATGAAATCCAACCAAAAATAGCAAATCTAAATGATACAAAATTTTACGAAAGATATATTATATAAATTATAAATGAAGTATAAATTGAAAATATTCTTACAATAATGTTAAAAGGTACAAGAAAGCAAATGTCTAAGATGGCGCCTTTATGATTCTTTGGAACATCTTCATCATAATCAAGTCAGAATGGGATTCCTCGTACTTTCATTCGCATAATATTAAAATCAAACATTATTTATATAAAAAAGAATAGTAATTAAAATGATAACATGAACATTTAAATAGTTATTTAATACAAAATAAGAGAACTGAATGATGTAACATAAGAAAACATATATAATTTAAGATAAAAAATAAAGAATAAAATCCCTTTAAAATTCGATTTTATAGTAATTAAATTCATCACACTAAACAAATAAATTCAGCGGAGAAGGAATTAAATAATTTACTTACAACACCAACCATTTTAAAGTATAATTGTTTATGTAGTGTGGGTTATGGCATGATTTCAATTTTGGTATGAGCAGTACAAATCCAATCCAAATCAAATTGGGTGTAATTTGTACAAATCCAATTTTTGCATTATTCTTAAAGATTTTGAATGTTGAAGGAAGCATTTAAGCACTGTTTTCCTCCTCTTCCTTACAACATCGATTCTCACCGTCCAAACTAATTTCATTCATTGTTGTAACATTGGATAAACAGTTTTTTATAATATAATATTAATTTTAGTTACAAATATTATATAAATAGAATTTTGTAAGGTAAAATCAACATTTTGCATGCAAGTTGACTAAGAAATTAGTAGCAAATAGCAAAATAAAACTCCAAAAAGATTTAACTGGTCCAAATAGATTTAACTCCAAACAATAAAAATATATATAAATCGTAATTAAGTTGGAGGAAAAGGGGTTTGTAAAACCATTCTCCATGCCAAGGGACAGTTCAAAAGCTCCAAGTGCACCTAAAACCCAACATAACAATAACAAGCAAAACATTAAGTATCACCATTTCATACAAATACGATACGGAAATACTTCAGAGTGAATAAATGAATGAATAAACTTGGGGCCAACAAATGCAGGCATAATCTGGTTTGGAACCAGGTCTCTCCCTAAGCACAGGTTCATCTGTTGGCTTTTTATTTTGGATAGGTAAGTAGACTTCCTCATATTAAGAATTGAGGCTATAGTCTTTCTAACTACATGCTATTTCTATGATGAGCGGGAAGAGACTGAAGATCATATCATCTTGACCCGCAGCTCTTCAAAGGACGTTTGGAGGACAATTTGGAGAAGATTCTTACAGTAAAGAAGAATGGTAACTAGCATACTGATTAGGATTGAATCCTAGTGCATGCATACCATGGGTAAGCCTTTAAGGTTATCTTGCTGAGGGGCTCCAACTACATAACTTTACTCATTTGCAGAGACATGACCTAAGGAAATTTGGTTTTAACGTTGATAGGGGTTCCATTAAATTTATTCATAAACTATGCCGAATGCCATTATTAATATAGTTGAATCCAAGCACCAGAATTCCAGGAATTAGCACAATATCTATGGTGCATTATTAATATATGTTCGTGTATTCATTTATTTTATTCACTTGTTCTTATTGTACTCTAAAAATTGGTTTTGTCTTGTTTAATGCCTATTTTATTTTCATCACCATTCTAATTATTCCTTGTTTATTTTATTTTCCTTCGATTGTCCGTGTTGATATTAAAGTGATAGTATGTGATTATTGCATTATGTATCTTAAGAATCATTTATTAGTATTTCCATATTCATTAGCATCACAGCTTACTCATATATTATTGTTCCATGTTCCATATTACCCTTTTAATTTGTTTGGTTCAAATCATATCGAGAATTATGTCCCAATGTGTTTATTCATAATGTGTCGTTTTATTATACTTCAAACAAAATAAGTACATATCGTTTTAAATTTCATATTTGCTATTATTTCATAAAAAGAAAATTTTTAAAATAAAGGCAATGTTTGGTATTTGGAAATTCGAAATATCGTGTCCTAACTTACTGGGTTGCGATTTTTCTCGCTGAATCTAAATAATCGAATACCCTTGTAATTTTAAAATACATAAGTTTTAGAAAGCTTATTCTCGAGGATTCGAGATGTTGCGTCCTAACTTATTGGATGTGACATTTTTTTACCTCAAGATAAGATTTTTTAAGGCTATGTTCCGTGTTTGGAAATTCGAGAGATCGTGCCATGTGACCCAAATGATCAAATAATCTTTTAAAATGAAAATGCATGAGTTTTGAAAATCAAAAGACAAGCTTATTCTTGAAAGTGTAAAATGCCGTGTCTTAACGTACTGGATATGACATTTTATTACTTCAATACAAGAAGATCTTTAGCATCTGCGCTGATTTATCTGAGCGTTTTTTTTTTTGTAAAATTAACATTAATAAAAAGGGAGGATCGTATTTTTAAATTTTTTACCGATTTTTCAACTTTCGACATTTATACATTAATTAATCAACTAGGTACCAACTTTGGGCGTATCAAGGGTGCTAACCCTTCCTCGTGCGTAATCGACTCCCGAACCCGTTTTCTAAATTTCGTAGACCAAAATTGTAGTTTTAATAAATCAAATTTATTATTAAAATGACTGGATTTCAAGGTGACCCGATCACACCTCATCAAAAAAAGATTGGTGGCGACTCCCGTTTTTCATTTTCGTTTTCAAAACCAAAGTCGACCCTTTCTAAAAAAAATAGTTTCGACAGATCAAATCGGGTTAATATTAATATCATGTAAAGTTATTTAAGTTCGATTCAATTCGAAATATGAACTTTAAATTTTGTTCAAATTTACTCATCTCTGCTCATACTATAACTTTTGTTTTTTTTTTTTGAAAAGGTTTTTCCTTTTATTAAATCTATGACTTTATATATATTTGAATATTTAAATATATATATAAATAAAATAAATTATAAATTATAAACTTGAAAACGAGTGAAACTTTGAATATTAAAATCTACGCTTAATTTATATTTTAAACTAACTTAAATTTTACTTATACTCACTTTTTAAATCTTAATATTTTTATTAAAACTTTCTCAAATTTTGGAAAAAAATTTTAAATTTAAACGAGTAATCCAATCTTTGAATGGTTCTACTATCACAGCCAACTTGATTTTGTTTTCCCAAAAGTTAAGAAAGGATTCTTTTAGAGATGAATTACATTTTGACAGAAAAACTTTCGTATTTTTAACCCAAAAAAGTTAAATCAGATTTTGAGTGATGTACTTGGAGACTTTTCTTCGACGGAAATTGCAAATTGCTATTTAGGTATTTTTTTATTAAAATAACCTAAAAAATTAATTAATTATTAAAATAACTCATCTTTTTAATTAAATATGAAAATAACCTAAAATTTACAGTAAAAATTGATGGAGTCAAATTATATGGCGCCACCAACTTGCCACGTTAGTAAGGGGCATAAAAAAATAATTTTTTGGTGGAGCCATATTAAATGACGTCACATGTATAAAATATAAAGAAAATACTACAAAATCTAAAAAATTAGAGAATTTTTAACATAATTTTCTATTTTTAGTGGAGCCATTTTAAATGGAGTCACCAACTACACTCTCTGCTCACTTCAGTTTTTTTTTTTACTTTTTTAAAAATTTGTCTTTTCTTTTTTTACTTTTTGAAGTTTTATATTTTTTATTATTTTATTTTGTTTTTATTTTAATTTTATTATTAATTTTAAAAATTTATAATGTATATTAAAAATATTTTAAAATATATTTTAAAATTTTAAATTATTTTTAACTTTAGATATATATTTTAAAATTATTTTTATAAATTTTAAAAGTATATTTTTTAAATTATTTTTGAAATTATTAATTTTATAATATTTGAATTGTATGTTTAATATTTTATTAATTTTACATTAAGATTTTTAATTTTTTAAAGATATTTAAACTTTTTAAAATTTTATATAAAATTTTATTTAAACATATACATTAAAAAGTAAAAGTTTGAATTAATATATATATATATATATATATATATAACTAGTCACATCATGTCAATGATGTGACTATTAATAAATTAAATATAAATATAAATATATATATAAAAAAAAATTGTGTTATATATATGGGTCCCTTTGGATGGATGAATGAAAACGTTATTTTGAGGGAGAGAAAAGGTAAGTTTTATAAAAATTTTATTTTGTATTTTATATTTTATAGTTAATGTAATATAATAAATAATTGTATTGTATTTATGTTTTTATATTATACAGATATCAAAATATCTTTTGGAGCAAATACTGGATTACACTTCATCAATGATCGATGAAACAATAAAATTAATTATAAATGAAATAAAAATTGTTTTAGTTTTTAGTTTTTTCTTGCTAATCGCTACTCTATTGAATGTGTTTTGATTGCTTTAAAATATTTATCTCTATTTAGTTATTATTATTCCTTTTCAACTATTTTCTTGCATGATATTAATCTCTATTTAGTTGTTATTATTCCTTTTAACCGCTTTAAAAATATTTTTTAATATATTTAAAATTTTAAAAGGAAAATGAGTGAGCAACTTCACAACTCCAAAATAATTATAATATGTTTAATTATTTTAGTAAAAGAATATTATAATTTAATAAAATTTATTTTAAAATTAAAATTTTAACATAATCAAATAAAAATTTAAAATCTCGATGTAATAAGGTTATAATGTTAGTATATTCAATATCTAAAATTATTTATAATTCCTCTTAAATTTTAACCTTAAATAGAAAAAAACTTCAATACACTTAATTTTATAATAATCCAAATGACAATCCAAGTACAAAGAGCATAAATATGCGATAAAATATGTTGTTAAATTCCACAACTTAAACCTTTAGAACTAAACTTCATTTCGACATGTTATTATTACTAATAATATCCAATTAAAATAAATATAAGAAGGCAGAGAACATAGTTATTATAATATCCTATTAAAAAACAATATAAGAAGGTAGAGAATGTAGTTATATAGTTGTCTTTAGTTTTAATGCTTAACTATGATTAGGACATAATAATCACATTTGATTTCTACGTGTTATTATTAATATTTTATGTCAAATTTTTATTCTATTATGCTGTGCGGGGAGTGCACTATCACATTAGAAGACGTCGCTATGCAATTTTGGGTTACGAATTGACGGTGTTGTGGTCACAGGTCGAAGCAAAGTGTTGGAACCATCAGTAGTATGCCATAGACTGCTTGGACGGTCCCCTAGTGGTGGGGAACAGAATTTCACATGCTTGACATTGGCATAGTTGAGAGCAAATTTTAAGCGGTTATCGAGCACTACCACTGAGCAGGAGGTGATGTGTGCTGCTCGAACCTATATTATGCAGCTGATTGGGGGGTACTTATGTCGAACAACATGTCTAATAGAGTCCACTTAAAGTACTTGCCTCTATTGGAGGATTTTTCTCGTGCCGGTAGTTACAGCTGGGGATCAGCAGTGTTGGCCGCATTATACTATGAGCTTTGTCGAGCAAGAAAACATGGGGTTAGTAATATGGCTGGTTGTCTGGGTCTACTTCAGTCTTGGACTTTATACAGGATGTCGTTTCTAGCGACTGTTAGGCACCAACCATATTCGTGGCCACTTATAAATAGGTAAAAACAAAATTGTACTTAACATTTAACGACTAATAAGTGTGGATAATATTTTTCAAAGTTTAACTGCCAACTTGTTTGTTTTGATTTCAAATGGGCAACGTCTCCGGGAATTGGTGCGAGCCAAACATTAATCATTTACCGTCAAATGATAGAGGTGTACGCTGAAGAGAAAGTAATATATATTAATATAGTTTAAGTAACGTTTATTTAACTTATCAACTTATAGTATGTGATGTGAACTGACTCATTATGTTATATTGTGCAGTTCTTGTGGATGTCGTATTCTGCATTGAACATTGCAACCCTTATTCCTCAGAGGGTTCACGCTGAAGCCCATATGTGGTGCATTAACACGCCGGTGCTCAACTTCTCAACTATTAAGTGGTACAACGGTGATCGAGTTATGCGACAATTTGGGTGTAGACAATTTGTGCCGGTCGAGCCACAACAATTTGCTGATGTCCATGGTAAGACCATGAAGGGGAGACATACATTAGATTGGTGCATGGAACATCAATGTTATGTAGCACTATGGAATGCCTGGTACGACAGGCGGCCTGAGATGCACTCTTGCATGTTTAACTTCAGTCCCTCGACTGAATATATGCAGTGGTACATGAATCGATGGCGCGTTTGTTTATATGGTGGACAACTTATGATAGTACCAAGTCACGGCTACAAACGTGGAAATCAACCTATGGGGGAGGTAGAGGATCAAAATATGGCAGCCCGACTCGGAGGACCAACTTTTCAACACATCAGACCAATGGGTTGACGCTTTTTGTGATGAGTCCCAGAGCAGTTCATATCACCCGTGTAACACCCTAAACTCGGCCCACGAGTCCTGACCGAATCTGGTATGTCACGGAGTAAAAGCTTTTGAAAACCTTGACAAAAATTTGGTTAAGGTATGAAAACGGGTTTGAATATTCAGTTGGGCCTTTTTAATAAGTACAGTTGGGCTGATAAACCCTTTTGAAAACATTTGACCATGTACATTTTAAAATCATCAAAGTTGTAGTTGACTTAGTTTACTTTTGGTTACCCGATGGTAACGACTTTGAAAACTCGTAAAAGTTATTAAGTTGGAAAAGGTCACTTTTAACCTTTTACTTTAACATTTGTAAATTTCATTTATAATATATCATAAGTAAAATAAAACAAGAAAATAAACAACCAAAATAATAATAGCGACCTTATTACATCCCGAATTATAAATACTTAGGAAATAAAATAATTAAACTTAACGAAAATAAATTTAACTCCAACAATAAGCATGGCACCTCGAGTCCTCCCGGCTCCATCTCCGCGATCTACTCATCTCGCAAAATGTTAAGGAAAGGGTGAGTCACCAAGACTCAGTGTGTAATCCCCACCCAGTAAAGTAACTCATACACAAATCATTAATAACATGCAATTATGCAACCCAACCTATCCATCCATACTCCTCAACTACCCGTGTGGTCAAAACCATCGATGACTTAAAGTCACAAATTAAATGATGGGGCCAACCCATCGTGTGGTCAAAACCACCGATGACCATAGGTCACAAATAATCAAGTGTGGTCAAAATCCATTGGTGGTACCAAACCACCGGGACTTAGTCGCAAATATTCAATCGTTGTGGTCAAAACCACGATGACCATAGGTCACAAATAAACCGATGGGGCCAACCCATCTTGTGGTCAAAACCATCGATGACCATAGGTCACAAATAATCTGATGGGGCCAACCCATCTTGTGGTCAAAACCATCGGCGATCCAAAAATCATCCCCTCCTCTCATCAATCCCACCATCACATGCTTTTATAACAATTTTCATATATCATGTCATAGCATTTAATGTCATGTGATGGTATGCAAATCATACATCAAAAATCACAAGTTAGGGGACTTACCCGAAATCCATGATTATGCCACAAGCTAATCACAACCAAAACAATAAAGTCATGAAATTAATAAAGTGTGTATTGAGATCTTACACACCTGTTTCTACCGGAGCTCCTAGATTCCAAGAAGTCGATCTATAACGTTAGATCTCTTAACCTATAATTAGCCATTAACATAATTAGGGACATTAGGCCTATTCAGCCAAACCAAGTAGTATCAAAGGGACTTACCTTAAATGGATTTGATTTCCTAACAAATCCCGAAGCCTTAATTAGTCCCTAAATCCATGGCACATGTTAGTTTACGCATTTAACAAAAACTTTTTAATTGAAAAGCCCTTGGCGAATGTGCTTACCAACTCACCTTGGAAAATAAATCCAAAGCTTCCTACAATTGGTTTTAATCAAGTTAATACGAATCATGGGCCATAATTTTAATTCCAAAGAGAGGATTACCCTTACCACACTTATTGAAAATTGGCGACCTTGTTGGAGATATGATATTGACCTAATACACAATTGGAAGGGCTGGAAATTTTTGTGAGGAGGAGGTATATTCTTAAGAAAAACAACAATCTGGAATTTTTTGAACAATTTTGGCTAAGAGTTTAAGGAGATTTTGGCAAGACAATGAAGAGAGGAAGAAGAGAAAGAGTTTGTTGGAAATATTCTCTTAAAGAGGGGTATATTCGGCTAGAAGGAAGCAAGAAGAAGAGGATTTTGAAGAATTTTGACTAGAGAGGCTAGGGAAAATTTGGCAGCACAACTTGGAGAAAAGAAAAGAAGATTTTGAAGAATTTTGGCCTCTTCCTCTAGGTGTTTAACCAAAATTGACAGCCCTAAGGAGTCCCTTGTCGGCCAATTCCTCTCTTTTAGGTGATAATTCCACTCTTAATTATCAAAAATAAGTCTAGCTTTATCATACTTTTAATTTCCTAATCCTCAATAATTTAATAGCAATAAAACACTATTAGTTCCCCTTCCACCGATAATAGGCAAAAAATGCTTAATTAAGAGTCCTATATCTTGCCATTACTCCCTCCAACGCCAAATTGTATTGAAGGAAAAAATAAAAAACAAGGTGCGGGGCACGGGGTTCGAACCAATGACACAGGCAAGAACCCCCTTCCTTCACGCTTTATGCCACTTTTCCCCCTTAGACTTTCATGACATAAAGCCCTCACCTTTTAATTATAAGCCTTATACCTGAACCCTTTTCCCTTTTTGCGCCAAAGCCCAAAAATAAAATCCCCTTTGCGCTTGTCTTGACTCGAACCCGAGTCCCTTGCCAAAGCCCTTTTCAAGTAGCGCCTCAGCCACTCCGCCCACCTGCCTTTCATGTCTGATCCTTACTCAAAATATATTTAAGGCCTTCCTTACTTAGGCCCTTCCTTTAACGCCCAACAAAAAAAAATTTTTGTTATTATATGGATCGAACCCAAGACCCTAAGCAAGCTCTTAGCGCACCACGCCACTTATACCAAGCCCATCCTTTGTGCTTTAACTCGCCTAAAATTTTATTAAAGCCCTAACTAACCTAGCTCCTTCCTTTTACACACTTAAAAAAATAAATTTTAATCTTTGGGTCAGCTTAGCTCGAGTTATTTTTAGACCCTAAATCATGCCAAATGCAATCATATTTATTTATTTCTTGAAGTCCACATGAAATTTATTTAAATTACAAATAACCCCCTAACTCAGGGTGTTACAATTCTACCCCCTTAAAAATAATTTCGTCCTCGAAATTACTTACTAACGAATAGTCGTACATCTTAACTCACCGTATACGCTTATGTCACAGACGATCTTAATAGAACTATCTTACTTCCTAGGCACAATCTCTAAGTTCACAACCAAGGTTTGAGCACTTCCTAGTAAAACAAGAAAACTCTACAATAATCAAAGCAATTAAGGGTATTCCAGAAGTAAGGAACATACCCGTTGTCGCATCTGGCACATCCTCCTCATCGCGACGGCCAACTGCATAAACCAACCTTGGTTGCCTCGCCTCTGCACCTTCAGCACCTCGGCCACGCCCGTTACCATTTCCATTACCCCTAACTGCACCTCGACCCCTCTGTGGTTGTTGGTTATCCTGACCTTCCGTTCTCAGCCTAGCTGCCTTCTTAGGACAGTCTCTAACTCGATGCTCTATAGACCCACATTCAAAGCATCCACGATTACCATTCCAACACTTCCCCTTGTGAAACTTGCCACACTTATCACACCGTGGCGGCCATTGAGGATTAGTAGCAGCAGCAGGCCTAGTAGCTTGATCCGACCCATCAAACCTCGTCCTCTTCTGTTCATTACCCGAGAACCTTAAAGGTTCCGAGCTCCTCTTATTCGAATTTCGTTCTTGGTTCCGCTTAACGGACTGTCTTACTCCCTCAGCAACTTTAGACTTCTCCACAAGAACAGCAAACTCTCGTTCCTGTTGTGGAGCTATCATCATTCTCAGCTCATCTCTAAGCCCATCTTCGAACCTGACACAGCGTTCATGCTCGGTACCCATAATACCACGAGCATATCTACTCAATCAGAGGAACTCGGCCTCATACTCAGCCACCGTCCTATTTTCTTAGACCAGGTTCAAGAAAGCCTTTCGCTGTGCGTCTACATAGCTAGTTCCAACATACTTCTTTTGGTAAGCTTCCCTGAAGAATTCCCATGTGAGATTTTCTGCACCGTTCCATCCCTTACGGTGAGCCACCACTGATAGGACTCATCCCGAAGCAGAGAAATGATACCCTTTAACTTCTCCTCAGGGGGGAAATCCAAGTCACCCATAATCCTTTCCGTGGACTCTAACCAATATTCCGCTGCATTAGGTGCCACTCCGGAAACTCCTCTAAATACTTCTGCTCCGTTAGCCCAGAGTCATTCAACCACAGACTTACGGGTTCCTGCACCTGCGCCAGCCTCAGCAACTCGTTCTAACACTCGTAGCACCACCTGGGATACTACATCGTTACCACCCGTCTGATCTTGAAACTCAGTTTTGGCGTTGGCAGATCCGGCATCTTATTTTCGGACCCATGACCAGACCTCGCGGGCTCCGACAGGGTCATCCTACCTCTACCACGACCACGGGGCGGACGTCCACGACCTCTTGAACTCATTCTAATGATCGCGTTTATCTGTTTAAGAATTTTATGCATTAGTACCTTAGTTTCACTTGGTTATCCGCGAAGAAATTTTATGATAGGAGTTTTAGAAGTGGTTCTTTCATAATCAAACAAACACACAGTCTTTCATTCATTCATTCAAAGAGACGTTATTGATTTCATGGTGATTATTTTTCCACTACCCAGGGGTATTTTCGTAATTTGTCCTATAGGGGCATTTTCGTAATTTTTCAAAAACACAGGTTCTTGGATGCTTTTGTCAAAAATTATTTTAAAACTCTTAATTTCCCGGGCATTTTGAAAAATCTTAAAATTCGGGGGTCTTTCGGTGATTTTGAAACTCAGGGCATTTTGGTAATTTTCCACAAATCAGGGTCAGTTTGTAAAATTTGATAAATCATGGATGTTTCAAAAAGTTGTAAAACTTTGGGAGTTCTTTTTAGAATTGTATTTTTCCAAAATAATGATGTTGCAAAATTTTGAAAACCAAGGTCATTTTGGTAATTTTGTCGGTTAGGACAATTTTTGTAATTTTCTAAAATAATGATGTTTTCGATATTTTGCAAAGCAAGGTTTTTGGGCACTTTTCATGTGATGAAATTTTTTTGATTAAAACCGTGGGTATTTTGGAAATTTCATGCTTCAAGGGCGTTTTCGTAATTTTACCCCTAAGGGTATTTTAGTAATTTTCACATTCAGGGCATTTTCTCAAAACAATTTCCAAAAATTGGGTTCTAAGTGATTTCACAAAAAGGAGGATATTTTTAAAATTCCTATTTGAAAATTTTCATACGGAGGGTATTTTGGTCATTTTTTAAACTGAGGGGTATTTTGGTCATTTTTTTTCTACCTATTTATTTCAAAACAAGGTTTTACTTCAAAAACAAAACGGCTAATCCCTTTCGGGTTTTAGTTATCAAGTTTAGCTTTGTGAGTGTGTCGCCTCATTTAGGATGAACAGCTTCTACGCACTGGTAGGATTCAAGTGAGTAGGAGGTAAGTCACGAGGATCGCTTAAATACCGTGCCCCACCGAATCCAATCCTAGACATGCGTATAATGATTGCCACATCCTTTGCTTAGTGACAACTCACAGGGTTTGTTTAGGGAATTTATTAAATCTTATGCAATATCTGTTGGAGTATGCTAGCCCTAGGGTTCAATAGTTCTACTTTAATAGTCTACGTTCCCCATTTTACCCTTCTACCCCACATAAAATATTCACAGAAATGGATAGAAGTACTTACCTGGGCGGATAGGTGCCGGAGACTCGGTGCCATGCTGTTCAAGCCAAAAACAATTTCTCAAATCATCATAATAAGGCCTACTATCCAAAACCAAACATTTTGGGCCTTGGGCCCCCCACAGCCGAGTTTTGAACCTGGCTCTGATACCAAAAATGTAACACCCCAAACCCGACCCACGAGTCCTGACCGGATCTGGTATGTCACGGAGTAAAAGCTTTTGAAAAACTTGACAAAAATTTGGTTAAGGTATGAAAACGGGTTTGAATATTCAGTTGAGCCTTTTTAATAAGTGCAGTTGGGCTGATAAACCCTTTTGAAAACATTTGATCATGTACATTTTAAAATCATCAAAGTTGTAGTTGACTTAGTTTACTTTTGGTTACCCGATGGTAACGACTTTGAAAACTCGTAAAAGTTATTAAGTTGGAAAAGGTCACTTTTAACCGGTTTACTTTAACATTTGTAAATTTCATTTGTAATATATCATAAGTAAAATAAAACAGTAAAATAAACAACCCAGCATGGTATTCACATTGAGCGTTTGTGTCATACCACTTGGGATACGGAGGTTGCAACGGCTTCAAGTAGAATGGGGCTATGGCGTGCGCATCGAACAAAGTTTTATACAGCTCCCTATACGTCATAGGTATGGGAGTAAACTGAAACTTCTCGGTCTTACGCCTCGTGTTGGGCTCTTGTCTTGATGGGGCTCTTTGCCCACTTACTCTTGGTTGATTAACGATAATGGGTCCGGATAACCCGAGCTTACATTACTCACTTCATTCTCCTTTTTCTCGAGTCGATCTTTTCATACTCTCCCACTTCTATTTTCCCACACCTTATCGCATTCTCTATCATTTCGCCAGACGTCACTATATTCACGAAACTCTTGGACGATTCCCAATATATGATTGATAAAAGGTGCTCTTAGGGTATTAACAAACAAAGATGGTCATTTCCTTCTCCAAAGAATGTGGTTGGACCTGTAGCGACTTCCTCCACCTCCGGGCATATTTCCTAAAACTCTCGCCCGACTTCTTTTCTATATTTTGCAGCGTGATTCTATCAGGCGCTATATCGATTATGTGGCCATAATGCTTCATGAAGGCTCGTATAAGTCCTTCCACGATTTGATTTGCGTACAACTCAGCTGGTTGTACCATTTTGCTGCAGCCCCAGTTAGACTATCCTGGAATTAGTAAATCAACAACTGGTCGTTGTTGACATATCCCGTCATTCTCCGACAAAACATGGTAATATGAGCCTCAGGGCAGCTAGTCCCATTGTACTTTTCAAACTCCGGCATCTTGAACTTTGGAGGAAGTACCAGATTTGGAACTAGACTCAGCTTCCTAGCATCTACCTCGCATTGATAATCAGCACTTTCCAATGCTTTAAACTTTTCCTCCAACCATTTACAGCGATCCTCAAACTCTTTTGGGAGTTTTACCCTCGTCTTTTCCTCTTCTACTACATCATCGAAATCAGGGACCATCGACCTTGTCAGGTTACCCCCCGGGTTGGAGCTCGAGCCTATAGAGAAATTCTTCGCTACGGGGTGTCGATTGGTCTTGGTCGATATTGATGACACTTTGGTGGTTGTGCTTGAGAATTTTCCGGGGCTAAGCTTGGAAGACAAGCAGAATTTCCATTTTCATCTTCAATATCGCCCATGGGGCCCTTTCCTTTATCTTGCCCTCGAGTCAACAAATGCGTTAACTAGTTCATCATACTCCTCTGGGACTCCAGCATCTGATCCCTCATGTCCTGCTGGATCTTAGCCAACTGTTCCTGCAGTTGGTCTTGCATTTCCTTCTGCATCTGCTCTAACTTTTCCATCTTTTGATCCATTGCTTTCATTTTTTTCCGAGTGTAATAGCAGTGTTCCAGGATAACTATAATATAACCTCTAATTAAAAGGGTTGTCTTATGATATTTAATGCAAATGATGTGATGCAAAGCAAATGCATGAAATGCAATGCAAATGAATGAATGTAAAAATAAGAGGAGTCGATTCTGATTCAATTTCTTTTGGAATACTCATTGAAAAAAATAAAATCCTTTGCATAAAATAGAGTCACATATACGACCAAGTCCTTATGCCCAAAGTTTTAACTTTCTCAAGAAGTGAAGCTAACTCTCAACCCTGGTCTGACTTTGACTCATAAAATATACTTAACACATCAGCCTGAATTGCCAAAGTTTGTAAATGATCGGCCACTTCTCGTATCTGAGCCACAGCTTCGCCCATAAGGTAGTCTCTTTCTCTGACTTGGTTTTAAGATCGTTGAAGTTGTTCTTTCCCTCGCTGGTTGTCTGCCTCCAATAGTTGGATCCGGAGCTCAGTATTTTGCAGCACCGTTTCGAGCTCCACCACCTTTCCCTTCAACTCTTCAATCTGGCTCAGGCTTGATTCCAACTTCACCGTAGAGTTGTGACTTTGACACAATGCCTTCTCTAATTATGCTACTCGAGCTCTTAGCATCTTATTTTCGCTTTGGCTCTCACCCACAGTCTTTTTTAAGGCATCCTTTTGTGCTTGAGCCCCATGGAATCTCTTCTTCCACTGGTCGACCTTGGTCTTCTCCTCCTAAACTTCTTGACGCCATTGTTTCGAGGTTTTACCCAGCCCAACAGTCATCATCGATAGATGCAACTTCTTGTAATCGGTCTTCAAGCTATCCAAATCTTCTTCGGCCCTCCTTTTTCCTTTCCTCAGCTTCTCAGCCTCTAATTTCTAAATATCAATATCTAACCTTAAATTCGTTTTTTTCCTCTTCCAATTGTTCTATCTTTTTCCCTAACTCTAAATTTTTACTTTCAAAGTCCTGCTTCATGATCTCCAACTCAGAAGGGACTACTTGCAGGTATTCATCTATCAATCGAGCAGCATCCTGTGTCAGCCCGGGGATATTATCGTTTACGTTTCTGCTCCGCCATGTATTATATTCGAGGGTTGCCATTGGACTTATAGCAACTCTTTTCATTCGGTGAATCTGCTTTCACGCATCAGAAACTTCTCGAACTCTTTTCTTATAATTATTCCCACTATACGAGAATTCAAACTGAGCTAACCCATACATTACCGGTGTAAACTGTCTAGATTGGTATTGCCTTAGCACGAGCAAAGGAGTATACCCAACGGCTCCCCAGATCCCTAACAGAGGAACCCAATCATAACTCCCACACCGGTAGAAGATTTCATCGAGAACGAACCAAGGAGCTCTCCATTCCACATCTTTTTCCTGAAGATTCTGAAGAAGCGTGATCCAGTTCTCTTCTGATATGTCATCTCTCCTGGGCGCGGCTGCCAACTCCTTTAATGGGGAGTACTTTGCAAAAAAACCCGACAAGAAGTTCTATCTACTTTCCATAAATGGCTATGGAACCACCCCAACAACAGTTGTGCGCATCCCATAAATCTTCCTTCACCTGCTCTCCGGTATGAGTTCAAAGATCTAAACATTTCGGTAAGAATCGCTGGTATCGGCATAATCCCTTTGTCAAGACGATCGAACAAATCAATAACTACTTCATCTGCATGTCTCAAAGCCTTGGGAAAAATTACTAAGCCATAGATACTTAAGGCAAAATGTCAACTTTCCTCTTAACATCTGGGTGTGCCACCATCAGGTTTCTCAAGCTTACCCAAGGAATACATTTCCCTTCACCCTTCTGCTGAATTCGTGCCATGACCCACTGTTCGCTCATCCCAATGATACTCATCAGCTTCTTTACAAAAGTCGGTGCATTAGTGGCCCTGAAGTAAATTTTGTTGACCCGAGTCGTCATTGCAAGCAAAGTCGATATTCCTCCACCAGTGAGGCACCAAGTCCACTTCTCCAAACGTAAAAGCAACTATAAGGGGATTCAATATTGAGTCATAGCAAAACAAGTGTTTGTCCACTCGATGTCGAGTAAGTAGGGTAGATCACCGAATTAAGGTAGAAAAGTTGCCTAGTTACTTCATCCCAACAAGCCCATATATCTCTTAGTTCTTGGAGCTCATTCATGTCACACCGATGCGAGTGAAGTCCAATAATTCGATGTGTACCCTTGGTTAGGCTATCCCCTTCTCAAGTCAGTCTTCTCGACCATATCGCATCTACCGCATTATCCTCTACTTTATCAAGAAATTCGTTCTCCATAACAATCATTCTAACTTAGTAATTAAAACAGGAATCGACACCTTTTAAGTATGAAATGACATGCAAATATGACCAAAATAAAACAAGTTAGTATCACATAAAAGTAACCAAAGCAAGTGAAAAATGTCAAACCACTATATAGGTAGCCACTAAGGTTTAACATGGTCCTACCTAAGGTGGGCTCTTAAGGTTTACTATATGTGGTTCAGTTCTAAAAAAAGGGTACCTGAACCAGTGATTCCTCAATCCTCACCCATTATAGGCTCATCTTGATTGAGTTCATTCGGAATACATTTCCTATGGCCATGCGGAGGTGAAAACCTCACGGAACCATAGGTACGAATGTATCCCGGAAGTAGTCCCCTAGCCCATGCGGAGGTGAAAACCTCACGAAGGCATAGATTTTTGCTCCCACTTAAGGGTGTGACCACAACGGTCATGCAATATGAATGCAAAAATATTCTATGTGTCTCAAACCAAAGCAGATATATGACGCAACACAGACTCATGCAAATGAAAAACGAAATCAAAAAATTTATTTTCGATAAAAAAGGACATTAATCAACCAAATTTATGGCTTGACTCTCTTATTTGTCCCCAGCGGAGTCTCCAAGCTGTCGGAACCCTTTTTTTGTTAGAAAACGGGCCGACTTTAGAAAAAAAACGGAGTCACCACCAATCCTTTTTGAAGTGTGATTGGGCCACTTTAGAAAATAATTTTGGTCTACGAATTTTAAGAAAATGGGCTCGGGAGTTGGTTATGCACGAGGAAGGATTAGCACCCTCGCAACGCCCAAAATTGGTACCTTATTGATTGATTAATGTCCTTAATGTCGAAAATTAGAGAAGATTTTAAAATATGAATATTTAAAAAATATTTGGATAACTCGAATCGGATATCGAAACTCTCTTGTTCCGAAGAGATGAAATATCACATCCAGCACGATAGGACACGATGCTTCAAACCCTCGATACCGATATCATTTCATGATTTCTAAAATTCATGTATTGCAATTTGAAAAGGGTATTTCACCATTTGGCTAAACTAAAACCAAACCCAAAGACGATTGGGTACGATTCCCTGCATTTCCAATCATGAAATATTGCCTTTATTTAAGAAATACGATAAAAAAATGTGAAGGATGTCTAGTTGTTTAGATGAACCGAAAATCGAAACCTATCACGATTGGGCACGAATTTCTCGAACTTCCAAACACGAAACATTGCCTTATTTTCAAAAAATATGATTGAAATCTTTAAAGGATATTTAGTGATCTAGACAAACGAAAAATAGAAACCCAGCACGATTGGGCGTGATCTTTCGAATTTCCAAACACTAAATATTGCCTTTGTAAAAAAACTTTTTTTTTTTATGAATTTGGCAAAAAAAGGCAAATAAAAGCCAAAATAAAAAATACGTTCCAAAATCACCAATTTACATAAAATAATAAGAATCAAGAATAAAGAAACGATAGAACATAATCATTAGAAGGCTGGTGGTGAATCCATGCAAATAAATGCTATATGATAATTTCAAGATAAATAAAAAATAAAACATCAATAAATAAATAATAATAGTTGAAGGGAAAAATATAGGAGCAACAAGAATAGTGATAATAATAATAAATGGGAAAGAAACAATAACGAAAATAAATATTACTAAAAAGTAAAAATAATAATGATGCTACTAAAACAAAATGCAAAATAGTGTTGACAATAAAATAATATTAATAATATAAAAAATAATAAGACAAAGATAATAATGACATATAATAAATACAACTATAATATTAATGTATGTAAGAAAAGTAAAGAAAATAAAATGATACTAATAATATTAACAGTAATAATAAAAATATTAAACATAGTGATAATAATATATGTGGTAATAAAAAATAATAATATATAATATTAAAAATAATAATACGTATAGCAAAATAGTGACAGTAATAAAATAATAAGAATAATAATATGATAAAAAAGGTAGTAATGAAGGTCATAGCAATATTAAAATAATAAGTATAATTTAAAAACAATTAATTTGTAGCCGAATTAAAATAACGGTTAAACCGAATCAAAAACAGAAAATCCGGGCTAAATTTAAAAAAACAAATAAAAATGGAAATAGGACGCGAATCAACAAGAGCATAAAACGGAGGACCAATTGCGCAATTTATCCATTCTGGGTAAATGCGCATGGATCCCCAACCAAACAGCACCGTTGTTTAAAGGCTTTAAAAGCTAAAAAAAACACCCAAAATTTCCCTTCATTTCATTTGCCCAAAGACCTCAAAACAGATGGGTCTTCTTCCTCCTTTTTCTTTGCTATTTATTTCCTAGGGTTTGTGCTTCTTTCCCTTCTTTTCTTGCAGCAACCGTAGCAAACCCCCTCCAGGCGCGCATCGAAGGCGGCAGACGAGGGAAGCCCGGTAAGGCCCTTGTATTTCTCTTTTTTTAAAAAAAAAAACCTTGTTTATTCTTCCCTTAAAAACCGATGAAATCAGTTTACAAAAAAAAAAGTTTTTATTTCTGAAAATGAATAAGAAAAACAGAAAAAAAAGATTCAAAAAGTGAGAATGAAAGGGAAAACCTTTTCTTGATTTCTTTACTATTGATTCGTATTCACTGCTCTCTGGATTTCTTGTGTAAACTGTGTATATTCTCTCTCTAAATCGTGTAAAAAAAAAAAAGTCCTCTTTATAATAATATTCTTGGCTTTTTATAGCCTTTTCCCGAAGCTCCCCTCAAAGACTAGAACTCTAGTTATTTGTTGCTGCTACTTTTCCTTTTCTTTCGTAGGTACAACGACGTGGAGGCGCCAAACACGGAGCTATTTGGAGACGTGCGGCTTGGGTTGTTGCGCACGACGTGGAGAGGGTTCTTTGGGGCATCTTGTTGTTGATCGCTAGAGTTTCCTAACCCTGTTCCGATTGCATTTTAGGCCAAAATTTGGGCTTCGTTTAACTTTGGGCCTCGGGGTTTATTAATTTCTGATTTTGGGTTTTTTAATTTGGTTAATAGTATTGGGCCCGGGTAATAATTGGGGTCTACAAATAAAATATTAAACATACATTTCAAATATTATAAAACTAATAATTTCAAAAATAATTTGAAAAATATACATTTAAAATTTAAAGATAATATTTAAAATTTTAAAAATATATTATAAAACATTTTAAATATACATTACAAATTTTTTAAAATTAATAATATAAATTAAATAAACAAAATAATATAAAACTTTAAAAAAAATTTAAGAAAAAGACAAAATTTAAGAAAAAAGTTAAATAAAAAGGTAAATTGCATGTGTCAGGTGACGCCATTTGAAATGACTCCACCAGAAAATAGAAAATTATTTTTAAGGACCCCAAACTTTTTAGAAATTTAAAAAAAGTTAAAAAAATTATACATGTATGGTGTCAGTTTGGTGGCGCCATTTAAAATGGCTCCACCAGAAATGGGAAATTGTTTTAAAAGTCCTCCATATTTTCATAATTTTTAAATTATGATTTTTAAATGTATTTAAAAATTTAAATGTTTAAATGTTTTATATTATTAAAATATGGTTAATATTTAAAAATAATATTTAAAATTTTAAAAAATAATTTAAAAATATATTTTTAAAATTTATAAAAATAATTTCAAAATATATATCTAAAATTTTAAAAATAATATAAAATAATATTTAAAATTTAAAAAATATTATAAATATTTCAAATATACCTTTCAAATTTTTAAAATTAATAATAAATAAATAAATAAATAAATAAAATAAGAAAAAATATAAAACTTCAAAAAGTAAAAAAGAAAAGAAAAGAAAAAGACAAAAGACAAAATTTAAAAAAAAAAGTTAAAAAAAATGAAACGGGCAGAGGCGCCATTTAAAATGGCTCCATAAAAAATGAGAAATTCTTTGAAAGGTCTCCTAATTTTCTAAATTTTATAGTATTTCCCTTGTATTTTAAACAGGTGGCGTCATTCAATATGATTCTATCAAAAAATTATTTTTTTATGCCCTTTGTTGACGTGACAAGTTGGTGGCGCTATTTAATTTGACTCCACCAACTTTTATAGTAGATTTTACGTTATTTTTGTATTTAATTAAAAAGATAAATCATTTTAATAATTAATTAATTTTTTAAGGTTATTTTTATAAAAAAAAAAAAGCCTTACTATTTATATGAACGGAAATTAATTTTTCAATTTGTAGTGACGAAAGCTTCTGTCACCACCAATAATGCCAATAACTTTTTTCGGCAGAAAATATTTCAATGAAATTCGTACAAACCAGCAAGAAAAGGGCACAAACATGCAGGGACAAAGTCAAGAATTATATACTAGGGATCGAGAAAAAATTAAAAGAATAGGAGGGGCCAAAGGTAAAAAAATTTAAAACAACTTAAATTGAATTTTAAATTTTTTAGAAGGACCAAAATTAAAATTGTTCCATTTAAACAAAAACCAAAAATAATTAAATTGAAGAATTTACATTTAGGAGGCACTAAAATTACAATTATGCCATTAATTCGAGTGGTGATGACCTTGCACCTTGAGAATAAGGTGAGAAAAAGCCATGGGATAAGGAATTGGAAAACGTTGGCAGTGAATCAACAATATATATACTTCAGTTTTACATCATTTTCATTTTAATATATAATATTATATATAACAAAGACTTTTCTAATTTGGTACTTGTATGAACTACACATACACGGGTTATTAAATCAATGTCATCAAATTGTTAATGATCAATAATCTTTTCATTAAAAATAAAATAATTTAATTAAATTTCAAAGATTAAATGCTGAAATAATAAAAAAAAAATAAAACCAAAGTGACAAAAAAATAAACATTAAGAATTAAATTTATCATTATACCTAAAATTAATTGTTAATAAAACTTATAAATTTATAGGTAAACTTTAAGTCCATTAATTTGCATTTTAAGATTAATTAATAAAATTTAAAATTTAAAAATAAAATAATTTCTGTAAAATTTTATTGTGTTTTTTTTATAAAGTTTAAAGGATTCTTGATTTTATATATTTATTAATTATAGAAATAAAATGAAGCCTTATGATCCCATATGGTCCATATCATATGCTCGTTACGGCCGTATGGTCCAATATTTGCAGGCCAAGATGACCCAATCACCTTCCATATACTTTAATAGGGTCCAATTTGTGCATTTCACTTTCTAATATGCCCCAATATCGCATTTGCATATTTTATAAAAGGATTATACTAAAAATGTTGAGCCACAGATTTGGGTCGATTATCTACGCTTTAAAACACAAGTTTCATGTTTTGTTTGTAATAATTTTTAATTTAACATATCTAACTTTCATGTCTATGGTCGTGTCTTAGCTACAATAATTGTGCCAATAACATTTGCTAGAAAATCATGATACTATAAAAAAATCCAAAAAATGGTGTCTCTTGATTCAAATCCATTCCATAAACAAAAGGTAGTACTAATTGGACAGTCCAACATAGAAAAAGAATGCATTAATGAGGTATATATAATAAAAAAAAACATCATTTTAGGTTAATTAATGCCCCAAAAGTACATATTTGATTTTGAATTCACCAGGGACATGATGTAATAATTAAAGATTGTCTTCCTTAGAGAATCTGAAATAATTATGTAACAGAAAACATATGCATACATATATTTATGACTTTAACCATCACATGATTACTATGATACCTTAAATTAAGTTTTTAACCACTCATAACTAAACATATTACATTATATCTACAATACCATGAGCGAAATCAGAAATTTTTTTAGGGTTGAAATGAAAATATAATTTTAATAGTCTATATCTTTATAATTTTAAATGATTAAATTAAATTTTCATAATTTTAAGGGAGACTAAAGTGTAATTTTATCTTTATTAATTTAAAAATTTAAAATTTTCTAAAATACCCAAACTACAATTTTTTATTGTAAAGAGTCAGGACCCCTGCCAACCTCATGAATCCGTCTCTATACAATATTATGATGATTTTCTGTATTTAAATTTTACTCCATCTTTTATTGCTTTGTAATAAATAGTAATTACTTTTAACAAGAAATATGGAACCAAATTTAGGGTTGGAATAACCTACCTTTTTTAAATGTTATTACTATTATTTTACTGCATCATTAGGTTACCAAATTAGCATGATGGTAGATGGGCGCATGCACGTGCGTGTGGGTGAATAATTAGGTCTACCACGTACCTACAATCATAATTACACACGTGCACATAGTTCATTGATTAAGGCGAAACCAACGCAAGGGCAATCCATACAAAAACCTTAGAATTTGAATTATTCATGTCATTTGTTGATCGGTTTAATCGTTCAAATTAATTTTAAAAATAAAAAAAAAAATAAGTTCAACTAGGTTGTATTGGTTTTTGGTCCAATCAATTCAATACCATTCTCCTGATCGATATTTCAATCGATTCTTAGTCCAATTAATACCTCAACCAATCTGACCGGTCATTCTGGTTCAAAATCATTGGAAATCAACAAGTGTTAGAAGTAATGTGGCATGGTACATTATAAGACTAGAACCAATGTTTTCAAAAACGAACCAATAATTGAATTGGTTAGACCACTAGTCTTGATCCAAATTGTTCAATTAGTTGAACCATCAATTCAACTGTCCAAATTAAAAAAAATCAATAAAAATCTAAAAAATTATAAATATAAATAAATAACAATTTTAATAAATTCAACTTTTTTTGTTTTTTTTATTTGGATCATTTATTTATTTATTTTTGAGTTTTATTGGTTTAGATCAAATTTTAGCTAATAATTGAGTCTAAAAGTAAAAAAAAAAAAAGTTCAATTCAATCGTTTTTTACCAACGTAGCTAGTTCCGATTCTTGGTTCAATGGAGGTAAGTGTTTTGCTCAAAACCTTGATTTAATATTTTAGTCCAAATCGGTACACTTATCAGTTCACGGTGCAATTCAGCTCCAACAACATTGGTTAGGACTTTGGATACATGGATGACTGTAAAGTAGGCAGTCAAGCCCTCAAAATGGGAAATTGTAATTTTTCTCCATAAACTTGTATTTTGGTCTTCCTAAAATTAAAAAAAATATTTAATCCTTTTAAAAATAATGAAATTATAAATTAATATATGATAAAATTTATATTTTAACCTCTCAAAATTTATAATTTAATTCTCACACCTCTTAAAAATTTTCTAGATTCACGTTTGTTTGTTTGAATAGGACGTTGTTAAAAATAACAACTACAAATCTTAAAAAAAAAAAAAAAAAACTTATTTTCATGGACATAGACTATAAATTAAAGATAGAAGATACATTGATTCTAAAAAATAAAGAGAGAAAGAAAACATCATCTTAATGTAAAGAGATTGTTGGTAAATTTGTAGGGCCATGGGACCATTTTCTTTAAGGAATGTTGAGCAAAAGTGGAACAGTGCTCCTTCATTTCTGATCAATAAGAAGCCTTTTTCTTTCTTTTTTTTTCATTACCCAATATTATTATTACTCTAAAACCTTTTTCTTTTTTCATAATATTTTTCCTCTTTATTTTATTTGGAGTTAATTTGATAGTCAAAGCACTCATAGTGGGATCTTAGTAAATGCACACCTCTAATTTGGTCCACATAAACAAGAAGCCAAACAGAGCCTTTCACTTGCTTCCAATTAAGAAAGTCTTCATGTCGGTCCTACCTGACCCATGGTTATCCTGGCCCGACCTGGATCCACTCCACCGGTTGGGTGAGTCCATTGATATGGAAATCTTCCATTTTAGCTAATTATAATTTAGAACTAAAGACTTATCTCCTATCATTTAAATAATTCTTGAGATTATTGTATTTATAAGAACTGGTAGAAAAGAAGGGTTTGTACGCATGAAAATTTAGTTAAAATGAATGAGAAAAGATGCAACAATTTTAATGCAATGGAAGACAATAGGACTTTTCCCTTTCAATCTCTCTTTCCACACCATCCTTGATATTATTGGACAAGAATCGGGCACCATATGCTTCAAGAGTTGTACATTATTATTCTTTGTTTCTTTCTTACCTAAATTTTTGCAAAGTAGGTTATTTCCCTTGCGGAATATTTTTAGTAATGAATTATGCCGACAGTTATAATATACGGTTTTAAATCATTGATTTATGTATTTGATTATTCAAATCCGAATTTTATTGTGTATAAATTATGGATTAATTTTTTTCTGCATTGCAACAATCGTAATATAAAATAATATTTAAATATGATTAAAACTGTTGATGTTATTATAACTTCCATAAACAATTAACCTTCAACAATCTCAATGACCCAAGTTGGTTATTAATTAATCTCGTGCAATTAATTGGCTAAAGACATCGATTAAAACCTTACCTTTTAGAGCAATGTCTCCATTAAATGATGCATTAATTATATGGGTTCAGTGGAATCATGAGCCACGCTTCATGTATATGGATGATGATGATGATGGCATCACATTCACAGTCACACACCATAACAACAGGTCCTCGGTCTAAGCCTTTTATATATTCATTCATGATTTAATGTTGAGCGACAGCCGGACCGTGTGGCAGCACGGGGAGCTCGGCCTTAGCCAGCATGCTGCTGCCCATTGCATGGCGTGACTCCACATTAGCACGCATGGTTCAATAAAATAAAGCTTTTACAATTTTTTTAAAAGGAAACTCTTTTTTAGCACACAATTTCCACTTCAAAACTTTCGATAGCGATAGCTTCATGTCATGTGATTTAACAAAGAAATGTTTTTTTAATTAAACAAATGAGGCTCTAGCTGGATTCAATTTGATAAAGTGATATTTAATTTTTTTTCCTAATAAATTCCTTTTAGTTTTGTCTATTGTGTCTTAGTATAGCTAAAGCAATTTCTCTAACATGATTAAGTGTTTATTTTATATATTTATAACAAAAATCACTTTTAAATTATATCACCGTTTCATTAATTAGCAAAACATAAAAATTTTCAAAAAAGTTATTAAAAATATATATATGTGTAATTTTACTTATTAAGTCGCATCATGTGAATAGAGTCAATATTGTACAACAGCTAGATGCTGATGTATTATTATATACAGTCCATATTGATTCATAAAACCCATGGTGAAAATTAAAAGTCGGTAGTGAATCTAAGATCTTCCTAGAGTTTAGAGACCTAAGTACATATAATTCGGTTCATTGCATTCATCTAAAAATACATATCAATTCCATTTTCTGATTTTATTTTTAAATCTAAACCTCTCAATCTTAGCATAAAATATATATTTAGTTAATGAAAATTAAAGAAACAAGCATATTAAAATAGATGTTTGGATAATATCCATATTAAAATGTATGGTTACAGTTAAATAAATGTAATGGGGACAAAATCTAGTTTAGAATAACGAAATAGATGTTTGGATAATATCCATATTAAAATGTGTAATCGAGATAGAGAAAGATTTTGGTTAATTTCATTGGATTTGGATTTTTGGCATTTAGCCATTAATGTCTGTATTTTTAGCATGTTAATTATAGTAAAATTGGGGAGGCTTCCTTTCCCAATTACCCTTCGAGAGAAATGATGTCCATTCAAACAAGCATACATATCGATGATTCTTTTAAAGAATTTCATCATGTGGTGATAATCATAACCATTAATTGATGTTTATCAATATTTAACAAGGATTAATGAAGGACCATTATTGAATTAATTTTCATTTTAAATTAAGCAAATTTAGTAAGTAATTCTACGCAAATGCAAAGTAATTTTGCTCAAAATCATTAAAAAAATATAATGACAAATCTAGCCTTTAACGTTAACTGTCTTTGTCAATTTGGTTTCTATTTTTAAAATCTAAATTTAGCTCTTATTTTTTAAAGTTAAATTTAACCCTTAACCTTTTAAAATTAGTTGAATTAGTCGAATTGTTTTTAAATGAAAATATTGACTGAAACGTTATATTTTTAAACATGACAGTTCGCATGGCAATTCACATATACTTCACGTTATATTTTTAAATTTTACGAACTTTTATTAATATTTTTATAAATTTAGAATTATTTGTTGATGCGTTCTATAAGACAAATAATGACATGTTAGCATGAAGTACATATGAGATGCCAATAGTTTCATTAAAAAAAGTAATTTGATTCTTTTAATAGTTAAATTTAACTCAAAAGATATTAAGGATTAAATTGAAAAAAAATTGTAAATATTGAAGATTAAATTTGATATTAGGCCAAAAATTCATATTTCTAGAGCACTAATGGGGTCTTTTTGGGCACTGTTAAACGTGTTTAAAGGCGAAGTAAAATAGAAATAAAGAAGCAGAAGTTGGACTGTGAAAGCTAATAGAGAGAGATTTAGCATATATAAAACAGAAATAAAGAAGCACAAGTTGTATTAATTAAGTATAATACAAATATATCAAATTTAATATATATAATAAAGAAAGAAAGAAAGCAAGTGGGAAGTGATGGGTTATGGTTATAGGAGGCACATTAAACGAGGCATGAAAATGTAGGAGGGTTGCCTATTCATCTCCGACAATTAAACAAAGGCCAGTCTTCACTACCTTTCCATTTGTACCCAAAAGCAAAGGCAATGGATCGCCCCTTCCAAAGTAAAAAAAGAAAGAAAGAAACAAGTGTTTGTCACACGAATTTTAGAAATGGCGATTGTCAAATCTCAGGCTGTCTTCGCTTGTATTTGATGAGTGATGACCCCCACACTCACCCAAAATATTTTCACCATCCCATGTGATTGAATGAGTAAGTGGGGATCTTGTTTATATATATATATATATATATTAGATAATATAATTTTTTTCTCTTAAATTTAGTAATTAAGTTCAATTTAGTGTTTTATTTTATTTTTGGTTATCTTGGTATTTGAATTATCTATTTTATTATCTAAATTTCGATTTTATAAAAATTTGATTATATAATCATTTTTTAAAACATGATTGGATTGATCAATAAGAGTGATTGATCTTTTGAGACTTCAGTCAAAACTGTCTTCTTGTTTTTAGTGTATATCTTTAAAACATTCTGAAAGGTAGCAATCTCAAGCAATAAACAATGTTCTAAAAATCGGACCATTAATCAAATTAATAAGATGATCAGTTTTTGTTTAATTGATTCCATCACGATTTCATAATAACTATTTAAATAATTGAAAGTTTTAAAATTATTTCATTATTAAAAATTACAAGTTAATCCAATTGTCAACTTTTTATCCCAATTTTTATTCTATATTGATTTTAAAGAATTTGTTAAAAATTAATTCAATTCATTTATTTAAACCGATTATCGATCCAATAAGTCGAATCAATTTAACTTTTACAAATCCATACTCTTCAACTTTTACCTTAGGTTAAAACTCAAAAAGAGAGGAGATAAAATCCTCTTCTTTTTCTTGGTTATTTTCATTAATTAAAATTTGTCTTTTCACTTAGGATGCTCATGGCATAGCATTCCCATGCAAGAAAAAAAAAAGGGTTTGTAAATGATTAAAGCAAAGAAATAGTATTATTAAAGAAATCTCAAAAGTAGTGACTTAAAAAAAATATTGATTTGATAATAAGGGAGAGAGATGAAAAGAGTAGTTTTGAATTCATGGCATAATTCAATTAATTTATCTAATCATTTTAATACTTAAATGTAAAAAAAGGAATTGCCAAATGAAGGAAAGATTGATGAGATCAGTAATGTGCACAAAAACAAAGCCACTTCTAAGAAAAAGACGATGTTATAAGAATTCCAACAGGAAATGACCAATAATTATATCACTTTTGCTTCTTTCTTCTACGAAAATTAAATTAAAAACCCAACAGCGTGTGTTTCTCTGCTTCCAAACACACCAGATAAAGTTCCTTTTTACCATTTCCTTCAATTTGATTATATCGTATCAATTAAATCAATAAACTCATAGATAAATTATTAATAAGTTTAAAATATTTATTTAAAACATTCAAATGTTAAAATTATTTTTGTATGATTTTTTCTATTCGCACCACTTATACTACTCAAAAGCTCTCATTTCACTCTCCATCTACAATTTAATTTCTTTAATGGAGTAATTTTAAATATTAGATCGACTTGAATCTAAAGTATGTTATTGTACTCGATGAATTATTGCTTGAAACTCGTTTATCAAACTTTAAATAAAAAAACTTTGACAATTAATAACTTAAATAAAATTTTTCAAAATTTAATCAATTTATAATTTAGTTCTATTTTTGTAATTATAATTTATTTATATAAATATATTAAGATAAATATTGACACGCACTTGTAGTCTTGTTTAATCCTTCCACGCGCATCCAATGCGAGTGAAATTCAAACCCTACGAAGACAAATAAAAACCCTCATCAGCTCCACGCGCTGTCACCTGTCAGTGCGTATTTATTTTATTATATATCTATTATTATTATTAATTAAAATAATTAAACTCTTTTTGCTATTTGTATAATAGCCTCAACATCCCACGAGCCTCATATCTGAAAAAAAAGAAGCAGCAGCTTTCATCTCTTTCCATTATATCCTTTATATCTCGCTGCAAGCACCACTCTTTCAATTATTTCTCTTTGAAAATTTTCATTATCTTCAAAGGGTTTAGCTTTGCTTTTTTTGTCATTTGTTTCAATTTGATCCCCATGGCTCTTGAAACTTGGTTAATCAAAGTGAAGAAAACGATTTCTAACACTGCCAAGATTTCAATTCCAAAGAACTCAAAAGCTTCAAAGCATGCTAAATCCACCGTCGGAGTTTTATCTTTTGAAATCGCCGGCCTTATGTCGAAGCTTCTTCACCTTTGGAATTCACTTTCCGATAAGAACGTAATTCGTCTTCGCGATGAATCGGTATCTCTCGAAGGAGTCCGTAAGATCGTGTCGAACGATGAGTCTTTCCTGTTGGGGCTGGCTTGTGCGGAGATCGCCGAGAATGTTAGGCTGGTGGCTAAGTATATTTCGAGGATAAGCAAACGGTGTCAGGACTCGGGTCTTCAGTGTTTTGATCGGTGGTTCGATGAGTTCGCTAACTCGGGTCATGATACCCATGGTTGGGTTTTGAGTTCCAAAGAAATAGAAGCTAAAAACAAGAAGATGGATAGGTATGTGACGATCACGGCCACTTTGTTTAAAGAAATGGAAGAACTATCGACGGTGGAGAACAATTTGAGGAAGTGTTTAAAAGAATACGAATCTTCTTCTTGTTCTTCTTCTTCGATTAAAGAGCAAAAGATTATTGATTTGCAGCAAAAGCTTTTCTGGCAAAGACAAGAAGTTAAGTATTTAAAAGAGAGATCTTTATGGAATCGAAGCTTTGATATGGTTGTTTCCATGGCGGTGAGATCAATTTTCACTATCTTAGCAAGGGTCAAACTTATTTTTGGGATTGGTCCTTCGTTATTACCACGAAGTCTATCAGCTTCTGCAACTGTTCATCCAACTGAAAACCCTAACGGATTCATGTCAGGTCCATTAAAAAAACCTTCCGAAGAAGAAAACAAAGATTCGAGGTTCGGGTTTTTCGAGTCGAACACAAAGCTCCTCAAGCCTCCGGCGAGCACGTTAGGTGCGGCAGCTTTAGCTTTTCACTATGCTAACTTGATCATCATCATTGAAAAAATGATCAAGTCACCACAACTGGTAGGCGTTGATGCAAGAGATGATCTTTACTCCATGTTACCGAACAGCATCCGGTCATCTTTAAGGGGTAGGTTAAAAGGAGTCGGGTTTTCAGCCGGTGACCCAATCCTCGCCGGAGAATGGAGAACAGCTGTAGGAAGGATCTTGGGTTGGCTATCACCATTAGCACACAACATGATCAAATGGCAAAGTGAAAGAAGCTTCGAACAACAAAACTTGTTGCCTAAAACAAATGTTCTTTTGTTACAAACACTGTTCTTCGCCAACAAAGACAAGACCGAAGCAGCCATAACTGAGCTGCTGGTCGGCTTGAACTACATTTGGAGATTCGAAAGGGAAATGACAGCAAAAGCATTGTTCGAATGTAGCAACTTTAATGTGCAAAGTTGATAATTTCCCTTCTGGGAATTTTAACTTGAGAAAATTTCTGCAAAATTTTATGTCAATGGGGGGTTTTCAGATCTTTCTAAGGGTTCCTCTGTAAATGGTATAATTAATAATATATAATATTATAGAGATGAATTTGAGTGAAAATTTGCATGGCTTTTCATCGATGGCTTATAGTGCATGTGAAAATATTCCATTTATTTTTAACTCATAATATTTCATCTTGTTTTATTATTTGGACCGATCTAGATTCATTACCTTATACACTAGTTTAACTATTTATTACATTTGCTTTCTTTTCCATAATGCTATTTCAATTCTTTATTAATTATAAATCATGAAATATGAAAATAAATATTCTTTATAAATTCAACTTTTCATATACTAAAAATATGTTTTTCAATATCTTTATATTTAATGATTGAAAATGTGAATAGTATATGCACACGCTAGATTCTTCAACTTTAGGCAAACTTTATATATATATATAGTGCATTTGTAATTCCACAAATTTTGGTAAACCATTTAGGTACACTTCGTTATTAATTAATAAATATTATTATTGAAGCTCTAATGTACTTTATAAAGCTAGTTGGGTTTATTTTATTTATGTAGCAATAAAATATGGGGGGGAAAAAAAAGAGACTAGTTGGAATTTTTTAAATTATCACAAAGGATCTAGCTTAGCTTAAACTATAAAGAAAAAGTACTCCTCCATTATTCTGTTTGCCATCTCCATGGACCATTTTGTTCATGTCTTTTTGTATTTTTTTAATTAGTGCAAATATATATATAAAATCTATATGTATGTACTTTGTTGATTGTACAGCTCATAGTTTCACATATGGCTAATTAAGATTCAGTTTTCTCGTAAATGTTCCCACCTTTTGTCTCCCCTTTTGGCCCCTCATCATAACACACGTTTAAATTAAACATTTTAAATAAGAATACGATAAAAATTAATTAAAACATACCGATTGAGTATTAGTTCGGTTGTGAGTTTGAGCGGGTTGAAGTGCGTTTATTCTTTTATTTAATGATTGGGATAAATTATGGATAATTCTAAATATTGTATTAACTTAAAAATTTTCAAGTACTTTCATAAATACAATTTAGATTATAATAATATGCAAGTGTTAAAAAGAGAGAGATGTGATGAGCAGATACACATTAGCCCCCACCTCCCATTCCATGAATTTCTTTTTTTCTTACTTTATTAATTATTTTGGGGGTGATTTCATATGCTAAAATTTAAAAACTAGCCAACCGGCAAATATATCTTTGGACCAATTCTATGGGACATACATTTGATTGCTAACGGCCACCACTGGCTGCCCCCTGCCGGAAGTAGTGGGGCGAAGGGATTCTTTTTATTTTTTTATATGTGAATCAATACAATGCACGCAACGAAACATGAATAAATATTCACATCATGGGGGTGAGAGGGTTAAGAGTTTCAAGAAGGGATGGCAAGTTGTAAATAAGCTGTTTTTAGCATCGTGACCACATTGCTATTGGTAGTGAGGAATGTTGGTAAAAAGTTTGACAAATCTGTATTTGGTTCTTAAAAACCCAAGGAATTTAATTATATTATTATTTTCTTAAAATCTGTTAAAAGAGTTGGAAACTCACAAATCAATGTCGAATTTGGGTGAGGATGTTCAGACAGATGACATGGACCAGATCCGAACATAATGCGATATATAATATGGCTCAATACCCCTTCAACCTCTCTTCTTTTCAATACATAAATACCTCTAAATTATTCCAATTTACTATTTCTAATATCCATGCCACCTCTTGTCTTGTTCAATGTAATGCAATTTGATTGTTTCCCACCGACTCAACTTTTAATTAAAAGAAATTTCTCGTTAAAAGAAAAAAGACAACCACAAACCCGAACATGAAAACACGAAGGATACCAAATAAAAATAAAGAGTCACTGGAATCACTTATTTCATTATGATTTGTCAAGACCCTGGCCCATCACTTGATGTTTTTCTTTTTATATATTTCACTAGGCCCATATGTTTGTATTCTCAAATCTCTCTTTAACGAGAGGTACACAGAGAGTAGGTGGCCCAATCCTTTTCAAGGCCAGGGAATGGAGCAGTTCGGAGGTTTGGTATTGTAGCAAACTCTTCTAATCCACTTACCACAAAAAACTATATATATACGAATGAACGTACATGGAAGGATTTATAGCTATATCTACCTGGGAAATGGCAGGGCACCAACAAAAGGGAAATCGAGCACCCGCCTTCAGCTCCATTCCTCTGGGAGGCGGCGCGAGGATTCGCAAACAAAAATAGGAAACCAGCATTATCCTATCATGATGGCTGCAACCATACCGATGAACTAGTGGTCTTCAGAATTGATCTCAGAACATTTGGTTCCAAATGGCTACTCTTGGCGTCTCACAGCTTCCTTGTTGACCGATGGTACAAGCAGCCATGCAACTAACATTCTAACAACTTCATGGGAGAAGTCAATGCTAAGATTCAACCTTGCATGCCAGCATATTCTTCTGATCAATGCAATCAGCTTGAATTTAAAAGAGTACTTTCAATAGATGATGAAAAGTGGGCTTAAATTTGTTTATAAAAATACTTGGAACATTGTAATACCTGAAATACAGTAACTAAGTACAAATTTAAATATCTAATCCAGTTTCTTGATTATAATATATCACTGGCTCTGATTTGGCCGCATGCAAAGCAAAAGAGGGTTTCTACAAAAAGGCAAAACTCAGTTGCACGATCGCCCCTATGTTTATATACTTTCAGAAGATCTGGAGACGGAAAATAGCCCCTCAAAACGAACAAAAGTGGGAAACCTCTCAAGACAGATAGCTTTAAAGGGTGTTCAAAGAAATGACTTCTCGGAACCGAGCAAACCATTGAGCATCAGATGAGTTGGTCTCCTGTGGGACTTGCTGCCTTTGTTGCGGCTCCTTTTGTGACCGCTGCAGTCCTTCGTCTACGATAAACCGAGCATAGTCGACTGGTTTTGCTGGAGCTGAACAGAGCTTAGGTGCTGGAGCCGATGGAAGAAGGGAGACCAAAGCCCTGGCAACCTCATGCATGGTTGGTCTCTCAGACAGTTGTCGCTTAGTGCACAACAAAGCAAGTTGGAACGTCTTTCGGACATGAGTCAAGTTCATGCATGTAACTGAGACTTCTGGATCAACCGCTTCCATCACCGTATTATCATCAGCCTTAGACAGTATCTACATAACAATGAACACCAAAAATATTAAAAGGCTTGCCACTGGACCGAGTTTTGACAGCGGGGTAAAGCTTCAAGTTAAACTCACCAGTTGATGTAAATTCGATTCATTGTCCACAGCCTTTTTCCCGGTCAGAAGCTCTAGAAGAACAATGCCGAAACTATAAACATCTGATTTTTCATTAAGACGCGAGGTACGGGCATATTCCGGGTCAATATAGCCTATGGTTCCCAGAACATAAGTAGATGTGTGTGTCTTTGTTGATGGTAGGCACTTGGCAATCCCGAAATCAGACAGATGAGCCTCAAAATTCTCATCTAGAAGAATATTCGAGGACTTGACATCCCTGTGAATAATTCGAGGGCTGCAATCATGGTGAAGATAAGCAAGCCCTTGTGCTGCTCCAACAGCAATCTTCAACCTTGTTTCCCAGTCAAGCTTCACCTTTTTGGACAGCCCTGCAGCGCGTTAATTGACATGAATCAGAAATTGCTAAACAGTACAATTATACAAGATCGAAGAAAAATGCATGTCAACAAACCATGTAAAAGATCCCACAATGAGCCATTCTCCATATAGTCATAGAACAGAAGGTTCCCATAAGGAGATAACGAGTAGCCATGCAAGCTGACAATGTTCCTATGTCTTATGTTGCCAATGGTTTCGAGTTCAGTCTCGAACTCCCTCAAGTTGTTTGGGAAATGGGTGTAGAGTCTCTTAATTGCAATTGGACGGGAATTTTTCAAAGAACATTTGTATACCGTGCTAGAAGCACCATAGCCTATGATATACTTATCACTCAAATTATCAGTGAATCTCATTATATCATCAAAGGTATGAATAGCCATATCCATGTGAAGAACAACCAGCTTCGGCGGATGCGCAACAGATTTCATAGGACCCTTCATCACTTGCTTCTGTTGGTTCGACTTATAAATCGCAAGAATGGTCATAGCCACCAAACTGATGAAGCCCAAAGTCATACAAACAACAGCAGCTCGGGAGAAAACTGCTCGAGAACATAAAGCAAGAGGAAGTGTTAATGAAAGGATAATCAAATAAGCTCAATGACATCACAAGATGATACCTCTAGACTTTGGCATAGATGGGCCACATATTGATCCCAACCAATCTCCACAGAGCATCGGGTTTCCTAGGAAGCTGACAGCCATATATAAACGAATTAATAATCTAATTTGAGAGGGCTTTTAAAACAAAAAAAAAGAGTAAACTTGCATACCTATCGGATGAAAACCGGGAGAAGTTTCTTGTCGGAGGTATGATGCCGGATAAGTTATTGTACGACACATTCCTGGGGGAGTAGTTAAACATATTCAAAACAATTCCAAAAAAAAGTAGAATGAACTAAAGTACAAGAAAAACAGAACACAATCTTAGAAGAAAAACGGAACACAATCTTACATGTTAGTAAGACTGAAACAATTTGTAAGCTGCTCAGGGATTTCACCTTGCAACTTGTTGTTCTTTAGTATGCTGTGATTTCAGAAAATGACTTAATGGCATTAGCGGTAGAACACTGAACATAAATACTAGAACAAGCACAAGAAACAAACTTACAGAGAAACAATATTTTGCAGCTGACCAAACTCTACAGGAATGTTGCCAGTTATACTATTGAATGAGAGATCACTGCAAAGGCAAATGCAGATAAGTTTATTCAGAGTATCAAATAGGCAGTGAAACTGGTCTTAAAGTCGCAAAACCTTCTTACATGATTTGTATGCTTCTGAGATTCCCAAACTCGGCAGGCAGTTGTCCATCAAGTTTGTTATCACTCAAGTTCCTGCAAATGTAAAAATAAACTAAAGAACCGTACTAGTATGAAAATAACATGGACTGGGAAAATAATACATCGACGTAGCTCACAGTGTAAGAAGATGCTCCAGTTCACCTATGGAAGCAGGTAGAGGGCCTGAAAAGTTGTTGCTGGATAGATCCCTGCAAGCACAACCGTCCCACAAAGAAGTTCAGTATAGAACAGAAACCTAAACTTATTTTTTTTTTTTTTTTGGGGGTAAAAGGCTAATTCACTTACAAAGTATCAAGATTAATGATATGTCCAAGTTCGATGGGTACCCGGCCTTTGAAATTGTTCAAGGATAGATTTCTAAACACCCAAATATGATCAATCTGTTAATTAGACAATTCTTTGACGACAAATGAACAAATATTCTGGGCTTTAACCAAATTATAAAACTTACAAATAGGTTAAGCTCTCTAAATTCTGGAAGCCTGGTGGAATAGACCCATTTAGGCGATTACCATGCACATTGCTGCATGAAAATTTGTTGAGCTGATTCAGTTTTTAACATTTTAATGAAATGCACATAAAGACTTTGAACATTCAAATGGTATCTTACAACTTATTCAGAGCAGTGCAGGAGCTGATGTTATGCGGAATGGGTCCTTCTAAATGATTGTTGGCAAGATTCCTGAGAAAGCAGTGGTAAATTAGATGGATAATAGCAAGAAATAAATAAATTTGAGGTGAAAAGTGATAAAAACCTACAATTCAAACAACTGCTCCAGCTTTCCGAGCTCGGCAGGGATAGAACCAACGAGTTGGTTGTCATTTAATTGTCTGCATAACGATTAACATTGTCAAAGTCCAATAAACATCTTGGATAAGTGAATGCTACCACTTACACAATGGCTACAATTGCTGAAATTTATAAGGTATGGCAACTCACAAGTAACTAAGTTTTGACATATTGCCCAGCTCTGGTGGAATTGGACCGGTCAACTTGTTCCCATGAAGGTACCTGCCTCGGGATACCAACAATTCAGTGTACAGAAAGCAGAAAAAAAATAAGTTCATTAGGCTATAAAAACACACAATTTTCCAGTGAACGATAAATTGCCGAGTATTGGTGGAATATGCCCGACTAGTTCATTCTCACTCAAGTCCCTGGAACAAAAGAAAAGTTCAGAACAAGATTAAGCTACGTAGTATAACATGTCTAAATCGGAATTTTTTGGCCAACAAAATTCTACTCAGATTTTGGAAAAACAAATTACTTACAGTACTGCAAGGGCCTGCATTAAACCGATGACCTCCGGGATATTCCCAGTAAGCTTATTTCCTTGAAGTGACCTATCATGAGAATATTAGACTTGTGTGGATAAACTATACATAATTTGCAAGACCCTGAGCAAGATAATAAATATGCCTCGAAGAAACTCACAAAGTTGCAACTTGAAGGAAACCGATATTGTACGGTATCTCCCCGGTAATCCGATTATAGGAAATGTCCCTAAAATTCCCAATAATGTAGGTTTAAAAAATAAAGCAACTTAATAATAAACCAATAATGCCAGTAAATCATAATAAACCAGCACAAACTGATAAAGGTACCCATTCAACTTACAAGATTTCAAAGCTTGTACAATTACCAATGCTGTCCGGGATGCTACCGCTTAAATTGTTTCCCCGAACATCACTGAAAGCAATTAGATTTTTGCAAGTTACAAGAAAAACAAAAAATAAAAATAATAATAAATAAACTATGGATGATCGGTACTTACAAATACCATAGGCCAGTCAATTGACATATATCAGGTGAAAGCGTTCCAATCAACATATTGCCGCGCAAGCCACTATATAAAGCAACCAATATCACATGAATACAAGTAATAGTTCAAAGGAACCTCGGATTTAGACTTTACAGTTATGTAAGGCATCCAACATAAAAAAATCTCAATAATCATGGAACTAAAACTTACAGATACTGCAAGACTTCATTCCAGTAGATTAGCCTCGGTATCTCTCCCGTAAGCTGGTTTCTTGCTAGATCACTGAAAGTTCAAAATCACATAAAAAACTTATAGCAAGCTTTCATCTTAACAAAGCTTCTGAGAATATTGAACGATGTAATAGAACATAATTAACTCACAGAGTTTTCAGGTTCGGAATCTGGGTTAAGGTCGAAGGAATAGGACCTGTTAGCTGATTGTTCTTCAAATTCCTAAATGGACGGATCACAATTACATTGCTACAAACAACCTAATGCATTATCCGGAGAAAAAAAAAGGGCCAAGAAGCAGCAAATTATACATACAAAAATTCGAGCCGCTTGAGTTTGGATATGGAGAAAGGTATGTCACCATACAAAAGATTGTCAGATAAGTCCCTGCATTTTAAGATAAAAATCAGACATAACCAATCAAACACCATAAAAACACAACCGAACAAACCAAGACATACAGATAAACAAGCGAACCACAGTTTCCAATCTCATCTGGAACTTGTCCTGTCAATTTGTTCCCCATCAAGTCTCTGCCATGATAGAAAACACAAGGTTATCAACAAGCAAATAAACACCTAGAATTGAAAAATAAAAAATTCTTAAAAAGGCATACAAAGAGCGCAAGCTCCTTAAATCACCAATGGCCGGTGAAATCTCCCCGCCAAGAATCAAATTTGACAAGTTCCTGAAACCAAACATAAAAAAAAAAGCACCAATATCAACATCAGTTCAAACACATAGCATGGTAACCCCGAAATAGTATAAAAAATAAAGAAAAAACTCACAGGGAAACCACAGCAAGGCTAGAATTGTCACAGAAAACACCACGCCAAGCACAAAAGTCAAAATTGTTAACATCATCCCAGTCGAGCAGTACATTTGCCACATTGCTAAATGATGCCTTTATCGACATCAACGCCTTCCCTACACCCACCATTTATACTCTATATATCAAGTACTGGTGCACAACAGCAACAAGAGCTGGAAATGTAAAGAAATCAATACACTTCTCTAATGTAAAGCGTCTTAGTGGCTTAAAACACACTATCTCCTCTGTCCCCATAACAGATAATGTTAATGACAATGAAAGTTGAGAAAACACTCGGACCAAGAAAGAAGGAAATCGAATTCCCAGCTTAATGCTTCCAAAATGTAAGGAATATTAGTTTACAGCACTTCTTACGTGCTCTTGAGCTTAAATACACAAGCTATAACAGTGAAAAATCTTTTCCCACAAGGAAAACAATTACCCCAAATGATTTCAGCTCTCAAACACATTGTAACACGCTCAATAGCTACATTCACTAACTAAACCACCCAGAAATGGAAAAATAAAAAAGAGTACCTTCGTCATTGAGTGAAGAAGCATGAGAACAAAGAAGAAGAAAAAGAAGAAAAGCTATCACCATTACTAAAAGCTCCTGCCTTTTCATTATCTTCTTCAGCAACACCCCTTCATTTCTCAAAACCTCACCCGACAACGCTCTAAAACAAAATCCAATAACGACGATGATGAGCCAAGAGACCAAGAAAAAGAAAGGTTGCTACTTTGTTTTGACAAACCAAAGAAAAAAGCTTTAAAAAAAAAACAGGGTCGGGTTTATTACGCAGACAGAGAGAAGGAAGAAAGAACAGGCTTTTAGCGTGAAGCCGTGAACTGCAAGGAAACAGAGATGTTATTAAGAGAGAGAAAACAAAAACAGAGTACAATACACAAAACACACTTTGTGTTTCTCTCTCTCTTTATCTATCTCTAGCTGTATCTGTCTGTGTCTGTCTATCTCAAAACAGACTGTGAAAGACACAAGAAACTATAAAAGACGTTGTAAACGGCGGTGAAGGGACGTTTGGCGACTTCACTTCAGATTATAAAAATTTACTACTGAGTCTCTCAGACCAAGCTTGATTTAACGGAATGGGATTTTATTCCGAGTTTTTTTATTATTTTTTGGATAATGTCTTCTAACCGTGGTACGTTGGCAATAAAACCAATTTCTTTTGGTTAAAATATAACATTGGTCCCTGTAATTTTAATAATTTGTAAGTACATCTCAGTACTTATATTTTCATCCATTTAATTTTTTACTTTTCAATTTTAAAATTTAAGTTTAGTTATTAATACTGTTAATTTTTATTTAAATTTGTTCTGACATTTTAAATAAAAATATTAATAACATTATAATTAACTTAAATTTAACAAAATAATTTTAATAGTTAGACCTAAAATTTAAAATTTGAAAAGTAAAAAATTAAAAATTAAATTTCAAATTTATAAAAAATATAACAATTTATGATAAAATTTTAACCATCTTTTTCTTTTGATCACATTGTGGCTATTTAATTTAATACTAACATATAATGCTTTTTTTAATTATATTTAATGTGAGCGAAGTCACAAAATACAACACCTCAAGCTCAGCTTGAGGTGTATGAGTCCATGTTATTATTTTAATTATAATATTTTTTATTAAGTTATATAAAATTGAGATATTTAAATTATTAAATTTTATTTTTCTATAATAAAATAACTAATAAATAAATATATTGATATTGGTGAAGGATTTGATTTGAAGATTAATGATTGTTCATGTTGTTGAGGTCAACGAGCGTATTATATCAATGGTCGAGGATTAGGATAGTGCCACGGGAGGCACTACTTAAAAAGGAGAAATTTATAGTTTTTACTTTTTAAAATGTATTAAATTGTAAGTTAGTACATAACCTCCAAAAATGATTATTTTTTATTTAGTTCTCTAAAATTACTAATTAATACAATATTGAAATTACATTTTAATTATTGTAAAATATATAATGCAATTCTAACCTCTCAAGAAAATTTATAATTTTAATCTTATTAGTGATGATAACAATGGATGACCAGACCATGAGAGACGAGAGGAAAAAAATTGATCGTGAAAGTAATGAGTTAGGTGAGAGTATGGGGTAAAAAATGAGTGAGCATGCTATTTCTTAAGGTGAGAGAAAGATTATATAAGTTGATCATGTGGGACACATGGTTGCCTCTATATGGATTAACTTGTCTTTTCTAAGATCATTGTTAGGCGCATAATATGCCATTATCCAAGTTGTAAGGTATCTAAATAATAACTTACTTATTAAGACTAATTGATTTACGTGTTCTTTAAATCTAAGTAAAATAATATCTCTCCAAAACTAGATTAATGAAACCTAGGAGAGAGCTAGAATGGTAAAAGATAGTTCAAAGTGAAGGTAATTTGATAGTGATAGAACTCCTTATATATAACATATATTTGGTACTTAATTTTAACTAATTTACCCAACAAATTTTATATAAATTGATATAAAAATCAAACCATTAATATTTATTTTATCAAATAACAATTAATTTTTTAAATAAAGATAAATATCACATTTATATATGAACATTAGTTTAGTATGCAAATTGAAACATGAACTTTGAATTTATGCAATTATACGCATGATAATTGAATTGTGATTTACATGTATATATAAAATTTTAATTTTGATTCAATGATATATATTTAAAGAGACGAATAAATACATTTATTTTATATCGGATTAATGTAATTGTTTGTATATGCAATACATTAACTTAAAATGGTGTTAGTTCAATAATATTATTAATAATTTGTAAAATAAATAAATTTAAAATTTATATATAAATTTACACAAATTGAATTAAAATTATAAATACTTAAATTGAAAATTAAAAACATAAAATGCGATTTGAATTTTGGAACGTTATGGAAGCATTAATGCAATGCCGAATTGGCCTGAAAACAAAACAAGAAAATATGAATATTTCTTCCTTAACGAATAGAGGGTAAATTTGTACGTGGAATCTGTCTTATGTTGCAAGAAATAAATTCTGAAACTAAACACACAGATAATATGTTAATGTACTGTTGGAAAGTGCATTTAAGATCCCTACGCAAATGAGCTAAAATAAAAATAAAAAAGTTAAAGAAAATTAGGTCGGTCCAAGAGGGGGGACTTTTACCTTATTCTATATTTTCAAAATGAATAGAGTTCAATAATTTTACAATGATTGAATTTAGGGTTCAAAAAATTACTGAAATTTACTTTATGTATGATGAATAATACAACGAAGTTGTTGATTCACATTAAATGGATTATGGTCCTCACTATATTTTATTATTATGGCCCTCCTGACTTTGACTCCATTAATTTATATCACATAAAAACTATGTAAATATTAAACAAATATTTAAATTGTCAGAATTAAAAATTTTGATAATAAAAACAATCTAAAATATTAAATATTAAAGTTAAAAATATATTTAAAATTAATATGAGAAAACTTAAAACAAACATAGGATAGACAATTATATACAAACAGGGTTTAACAAAATTTTGAATATTCCAAATTAAATCAAACTTAGACCAACATAAAACATTTCATTTATAGATACTCAACCCGAATTTATGAACAGGAGATTAAATTCTTAATTTAAAAATAAAAATAAAAATAAAAATATATACTTGGAGCATATTTTAGTTTAAAATTTCCCTTGCCATCCTATCCCATGCATTCTCTTGCCACGTTCATTATTTATTAAATATTAGTTATATTAATTAATATTTTTTGTTAATCTTTATTGGGATTGGGTCCCACTTTATGACTTCTGGTTCAAAATCTAAGATATATCCCCGTCCGTCTGATCCTGTTTTGTTTGTTTCCAAAGCTCCCTCTGCACAAAAGATTGTCCCCTGCTTTCAAAGTAAGAACACAAAATTAGGAAATAAATAATATAAATTTTGAATTTATAAATTTTAAAGGACTAAAATTAAAATATACTATTTTTAAAAAAAGTTAAAATATAAATATATCATGTATTAATTAATGGTTTCCTCGTTTTTAAGAGATCAAAGATTTTTTTTTTTGAAGGGGTTAATATATTATTTCATCGTATATTACTTTATAATTATATTATTTTTATAGGGGTTGAATTGAAAATTTTTCAATTAAGATCTTAATATTTATCGCTAATTCAAACATTAAAGATAAAAACATTGAAAAGTACAATCATAAATCTCAAAAATTAATTTCTATAAATTAAAAATAAACATGAAATATATATTAATTTTATAAAAAATAATTGTGAATGTTGGTAAATTTTTAGAATTTTAAATATATGCATTGATATTCAAATAATTTATTCATACTTCCATTTTCAAATTTAATTATTTGACAATTTTTACTGAATTTAATTGTTAATTGTCTTATTACAATTTTTAAATAAAGATATAAATAATTACGAAAACTCACAAAATTTTAAAATTATTGTTAACTATTTCTTGCATTGAGAAACAATTCAAGAAAAAGATAAAATAATAAAATAATTAGAACTTCTTAATGACCGTTTTTAGGTGCGTATATATTATCTTTGAGGGAGGTAGAGACGTTGAGGTAACCGAGGCACTAAGATCACCATCCATCACATCATCAACAAACCGAAAGCCATGTGGCCAAATCGTAGGTTACCTAGTAATTGTATGTGGTCTAATAAAAGCTGACAGATAGCTGAGCTGAGCCGAGCTACAACTTAGCTAACTAGGCGTAGTATGGGTGGACTGCTGAGCCCACCGTGAGACTGCGGCTAATAAATTAAAAAGATAAAATAATAGGTTGTCCTTAAATTTGATGGTTTTTCTTATGTGAATATATCGAATTTAATTTTTTATTTATTATAATATTATATTTCCATTATATTGCTTTGAGTATTTTTTTAATTTTAAAATGTTTCACTAAAAATTTAATAAAATAATTTTAATTTTGTTAATTTTAAAATATAAAATATAGATAAATTAGACTAAATTACCCAAAAAGCCAATTTTCAAACAAATTTATAGAAATGAGCAGATTAAAACTCCTCCTTTCTATTACTTTCACATAAAATTTCTTAATAATTTAACAAAAATTTTCTACAATTTCTTCTTAGAACTCTCAAATTTCTTATGAAATTTCTCAAAGCTCTTTATAATTTGTTATTTACTTTTTTTCTTTTAGTAATATAATTTCAAAACACTTGATCATATTAGCAATGGCCAATGGATTAATTCGTCTCGATCATAAACATATCTCTATCAAACAAATAAAAATAGTAACGGTTTATTTTAAATTTTGAATATTATTTAATATTTTTATTTATGTAATTTTAATTAATTTTAATTTTGAATATTATTTAATATTTTTCATTTATGTAATTTTAATTAATTTGTATTTTATAATTTTTATAACATCGTAGATCGGTGTTAAAATGTTATATTCGTAACATGCCTAGTCCGCCATCACCGTTGATAAAAAATTACTTGAGGGAAGCGAGTTTTTGGCACGTGGATAGACCGGAAGTGCAAGTTGGACTCGAAACTCATCATTGCGTTAATAGAGAGGTGGACATTGGAGACACACACATTCCATATTCTATGTGGAGAGTGTACTATCACTTTGGAGGACGTCCAATTACAATAAGGATTGCGGTGGATGGGGCCGCACTCACCGGGTCCGTTTAATCTACTAATTGGGGAGCCATATGCTACGATCTTTTGGGTGCGATTCCGGATAATATTTACGGGGTTCGGATAGAGATGGGCTAGTTACGAGATACATTCCCGGAGTCGGGGAATGATTCGACTAAATTAGAAATAATACGATATGCTCGGGCATACATTCTTGAGATGATTAGAGGTTATCTGATGCCAAACTTGTCACGAAACCTCGTACATCCGAGGTGGTTGCCGAAACTCTTTGATTTTAGAGCAACTGGCAAACTTAGTTGAGGGTCTGCTGTGTTGGCAACATTGTACCGGGAGATTTGCGGGGCGACGCCTCCAAATAAAGCAAAAATTGGTGGTTGCCTATCACTACTACAATCATGAGCTCGGTTTCGCTTTCCATTTTTACGTCCTCAAGTGAACCACCCATATATATTCCCACACATAATAAGGTAAATTTTTATTTGATTTTACAATTATTCCATTGATTTAAAATAAAATTGTATGTTGGAAATTTATTTAATTAGGTGGAACCTGTAATACCCCTAACCCGAGACCATCGCCGAAATAGGGTTAAGAGGTATTACGATCAATCAGAACATTTAACATCTAGAATTTACGACACAAAGTCAATCATTATCAATCACATTCAATTACAATCATGGTGTCTCTTATCAAGGTCTACAAGACTTAATTCACATGATAAACAAGGGTTGGGACTAAACCAAACACACACATAAATTCTCGAACATTTAAAATTTCCATCTAAGATTCAGGGGATACACACCCGTTGGAGGAGACCATGTGCCCTCCACGGCTCTAGACACCCCCATGTGTCCTCTCGTGTTCACAGACTGACTATACCAACACGGCCACTAGGCACGCCCGTGTGCCATGACCGTGTGCTACTAAGCCATATACTGACTTCCCTACCACGGCCACCAAGCACACCCGTGTGCCATGGCCGTGTACTCTTAGCTAGCTACTGACTTGTACACCACGGTTAGCTAACACCCTCGTGTCGAGGCCGTGTGCTACTAAGCTACATTCTGCCAATTCACCCACGGTCTTTAGGCATGCCCGTGTGCCATACAACCGTGTGACATTTTAGGCCATTTACAATGCCAAAATACCACCCACTTAGGGTCAATCCTATAAGCACATATAAGCATCTTTATACACACAATTTGGCAACCATTTCCTATCATATAATCTATCTATCAATTCATACAGTCTCGTTTTCAATTATAACAACTCAATAACTAACATATACAACTTAAACATATTCAATACTAAACATCATTCTTTCCCAAATTCACTAAATCATATTAGCATTTACCATCACAAAGATTTCCATTCATAAGTCAATTTCTCATCTCACAATCCATGCTAAAAGATATATCACATATACCAAAACCATTCATGCTAAAACTAGCACATATCTAACCACATACCATGACTACTTACAAATATCAAACATGATTCAAATGACTAGCCTATACATGCCATATTTTAACTATGTACATCTTTCCAAAATACCCCAAAATAGTTTGCCGATAGTGTGAGTGAGACGCTGATGATCCCCTGATCCGAACTAGCTTTACTAACACTGTAAAGCAGAGAAAGAAATCACACAGTAAGCTTTCTAAAGCTTAGTAAGTTTGATATACAATATAATCGTGTCATTAAACCAAACCAATATAATCAACAACCATCACATAGATCATTGCTCTCTTATCCATATTATATCATCCCTAGTCAATATGCTCATTCATTCATCTATAGTTTTATCTATAAATTCATCAACCACAAAGGTTCAAGACATACATTGGCTAACACATAGTTATTCAATTTCCAAGCTATTTAATGCTCAATATTACTTGTTGATCATCCTTTAATATTCAATCAACTTATTCGCACACTAAGTGTTATATATATGGTCAGTACATATTAGTTATTGCACACTTAGTGCCAAATTTTCCAACCGACTTATCTCGGTAACGCACACAGAGTGCCAATTCTATAAGCCGAAGCTTTCATAACATCGCACACACAGTGCTGTTCTTTTCTGTTTCGATTTTAATATCGCACACTTAGAGCCCTTAACTAAACCCTTCACATAGCATCTCAATTTCATACACATATACACATTCATTTCATAATACAAATGTAACATTCCGAAATAGGGCCTAAACGGAATAGTGGTTGCGAAACCATGAATCCAAGCTATAAAAGTTTATTATGATTAATTATTATGATTTATCGAGTGATTAAATACATGTGTTAGAGTATTGATAAGAAATTTTATTAATTTCATGCTTAAATTGCCTATTAGGACTTGTTTGCAAAAGTTGATAAATAGGGTTCTAATTTATAGAGTACTTGATTGAAATGGGGTTTGAAGTAGGAGTCCTTAAATGGTAATTAGACCATCATATTTTCATGGACAAAATGGACATATATAGGTAGAAAGAACCAAAGTTTTTAATGAAGGGTAATTTAGTCATTTGGTAATAAAAAGGAATTAAAAGGAAAAAGATGAAAAATATGCTCATCTTCTTCATTAGGCCGAATTTTCAAGTGGTCACCATAGCTAGGGTTTGTTTCAAGCTTCCAAGCTCCATAATAAGTGTTTCCAAGCCCGTTTTAATGTTCTTTACATTTTGAAGCCCCAGTAGCTCGATTTAGCTTATTCTATCAAGAATTCATGCTAGGGTTCATATTTGGAAAAATACCCATAGGTGAAATGTGTTTATTTTGATGTTTTATGTTAGAATATGAAGTCTGAAATTATGTTAAACAATTTTTTCTAAGTGATTTTAAGTGAAAACGAGTAAAACGGCTTAATCGGTAAAAATACCTAATGTTCATAAGTATAAGCTAGAGTGAGAATTTGATGTTGCCATAGAAGGGAAAAATGATCAGCATGTCATAAAACATAAGAATAAGGATAAATTTTAATTTCCGAGCTTTGGGAAAAATGTGTAAATATGTAAAAGTTTAGGGGCAAAATTGTAATTTTGCCAAAGTTAAGAGTTAAGGACTGTTTTGATGAATGTGAGTATTAAATAAGCTAAATTTGCTATTATAGATCAAGAAGAACGAAATCCAGAGTTAGATCAAGGAAAGAAAAAGATAGAGGACTAAATCGATATAGTTGATCATATTTTGTTTCGAGGTAAGTTTACGGTAAATAAATGCAATATTCTATTATTTTATATTTAATACTGTTAAATTCCAACATTTACATATTTATCCTGTAAATGTATTATTTAAAGACTCAAGTATGAATTGACGAAAAAGCTATCCCAGGAAGTTCCGGTTGAACCTTAGGAATGTATAGGATACAAATGTCATGACATTAGGGTTTAAGGAAATCATGTAAGACCATGTCAAGACATGGCATTGATATGTTACTATAAGGCAAAGGTCCATGTAAGACCATGCCAAGGCATGGCATTGGTGAGTTCATAAGGCAAGGATACCACGTAAGACCATGTCAAGACATGGCCATGGTTAAGTTTCATAAGGAAAGGTACCCGTATCCTTAGTATTCCAAGTGGTTCAACGGAAAATTCAAAGAGTATACCAAAGTAAATGTAAGACAAGTTCAAGCTAAAAAGGTAAGGTAAGGCAAATTCATGTTAAAAGGTACAGTAAGAATACAAGTTTAAGTATATTGAGTTAAAAGCTTAAGTAATCTTGATAAGAAAAGAAGAAGATAATTGATTAAGAATGTTGTTATTTATTTACATGTAAACTTACTAAGCTTTATGCTTACTCCCATTCTTTAATTTTTTTTATAGTATTACAAGCCAACTCGGGAATCACAAAGACGTCGGAGATCGTTACGCACTATCAAAGGGTTATATTGGTATTTTGTGACTCGAACGTTTTAAGTTATGGCATGTATAGGGACTTAGCCATTTTGTGTGTATGTCCTTATGATATGGCTTAAGATTGGCTTGTAAATGTTTGCTAATGATTAGCCATTAAAATGGTTAATTAAGAACATGTTTTGGATGCTATGAAATGCCTAGTTGATAGTTATTTTAAAGAAATTATGTAATTATATGCAGGGAACAGTTTGGACAGCAGCAGTGACGTGATTTTGAAAAATCACCAAAACTAGTAGAAATGGAATTATGTTGGCCATGAGATACAGAATTAAAGCTTATTGAGTCTATTTTTATATGAAAGAAACGGTGTAGGCAAAAGAATTGTATATTATGAGATAATTGATTTTTAGTACAGAGGGGTTAGAACTATCGGTCTGTGTAACAGGGGAGATTTTAACTAATAAACTGTACTAATTGGCCACACCAAAAATTCTGGAAAAATTATTGTAAGAATATATACGAGTCTAGTTTCAGGAAAAATTTACGGATCTAGATTTTGAGTTTCGTAACTCAAGTTATGATTGATTTACTTAACATGACGCAGATGGACAGTTTCAATTTTTATGCCCCGAATCAGTAAGTTAAGTTTAGTAATGCCTCGTGCTTGACTCCGGCAAGGGTCTCGGGTAAGGGGTGTTACAACAAAAACATATGTTAATAACATGTATTATATCCGAACTTACCTCGGATGTCAAAATACCGACAGGGTCTATTAATCGAGCACTTTCTCTTTGCCTCGATCTCGATCTCGATCCAAACCTCTCCTCTCTTGGTCTATATACATTCAAATTCAGTCCATTCAATCACTAACTCATTCAATTTAGTCCAAACACGTATATTTAGGGCATTTTACAAAATAGCCCTCATATTTTCATATTTTGACACTTTAGTCCCTAATTCACAAAATCATCAAATTCATAAAATTTCACCTAGTACAAGCTTAGCTGAATTTTCACTATACTCATACAATCCCACACATTTCATTTATTTCACAATCTAGTCCTTCAAAATGCTATTTTCATAATTTAGCCATAATTAGCTAAATTCATCAAAATTTCAAGAACAACACATGTTCATTAAACACATATCTTTCATTTAACACCAACACGCATCACAAAGATCCTCATTTCATCAATGGCACATTCCATAAATCTCATCAATTTACAAAATTACAACATGGGTTTTGTAAAGCACAAAGCAACGATTACGGAAACGTAAAAATTATCAAAAACCGATCTCAAAACATACCTCAATCAAGCCTAGCAAGTGTCGAAATTTCAAAAGCTTCAATAGCTATTCTCCCTTTCAATTTTTGGTGAAAGAAATATGAGAAAATGGCCATCTTTTTGCTTTGTTTTTTTATTATAATAACTTATTAAACAAATACCAACTTTTCCTTTTTATAAAACATATAAAACAAATTAGAAATATGGTTATCTAGTCATTTAACACCCCAATAACTTAAAAATGGTGTATTATCAACATAAGACCTCCACCTTAAAAAACCACCCATAATTTGATACTTATAAATCAGCACACAGCTTTTACACCTTATGCAATTAAGTCCTTTTTCATAAATTAGCACACAGTCGATAAAATTATCACACAAAATTTTCACACAGGCTATACTACAAATCATTCATACAGAAAATATCATTAAAATATTTTTATGACCTCAAATTTGTGGTCTCGAACCACTATTCTGACTAGGGTCTAAACCAGACTGTTACAGAACCATCCAACGAGTTATGTTGGAATACCTACCGCTCTTTAAGATATACGACTTCTATTAAACCAACGGTCGGAAGCGCAAGTAAGTATTAAATAAAATATATACACATAAAATAGTCATTTCATATTTAGTATTTAGTATTATGTATATAACTAATATTTTTATCCCGTTCATATAGTTTTAATGGACACCATACGAGGATCCAGCAATACGGGCAACAATTCCGGAATAATTCTTTCAAAATATGAACATTTGGCATATTAATGTCCCATTAGTCAACTATGCTACTGCAGATATGCACCAGACGGATATAGTGTTTCGACAATTTGGATTCTGACAACTGATTCTTGAGGAACCTGAAGTGCTCGATGAGCAGCACAAAATCGACTTACTACTAATCTAATCTTAATTGTGTAATACCCAAAAAATTTTTACAAGAAGATATTATCTTTAATATAGTAAAATAAGGAAATAAAGCGACAAAAAGAAAAATTTGGATTATGTCAACATTCGAAGTATATTATGATATATTACATTATTAATTCAAGAAAGGACTAAATTGTAAAGTGAGAAAAGTTTTGTTGCCAAGTGTAAATACTCAAAATTTGAGGGTTAAAGTGTAAATATGAAAAGTTAAAGGACCAATAGTGAAAATATTTTAGGGTGGAATAATCTAGAAACTAAGGAAAATGGATGAATTGGGACCAAATTGAATAGGTAAAGAATTTTGAGGGACTAAATCATAATTTTACCAAATTATGTGATGATTCAAGGATGGAATTTTAAAAGATCACGAAGGGAAAAATGGTCAATTGGAAAGAGAGAGAAATCTAGAAAGTAATGATGATATTGATGATATTTTATAATTATTAGATAAATATTATTTTATTAATATTTTGATAAGATATTTTATTATTTATCATTATTTTATTATTATTTATGTAATATATAAGGAAGAAAAGATGATGAATTATCATCATCTCTTTCCCATGCAAACCAACGTGAGAAGAAGAGAAAGAAAAGAAAGTTGCTTTCTTTACAAATTAGTCCTTTCATCAAAATCCACCATTTTCACTTAGAATTCAAAAGAATTTCCATAGCCATCAAGAGAGAAAGATGACAAGGAGACTATGGGGAGCAAGAATATCAAGTTTGATTCAAGAAATAGAAGCTGGAGGAGAGAAAATCAAGTTAAATATTGAAATCTATAAAACAAGGTAAGAACATCATGTTTTCAATATATTTTTAAGTTTGATATTGTGGAAAAAGCATGGAAATGATGTTAATGTAGAGTTTTCTTATATAAAGTTTTATGTTCTTGATATGTTAGTGAAGAAAAATAAGAGAAACTAATGGAAAATGTTGTAGAGAAAGGAAATAAAGGTGTTATAAACTTGATAATTAGCATTTTGCATTAAAACAGTTTTGGACAGCAAGAGTAGTCTAACTTTGAAAAATCACCAAAATTGTAGAAATTGAATTAGAGGATGAATAAAATATGGAATTAAATATAATTTAGTCTAGTTTCTTATAAAAGAAATGATGTAAGAAATAAAATTTTAAATCATGAGATATAATAGGTTTTGTCATATAAGGTCAGAATGATTTCGGGTTCCCCTGTCCTGACTTTGGAAAATCATCAAAAATTGGAGAAAAATAATTATGGGTTATAATTTATATGTTTAAAATCCTTAATGAGTCTATTTTCAAAATAAACAAACGGTAACATTATCCAAATCCTGTATGATGAGATAATTAATTTTTAGTGAAGAAGGGTCGGAATCTGTCAGACAGCAGAAAGGGGTGACTTTAAAGAATAAAGCTGTACTTATTGGCTAAACCAAAATTCTAAAACTTTTATGGTAAGAATATAGTGAATCTAGTTTCAGGAAAATTATCATATCTTAAATTGGAATTCTGTATCTCAAGATATAAATAAATTAATGACTATAACGCAAATGAACGACTTTTAAATAAATTTATGAGTAAATAGTGAAATCATAGATAATGTTACTTATAAGAATGTTATATAAATTAAGGATGTGGAATGGAGAGGAGGAGGAGGAAAATATGTATGAATATTCATCTAGCATGGCTAATTTGTAATGTTTTAGGCTTAGGGACTAAAATGAATAAAAGTAAAACTTTATGATTAATTTTGTAAAATGTGGAAATAACCAATTTGCATGAAATGGATTATTTTATTATTTAAAATTGTAAAATTGAATGAAATTATTAATTTAGGTTAAGATCGATTGAAAAATCGATGAAAATAGAAAATTTTCAAAGTGCCCCTAAATCTTGATATTTCTGCAAATTTAGCTAGGTAAGTTCGTGTAACTTAATTATGTGATATAAGGAAATATAAGTTGATGGTACATGAAATATTGATATGATGAATTAAGCATCTTATGTTTATGAATAAACGGCAAGTGAATGATATTTATCATGACATGTAAATATGTGATTATCTTTAATATGTTAATACAAGGTAATTAAGTATGTTGAGACGAGTAATAAATTTAAGTATGACATGACGAGAAAATAAATATGTTTAAGGGACAATATGTTTGATTTTGATTGGTTTCAAATATAAATGCTAGATGAAATAAAATGTCGGATAAATAAATTTGTAATTCGGTAATGCCTCGTACCCTATTCCGGCGTCAAATACGGGTAAGGGGTGTTACAAATTGGCTGTTATTCTAGTCGGAATATATTGAAATTTGGGAAACCGATAAGATCATATACCTAATCGCAAACCGATCATCGTTTGAGTTAGCGTGCACCTTGGATTACATGCCATGATTTTGGATCTATGGCAAGCCATATTTGCTATCGAAAGAGCAGAGGCGTCAGCAAATTCGCGTGGAAAGGGAACGACGGGACCCTTTAAATCCAAGGAGAATAGACGACAGCACGGGCCCATCAACATGCCCACACAATCACCGGCCCAATGCCTCAACCTACGACACCCACATCACAACCGCTTCAGATTATGCCAGGTGCGTATCCTAGCCCTTATATGTATCATAACCCATATATGTTTCCTTTTTCCAGTCATATGCTAGGTTGGAATACATGGCACAATGCATCTCATTTCCTAGTGACTCCGACTCAATCGATGATATATAGACTATCGTCGGCAGAGGGATCGCACGAGGCACCGTCGGGAAGCTCATCTCATTACCGTCGGGGATTGAAACACCTCCGTCGTGGGTGATGCAAACACCTCCACATTCTTTATTCTACCAATGTGGGTTATCCTTTCAACACCCACAATCGGAGGAACTATAATCCCCGCCGTAGCAACCACAACCCCTGCCGGAGCAACCAAGGAGGAATGCAGCGCGTAATCGTCGTCCATCCTCATGTGACATTGATTCCGACCGGTGTATACATTGATTTGTTTTTATTATATTTGTAGAAGTTGTTTCTATATTGTTTCATTTAATAAAAAAGAAGTTGTTTTTTTATTTTATATTTTAATAGTAAATTATTTTTTTATTTTATAATTTTAATAAAATATAAGTTATTTTGAATGAGACGAAATAGAAATAATGTAACATCGTTTCATTACAACAATAATCAACTATTTTGGTTTGGATATGATAGAACTGTATGACCTGGGTTCCTACACCTAGGGGTGTTCAATCGGTTAACCGACCCAAAATAACATTAACCGAATTAATCGACCTTTCAAAATTTTTAACCGTTAACCGGACTGAATTTTTTTTTTAAAAATTAACCGAACAAAATTTTTTCGGTTAATTCGATTGATTAACTAATTAATCAAAATTATATGTTTTTTATTTTTGGTTAAAAATTAACCGAATTAACCGAATTACCTAAATTAACCGAATTACCCGAAATAAATCACTACATAATTAAAAAGGTTACATAATTTTAGTTTTAGAATTTTATTTTTATTTATTAAATTATTTGTAATTTTTATGATTGGGTTGGATTGAGTAATTGGGTTGAGTTGGATATTTGGGTTTGAATTGGGTTTAGGGATTGGGTTTAGGTGAATAGTGGGCCTATTTATATATTATAATTTTATTTATTAAATTTTTTGGTTAACCGAAGACCGGTTTCGAACCGAATTAACTGTTAACCGAAAAATCATAAAATAATTAACCGACCTCCGACCGAAAAAATTTGGTTAACCGACCGATTAACCGAATTCGGTCGGTTAACCGAATTTTGTCGATTTTACCCGAATTTTGCACACCCCTACCTACACCATCCACACAACTTCTGTTGGTTTGTTCTTTCTCGGATATCCATATTATTATTTTTTCTACTCGAGCAAGGTCGACCTTTTGGTTTGTGACGCAATTCTCTATCCAGCAACAACTTAAACGGAGCAAGCGATACAAACGGCCACTTACGTTCATTTGGGATCGGTGGGAATACGTGTCTCCACACATTGTACATGTTTTCTACTTTGTACACTTCGTCGACATATCTTATGGGATCCAAACGGAGATTCTGACAAGCTGTAATTGCATGAGACCATGGATAACGAAGTGCGTCAAACGTCCCACAGTCGCAAGTCCGATTTATCAGGTGTATACGATATTGCCTGCCGGTAATACATTGGGTCGGTCTGTCAAACTCCATCACACGAAACCATAGGTTGTCACGATCGTGACACACAATGTGCATCGTGTTGGTCCGCGCCTTTGCCTTGTTAATTTCTTGCAATACCTTCCGTAAACAGACATAGCCTCTCTGCATTTGACCTTCATAACTCGCTACTCGCTTTAGAAATAGTGCCGCCAAACGAAAATATGTCTCTCGCACAACCGAGGTTATCAGAAAATGACGTGTTCCTTTTAGAACATAATTTATGCATTCAGCCAGGCTTGTTGTCATATGACCATATCGTAGGCCGCCGTCGTATGCTTATGTCCAGTAACACCTTTTTAACCCTAAATCGTCATCGAAACAGGGTTACGAGGCATTACCGAACATATCGGACAATTTACAAATAATTTTTAAATAAATAACAATATATTATAATATAATCATAAATTCATATAAATTTTTGCTAATCGACTTCATTCATTTAAAAAAAATCAATATAACCCATTTATAAATATTTAACCTTCCCTGCAAATTTCAAATCGCAACCAGACCAGTGCCAGTATTTCAACCGATGCATTTATATACTCAAATATACTTAAATCATACTTGACATATTGACTTAGCAACTCAATTAATGAAAACCCTATTATCATTTCTAATTAGAAATGAAAACCCTATTTTAGGTAAATTAGTCGATAAACTAATATTTTAAAATTAAAAATATAATCCTTTTCTTATTTTTATTTTGATATTTTTATCTATATTAATCTCGAAATTTGATAACCGTTAAAATATGATTTATGTAATACTTTAAATTTGTGTTATGTCATGGTTTGAAAATTAATCTATTTCTCAATTTTATATAAAAATTAAAAATATAATATTAAAATCTCATATCATTACATATTACTTAAATTTAAATTTAAAAGTATTTTTGAGTTTTAGAGATTAAGGTGAATAAAAAGTTTAAAATTTAAATATTATTTTAAACGAAAGAAATAGTTTAGTGTTTATTCATAAAATAAAATATTGATTTTAACGAAAGAGAACATATTTATTGTAACAGCCCAAAATTGGGTCTAGTCGGAACAGTAGTTTTGAGACCACAAATTCAACGAGTAAAATTCTATTTTTATCATATTTTTATGGTCTACAATTTTACGGAAATATTTCATAAAAATTTCGTTCAAAAATTTTGACGTTTGAGCACTCAATTTAGTTAAAAGGACTAAATTGTAAAAAGTGCAAAAGTTGAGTTATATATATTAGAGGTGTCAAATTGCTATGAGTTTTAAATTGGAGGCCCTTAAAAGGTAATTAGACCATTTAATAACTTGATGGACAAAATGGGCATGAATAGGACAAAAGTGAAAGAAAAGTCTTAAGGGTATTTTAGTCATTTAGTGTTTTAAATGAATAAAAGACAAAATACAAGAAAAAATCTGCTCATCTTCTTCAAGTTGCTGCGAAAATTTCTAGACTCCATGGCTAAGGGTTTCAAGCTTTTCGGGCTTCATAGTAAGTGTTTTTGAGCCTCGTTTTTAATGTTCATTGTATTTTGAAATCCGGTAACTTAGTCTAGCTATTTCTACCATTATTTTGAGCTAGATTTTAATTTTAAAATTGACCCATGTTGAATAATTGTGAATTTTGATTAATTATGGTATATTATGCATGTCTATGATTAGCGAAACGAGTTTTATTAGATGATTTTCGATGAAATCGTATAAAAGGGTTAAATTGTAAAAGTTATAAATTGGTCATAAGTGTGTGAACTAGTGAGAATTTGATGTTTCCATAGAAGAGAAAATGATCAGCATGTTATAAAACATAAGAATAAGGGCTGAAGTTTAATTTTCGAGTATTGGGGCAAAATTGCAAATATGTAAAAGTTTAGGGGCAAATATGTAATTTTAAAAAAGTTGAGTTAAGGATTGTTTTGAACAGTACATTAACTAATTAAGTGAAATGTGATGTTTTAGACTCCGAAAAATGAGATTTGGACCTAGAACGGGAGGAAAATTGAAAATCGGGAAAGTTGGTAAAATGGCCGTTTTGGTATCGAGGTAAGTTCATATGTTTAATAAGCATTTAATGATGCAAGTTTGAATATTAGATTGAAATTTTAGTTATTAATACTTTAGTATTGAATAGAATAATTTGGGAAAGATAAGTTAAATTGATGATGTGATGAGATTGAGAATGTAATTATGTAAGTTTGTATGTAAATAAATCATCGCTTTTACTTATGTTTTCATATTTTGATAAATGGTATGAACTGTGATTGAATATTTGATGTAATTGACAAAATATCGACAAGTGAGAAATTTCCGGTTGAACCTTAGGAATAAAATGGATCTGAGTGACATGTTCACTTGAAACTTATGTGAAATCTAAGTGGAATAAGTGATCCGGGTCTTTGGTTCAGACGTTCTCACCGGTATCGAAGTTATCCGGCATGTGTTACGGATACTCGACTACTTAGTGAGCAGCAGACCGAGTAATTACGTATGACCGGCACTTGTGTGAAAGCGGACAAGAGATTGTGATTACGTGAAGCGGTCTTTGGTCTTATAAGTTCTACCATGGTGGGTAATCCTACATGTGTTGCGGATACTTGACGACTTGTGTGAGCAAAGACCGAGTAGTTATGTATGACCGATACGACTTGTGTGAAGGGACCATGAATATGAATAGCTCGAGAACGAGCCTATGTGTGATAATCGATATGAAGTAGCTTTGGCTACAAGTGTGGCGTGGCACTATGTGCAATATTAGATGTATCCGTTAATATTCCAATGAGTTCAACGGAAATTGACTAAGTGAAAATACAATGTGGCTATGTAACGACTAAGTGTAATTGAATATGATTATGTGATGAATAAGTGCAAGTATATGCGTGTAAAATTATAAACAATGTGCTCGATATGTGATCGAACTTTGGTAAGATTGATACGGAGTAAGTGTTCCAATGAAAGTTACCATAAAGAAAACATGAAAGAGTGAAATTTAAAAATAAAACTGTTTTGGACAGCAGCAATGATGTGAATTTGAAAAATAACCAAAAATAGTAGAAATTGAATTATAAGTTGGATGAGATATTGACTTAAAGATTATTTAGTCTATTTTCATATAAAAGAAACAGAGCAAACAAAGGATTTTTATATTTTGAGATATTTAAGTTCTTGTGAGATTGGTTTAGAATGATTACGTGATCCCTGCTTACGACTTGGAAAAATCATTAAAATTGTACAAAAATAATTATGGGATAAAAGTTATATGCTTGAAATCCTTAATGAGTCTAGTTTCAAATGAAACAAATTATATCATTTAAATTCTGTACAAGGAGAAAATTGATTCGTAGTGAAAAGTGATCAGAATAGTCAAATAGTGAAACAAGGGAAATTTTAATGAATAAACTGTACTAATTGGCTAAGCCAAAAATTCTGGAAATTTTATGGTATGAAGATATATGAGTCTAGTTTCAGGGAAAATTAGCGGTTTGAAATTTGGAGCTCTGTAGCTCAAGAAATAAATAATTTAGTGACAGTGATTCAAGTAGACAAATTAATGTGAACATGAGTAATAAGGTATAAGCATGTGATTTAATTATTGTATCACTTTAAGAACTTGTTGTGAGGATTTGTCATGTTGAGGCTTTGATACGGCTACAAATGAGTAAGTTGGGAAAGTAAAAGCTTAGCATTATTTATGCAAGTTATGACAGCTTAGTTTAAAGTAAGCTCAATTCATTGCTAATGCTTATTATTTTTACATGTGAACTTACTAAGCTTTATAAGCTTACCCCCTATTCTTTCCCATGTTACAGAGTCTACTAAACAAGCTCGGGTTGGAGGTTGTCGGAGATCGCTTCACACTATCAAGCTATCTATGGGTATTTTTATTTATAAATGATTTAAACTATGGCATGTATAGGGGCTTGACTAAGTCATTATGTATATGTGTTCATTAATTTGACAAAATGTATTGTTAAGTCCGGTAATGCCTCGGACTCGGTTCCCGTATAGAATACGGGTAAGGGTGTTATATTTATACCTTTTAAAGTTACTAGTTTCTTTTACTTTTTGTTGTTATTATTTTATGATAAAGTTTTTTTATTTATAATTTATATAATTTAATAGAATAATTTTAATAGTTTAATGATAAATTTATATTTTTAAATTGAAAAATAAATAAATTAAACTGATAATTTTAATAGTGTTAATAATTAGACTTACTAAATTCTAAATGGGTGTAATTGAGATGAGTCGAGTCCAAATACTACCAAGATCAAGCTTGACTTGAAATTTAAAGTTCAATACTTGGCTTAAGCTCAATCAAACATTTTGTATTTAAGCTCGAGCTCGGCTTGAGATGTAATTGAGCTATTTGAGCTCAAGCCCAATTAAACTTTTTTACCAATTTATGTTCTCATGTTTGAACTAGACTCGATAATTAAGCTTACGATTAATGATATATATTAATGGTAATAACATGGTTTAATAAAAAAAATGAAATGCTTGATAAGGCTTACAAGCCGTTTAAGTCAAGTATTACTAAGCTCGAATTCAACTTGATTAATAGCTCGAGCTTGGCTTGATAATTACCTATTTGAGCTTGAATTTTTCCAAGTCAAACTCAAATAGTTCACAAGTACTAATGTCTCATCTACATCTCTTAACTCAAAATGAAAATTTTTAATATTAATTAAAAAATAAAAATTAATAATAACATACTAAAAAGACCAAGGTTGGTTGAAACAAGATTGGATTGGTCTATCGAATTGAGAACCAGTCAATATATTAATCTAGAGCAAAAAAATTTAATTGATCCATCAATCGATTGAACCGGGAATATGGAACACCTTCCCACGGACCAGTTCCAACAATTATATGCAAAATTGGAAAGGATAATGAATTTGGATGGAACCACAATTAAAAGACAATTATAAGATGATAACTTGTGATAAAAAAAAAAAAAACTTACGAGGAAGCAATGAGGGTAATTTCTTAACTTTATTCGTTCAGTAGTCGTTTTTATTGCAATAGTTTAATTATTCTCCTCGTTTTAGGTTTCGAAACAGAAACATCTCAAGTACGAATGGGTTTTGAACAGGAAACTCGAGATGGCTTTGGTTTTTGACGAAGAAATATCAACCGGAAGTTTTGCTTGATTCTGAAGATTTCGAGGATGATATTAACTCGGGAAAAGCATCATCAGCTGGAACTCTACAATCAAGATCTCGTCCTAGAAGAAAAAATGTTCGAGCAAGTGTAGAAAATGAACACATCAACAATATAATGAATGCACTCGTAAAGATCGCAAATGCCATAGGAAAATTTATTAGTGATGATGAAGTTAACGCCACGCAGCTTTACGAGTAGGTGATGTCGATGGAGGAGTTCAACGAGGAATCCCTTGTTGCAGCTTTTGATCATTTAATGCAACATCAGAAGGTAGCCATGAAATAAGAAACATAGGACGATTTGGCTTCAAGTTTTCTTCAAACTCAAGAGATGAAAACCTTATAATATTTTGTTGAATCTTTTTAATGTGGTTGTAGAATCAAAGCTACTTGCGCGCTTACGTAGGCTTGCATTTTTTGTTGGATATTTTCGTTTTTATGTAAGAACAATATGTAAATTAATTTATTATGCTTTAAGTTTTAAATACTATTATTTCAATTTATATTATTATAAACGAGTTTGTATAAGCAAAACTAAAACTTAAGAAAAAAAAAGAGAGGAAATTTTATGAAAATAATAAACAAAAACAAAAAAGGGTTAATATGCTATTTGTTACTTGAATGTGTTGGGAGTTTTTTTTTGGGTCATAATTCAGTACTTGAGATTGGTTTTACTGTTCAATTTGGTACTCGGACCAAACGACATTATATGGATCAATAAATATTTGACGCAAGTGCTCTAGTAATAAAAACATATGTACTCAATTAGGATACAAATAAGCTCATGTATCAAATTAAATATTAAAGTCAAATTTAGGTACTTAAGTATAACTAAAAAAAACTTAAGTATCAAAATGAACATTAGAACCAAATTTAAGTACCAAATTAAGATAAAATAAACTAAAGTATCAAATTAAATATTGAAGCATAGTCTAGGCTTTTTGGCCCAACTTGGATCGTGTTTGAGAATTATTTTTTTATTTTTTATTTATCTTAGACGAATTTGAACTAACCTGAATTTAAATTAGATAAATAATTCATTTAAATTTAATTAAAAAATATATAAATGAAAATTTTATGTTTTATTATCTTTTAAATATAGTAAAATAAAATATTTGAATGACCTGAGTCGAACACGTATCCGGGCTTGAAAACATTTCTAAAATTGGGCTGCGGCCCGGCCTTGGTCATAAACAACTCTAGAGCGTAGCACCAATATCTATTTTTAATCCGTACAAAACAAAGCAACGTGTCGCTTGTTGAATCCACGGGCGTTGAAGGAGAGCGTGTTTGCCACAAGTTCTCACCTACTTTTCGATCCCAAAAGATAACCCTGTGTTTGTGTTATCTCTATTAACCAGACACACAAACGCAGTACCAAATTTCTCTCAACAATCCAAAACCCTTTCAATGGTGTCCAGTACGATCGGATTCGGTTCCGGCGTATCAACAACAGCTTTGGGGTTGAGCAGCCTCAAGCCAAGCCCCACTGTTGGTGTCGCTACCATTATTTTTCCAAAGCCTCGCCGCTCGTCGGCTATGGTAGTCAGAGCTGAGGGTCAAACCATAAACCCAGAGATAAGGAAAACGGAAGAGAAGGTGGTCGACTCAGTTGTAGTCACTGAACTCTCTAAGCCCCTTACAGCTTATTGCAGGTTGGTTGGTTCTCTCTGTTTTCGTGTCTTGAGTTTCACTATATTACGAAGGTTTATTAATGTTGGTTTTTTGCAGATGTTGGAGGTCAGGTACTTTCCCTCTTTGCGATGGAGGACATGTTAAACACAACAAGGCTACAGGGGACAATGTTGGTCCTTTGCTCTTGAAGAAACAGTGACCCTTTGGTTTGGTTTTTCTCTGTCATGGCTTTGGGCTTTGATGTTAAATTTGATTATCAAATCGTATGAAGTGAGAACCTTCTTATGTTTGTGTTCGGTTTGATTTTGTTTTGAAGTGTTTGTTTCCTCAGTTATGATTTTCTTCGTATACCATCAGCTGCAAAGCAATATTGGTTTTTCTTTATACCTTGTTTTCAAAGCAAACGATGAATCCATTGTGTATTAGAGTTTAACCAAGTATATGGAGTGTGGATTATAACATTATTTTATTAGAGTCAGATTCAGGGCACAATGATGATAGGTACCATAGTCATGAATCCCCACATTGGTAGTATATTCACGTACTTACATATACAAACATTTTCATGGCTCTTGACCAAGCTGGGATCCTATGTTTGCCCCTTTATCTCCGATTATCTGTATCAATTGCCTTCCTTAAAAGTTGCTTCGCTTTGATTTATGCTATTGATTAGCAGCAGATTCTGCTCCTTGATCTTTATCTTATTTTTTTATGCAATCTACTTATGAGTTATGAACCAAGCACACCACACCACGGTCGAAACAAAAGCAGAGGTAGTTCCAACAAAAGTGCTCAACGGTTTGCCCATAACGATCCACCCACCTCTACTCTGATTCTGCGAAAACAACCCCATCCGCCAGCTTCCGAACTAGTCCCACCGATGACCGCTCTCACTTTATAACCAATACTCATTTCAACGATCTTAGTGGAAGATAACGCTCGAGCACTTTCAAACTTAGTTCATATACATGATTATATAAGAGTTAATTGCATTAGACATCCCTAAACTATGATACTCATTCTAAATTGGTCCCCAAACTTCAAAAATTTTTAATTATATCCTCAAACTATTGATGTTAAATCAATCAAGCCCTTCATTGTTGAAACCATTAATTTAACTATTAAATGACATGTAATATCTTAAGTAATTGAAAATTATTTTTTAAAGAAAAATTAAATGTTGTCGCGTAACTTTTAATATTAAAACTAAAAGTAAAGTAAAACCTAAAAAGAGAGTGAATTTGTGTAAAAGTTTCAAAACCTTTAAATCAATGTTTTTACAATATTCATTTTTCTTTAAATTTTTCATAAATTATGTCACATAAGATAACATCTCATGTATTGTTTAAATTAATAATTTTAGCAACGAATGGATCTTATTGATATAACATTGATGGTTTGAAGATGTATTTAGAATGCTTTAAAGTTTGAGGACCAATTTAGAATGAGGATCATAATTTAGAGATATTTTGTACAATTAACTCTTGTAATAATATGACAAAATATATAAATACAAACATAAATTCAAAATTATCATATTAGCCAACGATGATTTGGTTCAACAGTAAAATTGAGGTATTAAAAAGTACGAGTAAATTACTCTACCACTCACAATCGTCTTACCCCGAAGTAATAAAATTATCCAATTAATCTCTTTAAAATTATACAAATATAAATTAATATAATGATAATTTTATATTTTAGTCTTCAAAATTTTATTTATTTATTTTTACCACTTTAACAATATTCAAGCTTCATTTAAACAATAATTACAACCTAGAATTTTCTTAATTAAGATCCCACCAACCATATAGCAATTGAAATTTTGTATATCCAATATTTAATACACTTTAAGTGATAGTATATCGTATTTCATATTTATTTTAACATCTCAATTTAATCATTTGTGTAACATTTATTTTTAGATATAAACACGTGAATAAATAAATTATTGTTTTTCTAAATAAGGAAAGGTTATGTGAAAAATCGGAAGGGTCAATTGTACGAAACGTTTATCAAAGTATGAATTGTATCAATTAAGGTTTTTTATTTCTTAGATAATAATTGGGCATTAAATATAAATTAATTAAATTAAAATCTTTAACAACTTTGATACCACGTATTGAAAAAAATATAGTGCAAATCAAATTTAAAATATTTAATCCTTTTACAACATTCATTTTGTAATCTAAAACATGCTACACATCAATAATAGTTAAATTAATTGATAATAATGATATTTTAAAGGTTGGATTAAAAATTGATTCAATTTTTAAATTAGAAAGTATGAGATTATATGGGGCAATTAATTAAAATTAACGTTGATAATTAAATTAATTAGAAATATTATCGTGTTTGAAACATTTTTACAAAAAGTAAGAGTATATTTTAATAATTTAATTTAAATTAAATAATAAAAAATCGGAAGAGAATTAGCATATAATTTTACGTAATGAAACTTATATTTAGCACTCAAGATTTTAATACCAATTTTGCCGACACACTTAAGAATTAGTATTTTGGTTACCCGTATTCTTTATTTTTTTTTCTCACGTTATTTTTATTTATTTCTCGTTTCCTATAATGAATGCATTTAAAAAAAAATAAAGTTTTCACTAGTATCAAACTCTTAACCTATCAGTTTAATTTTTTATATTTACATAAAATAGAAGCAGAATAACAAAAAACAAATTTGTAATTTATTATTAACTTTAATAAAATTAATAACAAAATTAACTGAATATTTTGATTTTATATATTTTTATAAGTAAAAGAGAAATTAAGATTAAATGATGAATTTAAGCCTATTAACTTTTATGAATCAAATAAGAGCTATGTGTATATATATAAATAATTATATAGATATATAAATTCTAATATATTAAAATTCTATTATAACCTTATTTATTTTCTAAAAATGAAAAAGGTATATATTAAAGTAAATAAAAAATCATTTGTACTTTTATGGATGTTTTAAGAATTGATTTTATATAATATATAGATTGAATAATTTTGTTAATTAGTACCTTCATAATAAAAGAAGCAAAACCATGTGCAGAACATTTATGAGGCTGTGGAGACGGCCAGTTCACCAGTTACAATCATCCAAGTGTCAAATCGGTGAAAAAATTTTGTCTCAAATTTAAAGCACGCATTCACTAATCTCTATCAAATTCAAACTTTGAGATCCTTTTTTAACTGCCAAGATTTCTTTGAATTTTTTTTTTTTTTTGTCGCCGTTCCCATCCTTCAGAAAAAAAAGAACGCTAAGGTCCCCAGCTTTCTATTGGGACAGAGCTGAGAGAGAGGAATACATTACGTATTATCCCTACAGCTAGCCGCCGCTGCATAACGGACCGCACCGAAACTGTAATTGGATTCTTCTTGACGCCCACTTACGTGGCTTTACTTTAGAACCATTTGATTTAGATTAACGGTTCAAGAATTTAACAGGTGTTAAAGGTTTATTCTTGGGACCACAATCCGATATCCACGCGGCTAACTTTGCGTCATGATTTGGACTTTTGAATCTTTGATTTTTTATGTTTATCATCGTCGTGAACCCGTGGTCATAACTCAAGAGAAGGATAGTGAAAATTTTGACCGGAAATTTGAATGGGGTGAAAGTATGGTGAGAGTTTTTTTTTATATTAAAATTGGATTATATTTATTTTTATTGTTAAATTTTAATAATAAAATAAATAATTTTTAGTAAAAATAAATTTTTACTTTTAAATAAATGGAGAGTATTTATATAAATACATTTGAAGAAATATATATAGCAATGGAGCTAAATTAGGGCAGTGATCGCGTTATTTATTTTCATCTCATTCTTGCAGTATATCAGTAATAATAATATATATATATGGTGTTTTTCATCTTAATCAAAATTATAAACACATGAATATTTAATTTGAAGAAAGTTTTATATATAATTCGTTAAAATAATATAATTATTAATAAATATAGATATAATCATAATTTGATACATATTTTAAACTAGATTTAAGCTGAGATTTTCGATTAGACTGAACTTAACCGATAATTTGATAAACAATTTAAATTTTGGATCATGTTTTTAATATTTCTTGGCACGGCAGAAAAATAAAATTATTTTTGCTCCGTTAACCTAAACTGAAATACTTCCCAAGCGAAACGCTTTCCAGTTAATCTACAGGCAATAGCCCATGTGTGAGTTCACTGAAGGCTCGATATCCACACTTTGTCGGTAGGCCTAAAAGCCAATAACCACAAGCCACGTGTTTCCCTTCCCCTCTCCTTAGTTGCCATAGTTGATTTCTCTTCAAGGTTGGAAACTTTCCCGTCTACATTATACAAATTAGGTTCCTACTTCCTTCCTTCCATCTCAAGGACCAAACTGCAATTTTCACTCATCTCCTGTCACCATCTTTTCCGGCCGGGAACTTCCACAAAACGTCGCCTTCAAAAGAGATCTTAATGCCTCCGAACTCTAGCAGCGCCACTATACACTCTCCTAAAAAAACAAACAGCTCCTCCACCTCTCTCCATCTTCAACCTTTTTCATTTCTATGGCTGCTCCTTTTCATCGTCTCACTTCAGGTAACCATTCTCTTTATGGCTCGCGCCGTCCCTTTCTACAATCGCCGAACCCATTTGCCGAACCCAGTATCCGACCCGTGCTCGTCGGGTCGTATCTTCGTTTACAACTTGCCACCTGTTTTCAACGAAGAGTTGTTGGATAATTGCCACGAGCTGGACCCATGGAATTCACGTTGCGAAGCATTGTCCAACGGTGGGTTAGGGAGGAAGGCGACGGGATTATCCGGCGTCGTACCGGAAGAGTTGATCCCGGCTTGGTACTGGACAGACCAGTTCGCCATGGAAGTTATTTACCACAATCGTATTTTGAACCACAAGTGTCGCACCATGGAACCGGATTCCGCGACGGCCTTTTATATCCCGTTTTACGCTGGACTCGCCGTCGGGAAGTACTTGTGGTCCAATTATACTACAAAAGATCGTGATAGGTACTGCGAGATGATTCTAGACTGGGTCCGAAATCAACCGTATTGGAACCGTTCCGACGGATGGGATCATTTCACGACGATGGGACGCATCACATGGGATTTCCGGCGGTCCAAAAACGAAGACTGGGGTTCCCGATGTATTTACATGCCGGGCATGAGGAACATCACACGTCTCTTGATTGAAAGAAACCCCTGGGACTATTTTGACGTCGGTGTACCTTATCCTAGTGGATTCCACCCCAGGTCCGACTCCGACATCTTCCAATGGCAGCACTTCGTCCGTAACCGCCAACGCGACACCCTCTTCTGCTTTGCCGGAGCGCCGCGCGGCGCCGTGAAGAACGATTTCCGAGGCTTACTGTTGAACCAATGTATGAACGCTTCCGGTTTATGCCGGGCCGTTGATTGCGCCGGTACCCGTTGCTCCAACGGCACATCGGCAATCCTCGAAACATTTTTGGATTCCGATTTTTGCTTGCAACCCAGAGGCGACAGTTTCACCCGCAGGTCAATTTTCGACTGCATGGTCGCCGGTTCCATCCCCGTCTTCTTCTGGCACCGAACGGCTTATCTCCAGTACCAATGGTTTTTACCGAATGATCCCAAAAGTTACTCGGTTTTTATCCACCGGGACGAGGTGAAAAATGGGACGAGCATTCAAAGCGTGCTTCAAAGTTACAGTAGAGAAGAAGTGAAGAAAATGAGGGAGAAAGTGATTGAATTCATTCCCAAGTTAATTTATGCAAAGCCTGAGAATGGTTTGGAGAGTATTAAAGATGCATTTGATGTCGCCATCGATGGAGTGTTGAAGAGAAATAAGGAGCATGAGCAGCCTGGTTACAAGTGGAAATGATGGTTTCAATGGAAATTGGAAGCTCGCGGTGAAAAAAAAAAATAGAAATGCAGAGAATATACAGAAATTAATATAGATTTTATTTATTTATTTTTTTCATTTTTAAAGACTGGGATAGGGGCATGACTACCCCCGACATTGTTATCTTTTTGTATATAATAATAATGGTTTGAGGGTGAAAGTTACTGAATATGTTGTGTTTAGTAAAATAAGAGATTGGCTTTGAAGATTTAGAATTTAGAAATCAGGATTAATATAGCTTAGCTCATAAATGATGTTTGAGTTTATTCGACACTTTTGTGACTCCCAATAGAGCTGAGAACAAGTTAATGTAATATTTAATTAACTCAAAATTTTATTAAAATAAAGGAATTTTTATCTTAATTTATTAATATTTAATGAAAATTGACAACACCGTGAAATGAATTATAACGAGGAAAAAAAAACATTAAAGGCAATTAGATTAGAAAATTAAAACATGTATATACACAAATTGTGATGCTACCTCTGCAGTGTGTCCTTACTAGGTGAACTTCCAATATCAGACAACTCCACAACAAACCCAAAAGATCTTCACACAAGATCACTTCCGTTAGGAGCATGTGAGATTTGACACGCAATGCCACTACAATAAAAATAAATGTAACAATATACACAATAAACACAATAAACACTAAACCTACCACTTCTCTCAACCACACTCGTGATCTTTCTTCCATCTTTAAACATTGGCACCAGAGTGAACCGCCGTCTATTCCTCTTTGCAATTCCCACACGTCAAAACAATTAAATCTCAGCTTACTGCCATGATTATCATATGCAAGGGAAGTGTTTGGTAAATATAAAAAATGAATTGGAATGACAACCTTTTGAACATCTTTAGTGGTGGGCCTGTGAGGGGGGAATGTGGAATTAAAAAACGCAACAAGGAATCTAATTTCTCTTTACTTCTGCACCGCTTTTCCTGTAATAAAAAAACAATAAAATATATAGTAGGCCCTGGACAACGAAAAAACATCACCTCTTGGTTTTATTTGTAATTACAATTTTCTTTTATCTCACTCACCAAGTCACCCCCCCTCCGCAAAAAAAAGGAAAGCATTTAAAATACAACATCTTTTGATGTTAACGACAAATAATTGTTTATTACAAAAGACAAGAATTTGGAGTTCACTGTTTTGTTTGAAGCAGCATTTGGGGGAGAAAAAGTGGAGTCAGAACTCTAGTGATGCTGAAAATAGATGGAGTTAAAACATAAAGCCACTAGTTGGGTAAGAATGGGATAGCAGTTAAATCGGTTTAAATGATGGATTTTTTATTCAATCATCAATCAAGCTACAAACCCCGGAATTAATAAATAAAGAATTGGTTTACCTGGGCTTACCCTTGATTGGATTTCAACTGGCTTTAATAATCTATGGACTTTCCAGAACAATCATGTAAGCTAATAGAATGGAAAAGAGTAATCCAAGCCCATGAAATCGAATGCCTCACAAAATCTTACCCCAAACTACAATTGTTATTTTAATAATAAAAATAATTTTACCCCTCCGTTAAGGGGTGAATAATCCAAATATACTTAAAAAAATAAAATTTATGAAATTGGGTCAGTTTCTTAAAAATTTACAGAAAAATATCATTTCCCATCAAAATATAAAAATGTTAACAAAATATAAAAAAGAGAAATTATTTTGGAAAAAATTAAATATAGTGTAGCATGTCATCTCATGTTATTAGTTAAAAGAGGAAAGAATCTCACATTATTTAGGAACAAGCTACAAAACTATTCATGAGTCTATATATAAGGGAAATAAGACTTTGAGTCTATATAAAGATTTCATTTGTAAGTTATATTTCCTTATTAATTGGTGACATTTTAAAAAAATAGTGTTGTCACTTTAAGCTTTTAAAAAATTCGAGAATAATTTTTTTAAAAAATGATTTTGTCACTTTAAGCTGACGTGGATGCATTTTAATGATAAATGACTCTTTTCCGTAAATTTTTAAAAAATTAGCCTAATTTTGTAATTTTTTTGTATATTTGAGTTATTTACCTCCGTTGAGTGAAAGGTTCTGGATCTCCCATCATTTAAATATTTGTAATTATAATACATGCCTCATCATTCTTAATATTTCATTATTCGTAATTACATGCCTCATCATTCCTAATATTTCATTATTCGTAATTATAATATGTAGATTATTAGTTTTAATACGTGTATATTGTTCAGTTTTTTTTTATTTTTTTTTATATTATGTTATAATTAATTGGATATATATTCATATTAGAATTTATTTTTCATACTTTAAAAAATCATTCACCTATACATTTTCTTTTGATAAAATTTTTAATACTTGATTTAAGTATTTGATCAGTTTATATTTATTACAAATTTAATTTTAATATTATAAATATGTAAATAATATTAAAAATTAATTGAAATTTAAATTTAAACATCGTAAAGTTTGAAGTCAAGATAAAAGTATAAAAGTTAAGTTTAATTTTTAATAGAAAAGTAACATTGTTTTCCTTTGTAATTTTGTGGATATTTTGGTTGAAATTATTGATTCAGTGTGGATATAAGTGATTAATTATTTTGAAGAGATAAATCAAGATGTTTAAAGTAAAAGGTAAAATTCAATTTTGACATTGAATTAATTGGTCAAGTTTGAGTAATTTAATTATTATTAATTTTGAAAGTAAGCAATTAAAATAATTAATTATATTTTTGTCAATTGTACATAATTTGGATCGATGTAATAATAAATTTATCTCTAAAGTTACATATTTTATCAAATTGGTAATGATTTAACATTTATGTAAATGTGTAAATGGTGAGGCTAAATTTGTGAAATTTTTAGAATATAGACTAAATTGATAAAACATGCAAGCATCGAGAGCTAAATTTGTTGTTATACTAATCAAAATAATGTACAATTGATTGAAGAAATTAATGACATGACCATGATTAATTGTCCTTAATTGCTCACTTTCGAAATTGACAGGAATTAAATTGCTTTGAATTGTTTGAGAGGGATCAATTTGCTCAGTTTCAAAATTGAGAAGGATTGGAGAGGGCTTTTTACCCTAGCAAAACTAAAATATCTAGATGCAAACGACATCGTTTCGCATCCCACTCAAAAGGAGACGTAGCTCAACTCAAAGTCAAATCAAAGCCGTCCAATTTAAAGCAACATTAGGGTTTGACTGGCTAGTTGAAAGATTACCACATGGCAACACTATAAAACAAACCGCTAAACCCTAATTCTTTCCTCTCTTCCTCTGTTTCTGCCCGCCTCTCATTGCAAAATACTATATTTTGCAGCGGCAGAAGGAGCTCTCTCTCTTTCTCTCTGAGACATCCTTGTAGCTTTTGATTTTAGTTTATAACAATCTTAATCCAAATGCCTTCTTTGGCTTTATCTGACCTCAAAGAGAAGAAAGAAGAGAAAACGATGAAGAAGAAGATCGCTCTCGAAACACCTGAATCCGAGAAGAAACCGAAGAAGATCAAGGAACCTAAGGTTAGAGAAGAGGAAGATGATTCGGCTGTGAAGAAGAGTAAAAAGAAGCGTAAGGCCTCGGAGCTCCAAGTGGAAGAGGAGGAGAGGAGCGAGACGAGCTCGGAGCTTGTTGAGCCGTTGGATCCAAAGGAGAAGAAAAAGAAGAAAAAGAAAGCTAAGGTCGAGGAAGAAGGAGATGAAGATGAAGGGAAAAGTGAGGATCCTAATGCGATTTCGAGGTTTCGGATTTCGGAAGCGCTTAGGGAAAAGCTTAAGTCCAAGGGGATTGAGGCTTTGTTCCCTATTCAAGCCATGACTTTTGATATGATTCTTGATGGCACTGACATAGTTGGACGCGCACGAACCGGTCAGGTATAATTTTTGTAACCGTTGATATCTTATGATTGTCCAATGGACGACGGTGTTTCTATTGAAGTGATTGTCCTGTTGTCATAGCTTACGTAGGAGATTTACCAAAATATCATACGAAATGCTTTGTTTATATTCTCCGTTTGCCTAATTTTGAAGTCCAACCGTGATTAATTAGCTATGGCTGCTAGTCTGTTGGTCTTATTGAAATTGGTTAATATAATTCAACCATTGTCGTGTGACTGATTTTATTAGAAGTTCTATTCTTTGTAGTCATTAGCCTTGTTTGATATTTTGTAGGGTAAGACACTGGCCTTTGTGTTGCCTATATTGGAGTCTTTAACAAATGGCCCTGGAAAATCGTCAAGGACGTCTGGATATGGAAGGGCACCAAGTGTTCTAGTACTTTTACCAACCAGGGAATTGGCTAAACAGGTATTTGCTTATTTCTCCACACGTGTGATTCTTCGATAATGCCTGTTTGTTTGTCTGTGAAGTTTATGATAATTGATCATTTGTTTCTAGGTTTTTGAGGACTTTGAAGTTTATGGTGAGTCAGTGGGGTTGACATCATGTTGTTTATATGGAGGTGCTCCTTACCACACCCAAGAGATGAAACTGAAGAGAGGGGTTGACATAGTTGTTGGGACTCCTGGACGTGTAAAGGTAGCCTGATGTTTTAATAATTCATGCAGTTTAGCTAGTTTTAGGGAACATTAAGTTTTATAGTTCTTAAAATGCCATGTTATTTTATGATTTTTGATGTTCTATTGCAACTGGTGCAGGATCACATAGAGAGGGGCAATATTCACTTAGGCTCATTGACATTCCGAGTTCTTGATGAAGCAGATGAAATGTTGAGAATGGGATTTGTTGATGATGTTGAACTTATATTAGGTGTGTGTTTTTGTGAATGTTACCTTTCTTGGCAGGCAGTGGTCCCTGTGTGTAACACTGCAGTCTGATTATGCATGTCATGGTTTTAATTTTCCAGGCAAGGTAGCGGATGCAAGTAAAGTTCTGACAGTTCTTTTTAGTGCCACCTTGCCAGACTGGGTGAAGGGTGTATGTTTCTTAACTATTAGTATTCATTTATCTTTGTTTTTAGCTCAGATATCTTCATCTAAAAGAATTGATGTTTAATTTAATACAATTCCTGTTTATTTACCCCGTCTGATTGAAAACATTTGTTTTTCTAATTGACAGATTGCTTCAAGGTTTCTTAAACCAAGTAAGAAGACTGTTGATCTAGTCGGTAATGAGAAGATGAAGGCTAGTACCAATGTTAGGCATATTGTTTTGCCCTGTTCTAAGTCTGCAAGGTCACAGTTGATCCCAGATATTATACGTTGTTATAGCAGGTTTGATGTAGTTTTAATATAACAGTATTGCTACAATTTAGATTCCATTTGATTTGTCCGAGTTGCCTTTTTTTTTTTAGTCTTTTTTAATTTATCCTCTTTGTTTGATCAATTTGATTCAGTGGTGGACGAACTATTATATTCACTGAGACAAAAGATTCTGCCTCTGAGCTTGCTGGCTTATTGCCTGGATCCCGGGCTTTGCATGGTGACATACAGCAGGCCCAACGTGAGGTAGAGTGTTATATGGATTGTGTATAATTATTCATGCTCTCCTACAGCAAAACATACCATGTACGTACTATTTCTCACTGTTTTATGTGCTTGTAGGTCACTCTTAATGGGTTCCGCTCAGGCAAGTTCATGACATTAGTGGCTACCAATGTGGCAGCTAGGGGATTAGATATCAATGATGTGCAGTTAATCATCCAGGTATGTTCCAATACACTTGTTTTACTGAAGTTGCTGATGTGTTTATGTTTATACATATCATTTAAGTTTACATTTACCATTAATCTATTCCAGTGTGAGCCTCCACGTGATGTAGAAGCATACATTCATAGGTCTGGACGAACAGGCAGAGCAGGTATGAAACAGTTAAGCTCTTCTTTTCAATTTGGTATTTAGAATTTGATATGATACTGAGAATAATGAAATTTCAGGCAATACTGGAGTTGCTGTCATGCTTTATGATCCTAAAAGGTCAAGCGTATCAAAGATAGAAAGAGAATCCGGTGTAAAATTTGAGCACATATCTGCTCCTCAGCCAGTCGATATTGCGAAATCTGCTGGTGTAGAAGCAGCAAAAATAATAACCCAAGTCTCTGACAGGTATACTTGCTACTACTGTTATTTGATCTTTTTTTATGTATTGTAAACAGTAGGTTTTAACCTCTATGAAAATATAGTGTAATCCCTGCCTTCAAGGACGTTGCTCAGGAGCTTTTGGAAACTTCTGGCCTATCAGCACAAGATCTACTCGCCAAAGCACTTGCCAAGGCTGCAGTGAGTCCTGTTCCACCCCTATAACAGACATTTTTATTTGCTTTATCTTGTGAATGCTCGCTTTCTTGTTTGGTTGAAAGCACCTAATTATTTGACTCTTTGTTTATGTTTTTGGTTGAAAGCACCTAATTATTGCATGGTTTTTCAGGGTTATTCTGAGATAAAGAGTAGATCCCTTCTAACATCTATGGAGAACCATGTTACTTTACTTCTTGAAGCTGGAAAACCTATTTACACACTTTCGTAAGATCATGAAGTTCTCATTTGTTTATTTTTTAAATTGCTGTAGCATGTTCAAAGAAAGATAATCACTAGCGACTCAAGGAGATTTTAATTTTTTTTAGGTATCCAAAACCCTGATTAAATAACCTAGAGTGCTATATGTATGAATGTCAAATGAGTTGAATCTACAGAATGCGATATTATATCTCAATCAAGTCCTAAATTCTTGGACATTAAATTTCCTCTTGTATCACCTTTCACCGCATCATCATCTTTTGTTTCTGAGCCATCTAAATTCAATTAACACTTCCTGACCCTATCTTTTTTGCATGTATTAGATTTGTTTTTGGTGTCTTGAAAAGATTCTTGCCCGAGGAAAAGGTTCAGTTAGTGCAAGGTCTGACCCTTACTGCTGATGGAATGGGTGCAGTTTTTGATGTTGCAAAAGATGATGTGGAAATATTTCTTACTGGTATTTTTCTCCGCGATTATATTGAACTTTTTGTTCTTGATAGTTATTTTTTTGTTGCTACCTTGCCCGTTTGTTCAATTTGTTGTTAAATTCTGTTGTAGCTTAATTTTCACAATATATGATGTATAATGCTTCTCTTATGCCAAAGTGTTTGTTTTGCTGGGCTTCTTGAATGTTGGAGATTCGTTTTTCTGGTTTCTTACTGGTTCGTAATGTTGGTTTTAGTTTTACTCTTTTTACTTGCTTCATGGTTTCAGGTGCTGAAAATGCAGCTAATGTTAACTTAGAGGTGTTGAAGAATGCGCTGCCACCCTTGCAACAGAGGGACATGTCAAGAGGAAGATTTGGTGGTGGACGGGGTGGTTTTGGTGATAGAAATGGTGGTGGTAGCAGGTTCTCTAGCGGCAGAGGTGGTGGCCGAGGTGGATTTTCCGATCGAAGGAATGGAGGTGGGCGAGGTCATTATAATAGTAAGAGATGGTGAGTGAACTCTTGACGTCAGCCAATGTAATAAGGGTACCCGAGGGAAATGGCACCACCTGAAGATGAAGAAGAAGATAATGTTTAATATCAACCCTTGCAACATTTTATCTACTTGTGTTAATCTGTAATTTTTTTTTCTTTTTTAAATTATATGATAATCCCTGGGGGTTTTGCCTTCCTCCCCAAGTTCTATTTCTTATGTTTTGCTAGAAATGTAAGAAAAATACATTTAATATGTAATCCTTCCCTGCGACCAAAAACATTTAGCAGGAGAAAAGAAATATAAAAAATATTTAAGCATGGTGAACTGAGTATTTATGTTCGAACAGCATTGATATGATGAGAAATTCAGTTTTGGCGTTAGGAATCATTTGATCTTAAATGGACGTGAATATTGTTATTTTTTTTTTTTAATACACTGAGAAGGGATATATTTTACATCTCAAGGAGGATTGTTAAAATAATAGGAGGGTTTAAATTATTGATTTAAATTGGGGACCAGTTAGGTTTACAACAGCATTATGGGTTATCTAATTGAGACGATAAATTTCAGTATATAATTTAGTATATTTATATGATAGACCTCAATAGAAAACTGAATAATTGAGTTTAAATATAATATAGTAATATGGTAAAGACAAACTTGTTTCTATATTATTTATGCAATTTAATGTTTATTTTTTTAGCATAATGATTTTTAATTTTTCAATTTTACGAAAAATTTTATTTTAGTTTTGGATTTAATTTTTTGTCTTTTTAATATATATATTTTATCAAATTACCTAAAAGGAAAAAAAAGTTAGTATTTGTCAACTTTTTGGCATGGTATACATTTGAATTGTCATGTAAATGATATATCATCATTTATTTAAAATTTTAAGAAATATTTATTTATAATTTTTAAAGATTTTATATTTAAAATAATTTTAAAATTTAAAAATTAATTAAATGTTAATGTATTATACGTGATAGTTCATGTATGCAAATGTAAGCAAAGTTAAAAACGTTTTTTTATTCATTTTGGAGTGATTATTCAGAAAAGACAAAATAAAAATAAATAAAAGGTTAAAATAATCTTTTATAAAATTAAAGGTCAAATAAATTATTATGCTTACTTTTACATAAAATATTTGTGCAGAGATTGAATCAATTTATTCTTTATATTACTTTAATAAAGTAAATAAATTTAAATTTTAAATAATTATTATTTAGAAAGTAATATGTTTTTCTTTTCAATCACAATTTAAATTAACAAATGATTTCATTTGTAAAATAATAAAATTTGACTTTATTTAATTTATTAGTATTGAGTATTGAGACGGAATTAATTTATTTAACTGCAGAGGAAATAATTTGATGTAGGGCCTTATAGTAAAGGAACCTAGTGGAAATAGATTATTTTTAATAGAAAAAACATTATTTTAATAGGATAAGGTTTTAAGATTTACTTTCTGAATACAATCAAAATCTAATTAATTTAATTAATTTATTTTTCTATTGATTTATCAATTATTACTAATTTTCAAAAATATCATTTGTTAAAAAGTTATTTTATTTTCACCCACGTAGAGAGTGTATATAGAACTGAATTTTTTTTAATTATTAATCCAAATAAATCTCAATATTTTTTGATAAAAGGAGTTAAGAGGGAAATCTAGAAACCTGATCTCAGTCAGAAATTGGTATACCATGCATAACGACTGGCTTGGGGTCTCTCTAAGCCACTAAAAAATATTGAAAATATTAAATGGGGGTTGATACTGCTCCATCCTTTTGAGCCCCATTTATGGCATCATCCTGCTCATTTTATCTCTCGACCAACCAAATTTATTTCTCTCACAAATTCCAACCAAATAATAAAAGATATATATATATTTTAAGAATTAATACGTCAATTAACATTTATTAATGTCTTTGCAATCAAAACCCTGCATTGATTCATTAGGCTAGCAAATAGTTTGAGATGTGTGAGTTCCAAAACATTTGTTGTTAAAATGAATTAAGAAATAAATATATTAGAATAAGATTAATATAGTTTAGTTTTAATATTTATTTTGATACATGAATTTTTCTTTTTTAATTTATTATATTTGATATTTAAACGAAATATATCTTAATAAAAAATTTAAATATTTAATCGGAATAAAATAATTTGAGTATCAAATATCAAATTGAAAATACTTAGATATATAATTAATATCAAATTGAAGAAATATATTAACCCTTTTGTATATTACATTGAAATTTACAGTAAGCTATTATTGGCGCAACAATTTTGAATCAATGAGCATCAACCTCCCCAACGGTCCATCACACATACTCATGCAACCCTTCCAATATAATGGCTGCCATATCTCAGCATGAATATGGGCTGCTCTTTCTGAATTTAATCAACATTCTTCCTCTATCCACCATGCTATCTAAGCCAACTTTTTTTGCTTTTATTATCGTAGCATTTGAAGCTTTATTCATCCTTCAACAATGGCGGCATCCTATTTTCCACTTCCTGCTACTATCTTACTTCTTTTTCGCCATTAAAACCTACTTTCTCAAGTCAAAGCAGCCTCTTCCTGTTTATCTCGTAGACTTCTCGTGTTACAAGCCACCGAGCAAATGTAAAGTCTCTTTCTCTTCCTTCATACACCATGCCTCCATGATCGAAGCTTTCGATACTGAAAGTGTCGAATTCATGGCCAAAACTTTGGTTTCTTCGGGATTAAGCCAAGAAACTTATCTTCCACCAGCTTTACATTGTATTCCACCGAAAACCCATCATCGAGAATCCATCAATGAAGCTCAAATGGTACTCTTCCCTGTAATGGATGATCTTTTATCAAAAACAAAACTATCCCCTCTCGACATCGATATACTCATCGTCAACTGTAGTGGTTTTTGCCCTTCACCTTCTCTTTCTTCCATCATCATCAATAAATACTCCATGAAAAGTGATATCAAAAGCTATAATCTCTCCGGTATGGGGTGCAGTGCAGGAACCATCGGTGTCGATTTGGCTCAAAACCTCCTCAAAACAAATGAAAACAAAACAGCCATTGTTCTCAGCACTGAAATCTTATCCACCGGCTGGTATTCCGGTCACGAAAAACCCAAGCTAATCCTCAACTGCGTTTTCAGAATGGGTGGCGCCGGAATCTTACTATCAAACAAAAAACAAGCAGAAAACACAGCGAAATATAAGCTTATACACAGCTTAAGAACCCAAAGAGCTTACGCTGATACAGCTTACTATGCCGTATACCGTGAAGAAGACTCTCGTGGGATACTCGGTGTCACGTTCAATAAAGATTTACTACAAGCCGTCAGTGAAACTCTTCGGTCACACATAACACTCCTCGGTTCCCAAATCTTACCATTTACTGAACAACTTTTCCATGTTATTTCGATCCTGCGTAAAAAACTCATCGATAAATCAGCAGAAATTTACACGCCGAGCTTCAAGACCGTAGTACAGCATTTCTGTTTGCCGAGTTCGGGGAAACCGTTGATAAGAGAGGTGGCTAAAGGGTTGAATCTTAATGGAAGGGATATTGAGCCTGCTTTAATGACATTACATAGGTTCGGGAACCAGTCGTCGTCTTCATGGTGGTATGAATTGGGTTACATGGAAGGGAAGGGGAGTGTGAAGAAAGGCGATAAGATTTGGGTTCTTGGATTGGGGACTGGAATGAAGTGTTGTAGTTTGGTTTTGGAGTGTTTGAGACCCATTGTTGAAGATGACAAGAAAAGCCCATGGAGTTGTTGTATTCAACAGTATCCTATTCAGGTCTAGTAATGTCTAATTCAATCATTTACATCATGTTTACTCCTTTTTTTTTTTTCTTGGTACCAGGATTTATAACTTTAATTATCAATATTTCTTTCTTAACCTTTAAATTAAAAAATAAATTTTAAAATATTTAAACTCATTTTATTATTAATAATAATGTTAATACTAATTAAATTAAGTTTATATTTTAAAAGTGACTGATTTATGGTAGTGAAAATTAACGTAAAAGCTTGAAAAAGTAAATTGAAAAGTTAAAATTCATAATGTTTTATTAAAATAGATTCGCTAGTATTCGATCAAGTTGAGTTAAATTAAGTCAAAAATTTGAGTTAAGTCGATTCGAATTAACGAATCCTATTATTTATACTTAATGTTGCGTTTACATGAACCGATTATTTAACTAATAAACGAAGTATAAAATTATTTAACTACATAAACAATATAATGATTTTACCTTTTAACTTAATGAGTAAATATTTATCAAAACAACGTAGTTTTACCTTTTAATTTAATGGTTTTGACTTTTAAATTTAGAAAAGGTAAACATTTATAAAAATAGTGTAGTTTTGCCTTTTCTTATTCGGATTTTCGGATAACTCGAATAGTGTAATTCATATTTGAGTTAAACCGAAAAATTTAATTCTTTATTCAAGTTGATCAGAATAACTTGATTAACTTAAATAACTCGAACTATTTAATTTAAAATTTTAAAAATTATCGAATTTTTGAATCGAATCAATTTAATTTTTCTCATCCCTAATCGACATAATTAAAATTTTATTGATAGTTGACAAAGGATTTTTAACTAAGAGTTTACTTTCTTTTATGAAATAATAAATATTCTCTTTGGTGCTTTCACCTTTTTATATTTTTATGTATTAGAATATATATATATATATATATAAAAGATTTAAATTTAAGGTGTTATAGTATTTAATATTTTAAATTTACTATTTTAATTGTCAACAATTCAAAATAGTGAGTGAATGGTTAAGACTATCATATTTTTGAAATTAAATTAGTAGTCAAACTTGTTAATTTATTTTAATTAAATAAATTATTTAAAATTCATAAAAAATATAACTTTATATTTTGTACAATAGAATTCAATTATCATATGTTGAAATAATTATTAAACACAAAATATACCTAAATAACCAATAAAAAGGAAAAAAAAGAAAAGAAAAGAAGAGATAAATGCAATTGATCTTATAAAGGTGTTCATTTTTGTAAGATTAATATTATTATTGAATCTTCACATTTAGAGCATTTTATTTAATTCATTTTGATTATTAATATGCAAAGCACAAAACTAAAAACATGGCAGACTACTCCACAATACCTCAATACAACACCACTTCTTCATACAGAAAAACCACAACACAACCAACCCTAAACTCATGAAATCAAATAGACACTCACACAAACCCGATCCAAGATTTAATATTCGAAATCCAGATCATAACACGTTTGGTTCGCTGTAATGATATAGAGTTGTAATAAAATAGAACTGTAATCAGTAATTCAATTATTTGTTTGAATGGAATAGAATAGAACTATAATGATATTCTTGTGTTTAGTTGAATGGAATGATGTTATAATAGTATAAGAAAAAAGCTAAAATAACTAAAGTAGATTTTTTTAAATACATAATTATTGTTATTAAATTTTACTAAGATTATTATTAAAATAATAAATAATTTAATCATGTTCTAATATAATTATTACTAAATATAATTAAATAAAAATAAAAAATATAATTTAATAATATTCTTAATATAATTTTATTAAAATTTTACCTAAAATTATTATTAAAATATGAATTAATACATATTATACCTTAAACTAGATAAATATTATTTATTTATTTTATTAATACATATTTTGTATATCTAAATTAATTAGATTTAATAATAAAATAAAAATATTATGATAAAATTTTGTATATCCTGGCTGCACCTCCACAACACCTACTCCACCTCTTCTTCCTTCTCGAATAGCCTGCCGAGGAAACAAGCCACCTTCTTCACTTCCCCCTTTGGGTCCTTCTTCATGTCTTCGTATCTCATAAAATATATCTTTTCAGGCCTCTTTATACTCTCTCTCCAATAACCTAAAATATGGTCATGGAAAGTGTAACAGCCCAAATTTGGGTCTAGTCGGAACAGTAGTTTCGAGACCACAAATTCGACGAGTAAAATTCTATTTTTATTATATTTTTATGGTCTACAATTTTACGGAAAGATTTTGTAAAAATTTCGTTCAAAAAAATTTTGACGTTTGAGCACTCAATTTAGTCAAAAGGACTAAATTGTAAAAAGTGAAAAAGTTGAGTTCTATATATTAGAGGTGTCAAATTGTTATGAGTTTTAAATTGGAGGCCCTTAAAAGGTAATTAGACTATTGAATAACTTGATGGACAAAAATGGGCATGAATAGGACAAAAGTGAAAGAAAAGTCTTAAGGGTATTTTAGTCATTTAGCGTTTTAAATGAATAAAAAGACAAAATACAAGAAAAAAAAATCTGCTCATCTTCTTCAAGTTGCTGTCGAAAATTTCTAGACTCCATGGCTAAGGGTTTCAAGCTTTTCAAGCTTCATAGTAAGTGTTTTTGAGCCCCGTTTTTAATGTTCATCGTATTTTTGAAATCCCGGTAACTTAGTCTAGCTATTTCTACCATTATTTTGAGCTAGATTTTAATTTTAAAAAATTGACCCATGTTGAATAATTGTGAGTTTTGATGAATTATGGTAGATTATACGTGTCTATGATTAGAGAAATGAGTTTTATTAGATGATTTTCGATGAAATCGTATAAAAGGGTTTAAATTGTAAAAGTTAGAAATTGGTCATAAGTGTGTGAACTAGTGAGAATTTGATGTTGCCATAGAAGAGAAAAATGATCAGCATGTTATAAAACATAAGAATAAGGGCTGAAGTTTAATTTTCGAGTATTGGGACAAAAGTGCAAATATTAAAAGTTTAAGGGCAAAATTATAATTTTGAAAAAGTTGAGTTAAGGATTGTTTTGAACAGTACATTAATTAAATAAGTGAAATGTGATGTTTTAGACTCCGAATGTAATACCCCTATACCAGGTTCAATCATGCAGACTCCTAGGTATAAGACTATTACATTTGGTGCCAAAACAATTATGGCAGAATCGCTTAATTAAAACATTTGTATATAATATTTTAACTTACCAATCATTTTGCTCACTTACTTATTGTTTATTAATTCATTCCATATATACCAAAATACTTCAAGTAACTAAAAATAGATAAAATTTCAAGAACTTACATTTTAATCCCTATCACATGGGAACACCTTTGAACTATATATGTACATGCCATCTTAATACAAAATATAGTACCTACTTTTGTAGTCCTTGAGGATGTGATGAGATGAAGCGATCTTTTAGTTTGACTTCTCTCTAGTCTAATTGTACCTACGCGTTAAAATAAACGCGTTAAGTAGATGAAGGCTTAGTAAGCTCTACAAGAATAAATAAGTAAATAATCATAACAAAATATTTTAAACTCATTCAATTATTACATTTCTACTCACATATAAGTTTCTTCAACTATGCCTTGCAATAATAAAAATTCAACTTATCTTTTATTCTTTTATAAGGTATGAATCTTACCTTAACACATCAACGATTCACTTTTGTTCTCATCACATTCTTAGCCCAAAGTAGACTATATAGAACACACCGGATATACGGAACAAATACAGAGGTGCATTATGATGCACAAGTGAACAGAGAGCACCAATGTGCTAATAATCAGAGAGCACCAACGTGCTAATATCAGAGAGCACCAACGTGCTAATATCAGAGAGCACCAACGTGCTAATATCAGAGAGCGCGCTAAAGTTCCTTAATGGCATGCCACTAATATCCCAGTAGTTCTAAATTCCGTCTACTTGGGCATTAAAGCTGAATCTTATATATTTAAATAATTTACATAAATATTTCAAAAGGATAAATAACAATAATTTAAAATTCTTGTAGTACTTACAGCAAAAGGTTGAGGTGATATAAATTCTTCTTCCTTCATTCATTAACCTTCTTTTTCCTTTTCCTTCAATTCGGTCCTCACCTTCCTTTTCTTTTCTTCAATTTCATATAAACATATAACATTTATATGTCAAAAATAATCAAATAATTTTCTGTACTATTTAATAAAATAGACATGTATTTTATGATAAATTCAACCTTTCTTACTTTTGCTCACATTTCAATTTAATCCTTTACCCATAAACTTATTCAAAGCTGTCCTTTGTGTCATAGTCACAAAATTATTTATTTCAGAGCTACAGAACTCCAAATGAAGAACTGTAAATTTTTCCTGAAACTAGACTCACATGTATTCATACCATAAAATTTTCAGAATTTTTAGCTTAGCCAATTAGTACAGTTTATTCATCAAAGTCACCCCTATTCTGCTGTCTGGAAGTTCTGACCCTTCTTCACTAAAATTAATTATCTCTTCATACAGAATTCATATGATGTTTCCGTTTATTTCTATTGAAAATAGACTCATTCAGGATTCTAAAAATATAAATTTAAGCCCCTAACTATTTTTCTCCATTTTTATGATTTTCCAAAGTCAGAACAGGGGATCTCGAAATCACTTTGAACCAGTCTTACAAAATCTAAATATCTAAAATACAGAATTCCTTTGCTTTCCTGTTTCTTTCATATGAAACTAGACTCAATAAGCTTTAATTTCATATCTCATTCAGCTTCTAGTTCCACTTCTACGATTTTTAGTGATTTTTCAAAGTTAGTCTACTGCTGCTGTCTAAACTGTTTTAGTGCAAACTATTTATTACAACTTTTCCCCTAAGCTTTCAATAAATGATAATTTCGTCCCTGCTCAATTAACTTCTCAGCTGAGCTGATTTTTCTCAATAAACACTTTATTCTATTACTTTAAACTACTTTATAATCTTTGGAAATCAGAATTTTAGTAATAGACTTTAATTCCAAACATTTTCACAATTTAATTCTTAAAATCAATTTCTAACTAGATATTCCATTAATTAAACCCTAATTCATCAATTTGATCCACATAGCTCATGTTTAAAAATCTAAGAATTTCCAGAATTTCAACTTAATTCAACAAAGCTTTGTTCTAAAACTTATAAAGCATCAAAATTAAAAGAGAAGGGCTAAATTGACTTACCAATTAAACATCCAAGCTTTAAACCATCAATTTCTCCTTTTCTTTCTTTCCCTTTTCTTCCCTTGCTCTCTGTTTCGTTTGCTTCTCTGTTTCTGTTTCTATCTTTTTTTTCTTTAGTTTGTTTATATAATATAATATAAATATATAATATAATAACATACTTTAAAAAAATCTCAGATTTTCATACTTAACCGCCTCAACTTTACAAAATGGCATAATTCCTATTTTGGTCCTTTATAATTTCTTTTAATCTATAATTCAACTTTTACACCTTTTTCAATTTAGTCCTTTTCATTTAATTTCCTATCCAAACGTTAAAATTTTCTAACGAAAGTTTAATACTACTTTACTAACATTTTATAAATATTTATAAAAGTATTTCCTATCATATAAATATTCATGCAAATATATTGAAATAAATTTCTATTTAAATCGGATTTATGGTTTTGAAACCATTGTTCCGATAACCTTGAATTTAGGCCATTACAACTCTCCCCCCCTTTAAGGATTTTCGTCCTCGAAAATCTTACTAGTAAAGAAGTTTGTATATTGTTTCCTCATTGCCTCCTCCAGTACCCATGTCACTTCCTCAATCCGTGCTTTTGCCACAATACTTTTACCAAACTTTTTTTTTATTTTTATTTCTAAGCTCCTTTGTTTCCTGGCCAATATCTTGATCGGTTCTTCATCGTAACTCATATCCGATTGAATCTCCACTTCTATCAAAGAAATAACATGTGAAGGATCGTAGATATCGTCGTAGCATAGACACATGAAAAACATTATGGATTCTATCAAGTTCGTGGCAATGCCAATCGATAAGCAACCGATCCAATTCTTTCTATGATCTCATATGGCCCAATAAATCTTGCACTCAATTTATCCTTTCGATAGAACTCGAGAACTTTCTTCCAAGGAGACACTTTCGAAATACCTTGTCACCGACCTTTACTTTTCTTCTGCTTCCGGATCAAATCAACCCCATGTATCTTCTTTTCATTGAGCTCATCCAATATAACGGTGTTCTACATTTTCTATCATACAAAGCTTCATACGGATCCATTTTAATACTAGACTAATAAGCATTATTGTAAGCAAATTCAATCAAAGGTAGATACCTCTCCCAATTACCTTAGAACTCTAGTATACAACATCGAGCATATCTTCCAATACCGAGTTACACGCATGATTGGCCATCCGTCGAGGATGAAATGCGATGATTGAAATACAACCGAGTACCCAAAGCTTCTTGTAACTTATCCCGAACGAGGCGTAAATCGGGATATCCAATATAATGGAGACATGCACTCTATGTAGCCCGACAATCTCGAGATATATACGATTTAGCCAGTTTATCTAAAAATAATCTATACATACGGAATAAAATACGCTGATTTTGACAATCGGTCAATAATCACCCAAATAACATCTCTTTTTTTCCTGGAGATAATGGTAACAATGATACAAAATCCATAGTGATTCTTTTCCATTTCCATTCGGTATAGTAATTGGTCAAGTAACTTGAAGGTACCGATGTTCTGCTTTGACTGTTGACATATCGACATCTTGATACAAACTCGAAATATCACGTTTCATACCGACCACCAAGATATCTTCTTCCTAAATCTAACCAACTCTCTCGAATTATCCATCAATTTGCGAATGAAAGGTCAGATCGAAATCGAGTTAAGTACTCAATAATTTCCTGTAATTATTTTCAGAACCTTAAAGTGAACTACAATCTCGATCAGAAATTATCAATACTAGAATATCATGAAGTCTTACAATTTCGGAATGTACATCTCCGCAAGTTTCTGAAGCCATCAATCGATTCGACTTTATAAATTAATCAACTATCTCTCATTTAGCATTCTTATAAGTTATTTCGAAATTAGAAAGTGAACTGTAAACTGTAAATCTCTCTCAAACATTTCAAAGACTGATACTCCATATAGTTTGTCAATTTCATAGACTTATATTTCATTTCCATCCCAGTATCTTTAATAGCTGTAATAATTCTGTAAACACCAATACCGGATATTCAACTAAAATTAATCCTTCATCAGACAATAGCAATCGAATATTTATTACTCACAGAGCGAACAATTATTTTCCCATTCAAATCATTTACAACTATATTTATTTTTCCCGATTCGATCGAACCGAATCGATGCTTCAATTATTAGAACTTCCATCTACTCAAAATTCTACTAGCATTGATTAGTCCATTTCAAACCTTGTGTCTTCTGTAGTATTCTTATCATTGATATAGCTATCATAGAAAACACTTCCACAAATATTAAAAAGAAATCCCAACACTTCAAATTACCCCAAGTCCACAAATCATCAAATAGCTAAAGCCATAGTCTTGTAATAGATCTCACATTTCAATAATATAAATGGATCAATACTTCAACTTCAATGGTGCTTTAAAATAGAAGAAGAAATCCAGAGTAGTCTCACTAATAACCAAGATAATAATACAACTTTTATAATCTAAGATCCATATCACCGAGCTCCCATAATCGAACCAAGATTTATAACAAGAATATATATTTACCTTCTATCAATGAATACCCTTTCACGGATGAATCATATTTGATAGATAAGATCGACTATAAAATAATAAGAAAACCAATATAATGAAATCCCGGATGTGGCATAATGAAATCCGGATGTGAAGCTATATTGAATTTCCGAGAATAAAACCACATTCAATGATAAAGAAATCGATAATATTCCAAAGAAAACCGGAAGAAGAATACCATTTATCCTCACTAGAAACGATTGTGATAAAGATAATGCAAATTATGCGATATGTACTAGAATATCAACCGGTAGAAATAGAAAATAACTTCATAAGAATCGACCATTAAGTCTTCTATCTAATGAACAAATTAGAAAATCCAAAGAAAAATAGAAGCGATCCGATCAGAATCAACGAACTTCCATTTTAACGTTATGATTCCAAATTTTCTACACAATAAAAATCACATCCGAACAGTTGCATAGACCCATGAAGATAAAATAACATATAGAATGCCCATATAGAATACTCGAAGAGATCATTGTAAAATACCCAACTATAGCAAATTGTATTCAAATATTTCGCAATTCCTTACTAATCCGTTAACATATATAATCATCAACAATCCCATATCATTCACTTCACTCATAAAGCTTTTTCGTTAACTCATTCTCAGTAGTTATCATATCCGAATAAATCAATTTACGATATATGACTTCTTCCTTTAATAGTAGCACTGTATTCCCAAATAATTTTGGAAAAGAAATCGAGATAAATTCACGTTCATATTCAACAATGACATGTGGTTCGCTTCAAATCCGAAATTCTCTTTTCCTCTTCTCAAGATAAGGTTGACTCAATATTTCTTTTTAAATTTAGACAAAAGAATTGAATTAATTTTCTCTGCGAATGGATATTCATGACGTTGTTCCACCATTGGTAAGCTTCACCCTTTAATAAAGATATCTTGCACATTTTAACTTTTCATCCCTTGTATAACGCAATTCTTCAAATATTCTTTGATCGTTCTCTAACCATTCTTCAAATTTCACCGGTCATTATCTTTCTTTCCTTTAAATTCTTGGGCCCACACTTTTGAACTAAATCATTATAATTCCTATCAATTCACTATAAATATAACTGTACCAATAAGGGGTAGAGATCGTAAGGCCTCATAATTTATATTCATGTATATACTCATATAACATAACATTTATCATTTCTTACTATAAGACATTTATCCACATCTTTTCAAATTTCGTTTCATCATAAGTAACATTTTACTTAATTATTTGAACATCACTTTCGGGATTATCGAAATTATTTCAATTGGAAAACATTTCTTTCTTTAATATTTCCTCTTTCTATACTAAGAGGAAACCAACTCTATTTTATTAAATTCATAAATTCCAATATACATCACAAAATTAGTATCTTTTATTCTTTCGAAGACATCTTTAAATTTCTACAATATTCATAAATTACACAATTAAATAACTAAATCTCATCTCATCACATCAATTTATAAAATGGCATGTACAAATAGACTCATACTCGACCCAAGAATTGAAAACCTAGGCTCGATACCAATAAATGTAATACCCTATACCGGGTTCAATCATGCAACCGGTATAAGACTATTACATTTGGTGCCAAAACAATTATGGCGAATCTTGTTTAATTAAAACATTTGTATATAATATTTTAACTTACCAATCATTTTGCTCACTTACTTATTGTTTATTAATTCATTCCATATATACCAAAATACTTCAAGTAACTAAAATAGATAAAATTTCAAGAACTTACATTTTAATCCCTATCACATGGGAACACCTTTGAACTACATATGTACATGCCATCTTAATACAAAATATAGTACCTACTTTTGTAGTCCTTGAGGATGTGATGAGATGAGCGATCTTTTAGTTTGACTTCTCTCCTAGTCTAATTGTACCTACGCGTTAAAATAAACGCGTTAAGCCGGTGAAGGCTTAGTAAGCTCTACAAGAATAAATAAGTAAATAATCATAACAAAATATTTTAAACTCATTCAATTATTACATTTCTACTCACATATAAGTTTCTTCAACTATGCCTTGCAATAATAAAAATTCAACTTATCTTTTATTCTTTTATAAGGTATGAATCTTACCTTAACACATCAACGATTCACTTTTGTTCTCATCACATTCTTAGCCCAAAGTAGACTATATAGAACACACGGATATACGGAACAAATACGAGAGGTGCATTATGATGCACAAGTGAACAGAGAGCACCAATGTGCTAATAATCGAGAGCACCAACGTGCTAGTATCAGAGAGCACCGACGTGCTAATATCGAGAGCACCAACGTGTTAATATCGAGAGCACCAACGTGCTAATATCGAGAGCACCAACGTGCTAATATCGAGAGCGCTAAAGTTCCTTAATGGCATGCCACTAATATCCCAAAGAGTTCTAAATTCGTCTACTTGGGCATTAAAATTGAATCTTATATATTTAAATAATTTACATAAATATTTCAAAGGATAAATAACAATAATTTAAAATTCTTGTAGTACTTACAGCAAAAGGTTGAGGTGATATAAATTCTTCTTCCTTCATTCATTAACCTTCTTTTTCCTTTTCCTTCAATTCGTCCTCACCTTCCTTTTCTTTTCTTCAATTTCATATAAACATATAACATTTATATGTCAAAATAATCAAATAATTTTCTGTACTATTTAATAAAATAGACATGTATTTTATGATAAATTCAACCTTTCTTACTTTTGCTCACATTTCAATTTAATCCTTTACCCATAAACTTATTCAAAGCTGTCCTTTTGTGTCATAGTCACAAAATTATTTATTTCCAGAGCTACAGAACTCCAAATGAAGAACTGTAAATTTTTCCTGAAACTAGACTCACATGTATTCATACCATAAAATTTTCAGAATTTTAGCTTAGCCAATTAGTACAGTTTATTCATCAAAGTCACCCCTATTCTGCTGTCTGGAAGTTCTGACCCTTCTTCACTAAAAATTAATTATCTCTTCATACAGAATTCATATGATGTTTCCGTTTATTTCTATTGAAAATAGACTCATTCAGGATTCTAAACATATAAATTTAAGCCCTAACTATTTTTCTCCATTTTTTATGATTTTCCAAAGTCAGAACAGGGGATCTCGAAATCACTTTGAACCAGTCTTACAAAAATCTAAATATCTAAAAATACAGAATTCCTTTGCTTTCCTGTTTCTTTCATATGAAACTAGACTCAATAAGCTTTAATTTCATATCTCATTCAGCTTCTAGTTCCACTTCTACGATTTTTAGTGATTTTTCAAAGTTAGTCTACTGCTGCTGTCTAAACTGTTTTAGTGCAAACTATTTATTACAACTTTTCCCTAAGCTTTCAATAAATGATAATTTCGTCCCTGCTCAATTAACTTCTCAGCTGAGCTGATTTTTCTCAATAAACACTTTATTCTATTACTTTAAACTACTTTATAATCTTTGGAAATCAGAATTTTAGTAATAGACTTTAATTCCAAACATTTTCACAATTTAATTCTTAAAATCAATTTCTAACTAGATATTCCATTAATTAAACCCTAATTCATCAATTTGATCCACATAGCTCATGTTTAAAAATCTAAGAATTTCCAGAATTTCAACTTAATTCAACAAAGCTTTGTTCTAAAACTTATAAAGCATCAAAATTAAAAGAGAAGGGCTAAATTGACTTACCAATTAAACATCCAAGCTTTAAACCATCAATTTCTCCTTTTCTTTCTTTCCTTTTCTTCCCTTGCTCTCTGTTTCGTTTGCTTCTCTGTTTCTGTTTCTATCTTTTTTTCTTTAGTTTGTTTATATAATATAATATAAATATATAATATAATAACATACTTTAAAAAAATCTCAGATTTTCATACTTAACCGCCTCAACTTTACAAAATGGCATAATTCCTATTTTGGTCCTTTATAATTTCTTTTAATCTATAATTCAACTTTTACACCTTTTTCAATTTAGTCCTTTTCATTTAATTTCCTATCCAACGTTAAAATTTTCTAACGAAAGTTTAATACTACTTTACTAACATTTTATAAATATTTATAAAAGTATTTCCTATCATATAAATATTCATGCAAATATATTGAAATAAATTTCTATTTAAATCGGATTTATGGTTGCGAAACCATTATTCCGATAACCTTGAATTTAGGCCATTACACCGAAAAATGAGATTTGGACCTAGAACGAGAGGGAAATTAAAAATCGAGAAAGTTGGTAAAATGGCCGTTTTGGTATCGAGGTAAGTTCATATGTTTAATAAGCATTTAATGATGCAAGTTTGAATGTTAGATTGAAATTTTAGTTATTAATATTTTGTATTGATTTTCCAATATAATTATAATGTTCGATATTGACTCGACACTTTAATGAAAATTGGTATAAATTACATGTAAGATCAAATTAGAAAGATGGCTTTGTGTAATATCAAGAAAGTATTGAATAGAATAATTTGGGAGGATAAGTTAAATTGATGATGTGATGAGATTGAGAATGTAATTATGTAAGTTATGTGTAAATAATAGTGATATATTTTATATAAATGGTGAATTAATATTGAATGTGAAAGAAAAATTGTTCATGAATTATTCAAGTGTAAGAGTGAATTCCGGTTGAACATAGGAATAGAAGTGGATATTGGAGACCGTGTTACAAGATACTGATGAGTCCCGGTGTTGGGTGATCTAGCATGTGTTGCGTACACTGACAGCTTGTGTGAGCAGGCCCGTGGACATTTCCAGTGTTATCGACCAGTGAAAAGTGGTAGCTCTAGCTATCTGATCAGTGAAAAGTGGTAGCTCTGGCTACCTGATCAGTGAAAAGTGGTAGCTTTGGCTACATATCAGTGGTAGCTTTGGCTACATTATAGTGGTAGCTTCGGCTACATTACAGTGGTAGCTTCGGCTACATATCAGTGTGGCACTTATGTGCTAATTCTCTACGTATCCGTGTATATTTTAGTGTTTAACGGGAAAATCGATTAAGTGAAATTATGTGTGACTTTGTAGTGATAAGTGTAGTTATATACCTGTGTAACGATGAGCAATATGCCCGATGTGTAGTCGGAAATTAGAAAGATTGTTATTAGTAAGTAATGAATACAACTAAAGGTAGAAAGAGAGAGAGCAAAATTTACAATAAAACTGTTTTGGACAGCAGCAATGATGTGAATTTGAAAATCACCAAAATAGTAGAAATTGAATTATAAGTTGGATGAGATATTGATTTAAATATTATTTAGTCTATTTTCATATAAAAGAAACAGAGCAAACAAAGGATTTTTATATTCTGAGATATTTAAATTCTTGTGAGATTGGTTTAGAATAATTACGTGATCCCCTGTTCTGACTTGAAAAATTCATTAAAATTGTACAAAAATAATTATGGGACAAAAGTTATATGCTTGAAATCCTTAATGAGTCTAGTTTCAAATGAAACAAATTATAACATCATTTAAATTCTGTACAAGGAGAAAATTAATTCGTAGTGAAAAGTGGTCAGAATAGTTGAACAGTAAAACAGGGGATATTTTAATGAATAAACTGTACTAATTGGATTAGCCAAAAATTTTGGAAATTTTATGGTATAAAGATATATGAGTCTAGTTTCAGAAAAAATTATCATTTTTAAATTCGGAGCTCTGTAGCTCAAGAAATAAATAATTTAGTGACAGTGATTCAAGCAGACAGATTAATGTGAACATGAGTGATAATGTATAAGCATGTGATTTAATGTTTGTATCAAATTGAGAACTTGTTGTGAGGATTTGTCATGTTGAGGCTTTGATAAGGCTACAAATGAGTAAGTTGGGAAAGTAAGAACTTAGCATTATTTATGCAAGTTATGACAGCTTTGTAGTAAGATAAATTCATTGCTAATGCTTATTATTTTTACATGTGAACTTACTAAACTTTATAAGCTTACCCCCTTTTCTTTCCCATGTTACAGAGTCCTACTAAACAAGCTAGGGTTGGAGGTCGTCGGAGATCGCTTCACACTATCAAGCTATCTATGGGTATCTTTATTTATAAATGATTTAAACTATGGCATGTAGAGGGGCTTGACTAAGTCATTTTGTATATGTGTTAATTAATTTGACAAAATGTATTGTTAAGTCTGGTAATACCTCGTACTCGATTCCGGCATAGGATACGGGTAAGGGGTGTTACAGAAAGGCCCCCATCTGCGTGAACTCCATTGCAACAGCTTTTATTACAAAACTTAAATATATTTTCTTCATCAGTGCTTTATTTTCCATCACTAATATTATTTAAAGTGGATTATTTTGTTTTCAAACTAGGTTGTGGATTATACCTTTGGCCCTTATATTTGAGCATGGCTCCGTTTGGTAACTTGTAAAAACTTTTCCGTAAAAGCTTTTCAGGCTTTTCTGTTGTTTGGTTGGCTGAAAATAATTTTCTATGGTAAAATATTTTACAAAATAGGGGAAAAGGAGGTCCTTTTTTAGGAAAATGTCCTTTTGAATTAGGTAAGACATTTTTGAAAAAATGACACATTTTTCTCCCCTTTCCCCTTCCCTTTCCCCATGGGTTGCAAATCAGTTTGGTCAAGGAACTTTTTCGGTTCCTCCTTCATCCAGGTAAGGCTCCTTCTCCTTCTTCCGTTCTTCATTCCTTTTTCTTCTTCCGTTCATCATCTTCTCTTCCAGGTAAAAGTCCGTCGCATATATTCTCTTCTCAGCATATTCTGTTTAGTTTCGTCTCTTTCTCTCTTTCTCAGGCAAATCTATAATGAATTCTTCGCTGGGTCTTGGCTTAAGGCGATGATCGTTCTTTGATTTCTAACATTTTTATTTTAATGAATTATGCTGATTGTCATCAAATTGAGAGAAAGCGTAGTAGCCGATGAAGATTACAGATTATCTATTGGGCTATTCGCCTCCTATTTGGGCGACTTTTGTTGCTGGAGTTTTTTCAGTCATAACAATTTCCCTTTCATTGTTTCTTATTTTTGTACACCTTTCTTTATACAAGAATCCCGAGGTAAGTTTTTGTGTTTTTCTTTTTTTCTAATTGAAATTTTCATTTTTTTCCTTATTTGGTTTTGCATTTTTTTAAAAATTCTGTGCTCTTGGATTGACAGGAGCAAAAGTTCTTGATTGGAGTTTTTCTTATGGTTCCTTGCGATTCTGTAGAATCGGTGAGTTTATTTGTAAGCATTTGAATCTTATAGATACATATTTTATGTAATTCAGATCGTGACACTCCTAGTGTTTTGCATTAATTTCTTCTATATTGTTTGATTAAAATAAGAGTCTCTAATAATGTAAGGCTAAAATCATTATAACTTACAATTTTTTACAATGCTTGAAATTGTTGTTTGTTGTTGCTCCATTTTATAAATCGTTAGGTGTCCATTGGTGATATAATGAAATGCATGTCTGAGTGAATTCACTAGCTAAATGTTTTATGATCAATGCTGCAAACTTTTGCTTCTAAAGATGCTTGCAGTGGGAATTTTTGTTGTTAGACTCCTGTGACTCCTTTTATGACTCTTCAACAGTCTGATCTGATATTGCTAACAAGCTTATTTGGAGCTATGAAGTTAATCTACATTGAAAGGTGTGGTTGTTAGTTGGATACGTTTGTTCATAAAAAAATTGACCTATATTCAACTTAGGTTACTATTTAAGTTTTGAGTATTGTTTTGGCACAGCATGCAACATGTTTTTGCACCATGTTTCTAGTGTAATTATATGCTATTTTCAGTCTTACTAACCTGGATTATTTTAACAATTTGTATCATTGGTGCATCCATCAGTTAGTGTTGATTGTTCGATACTATATGATTGCTATGAATCATTTGCAATGTATTGCTTTGGAAGATATCTTGTTGCTTGCTTGGGTATGTTCATTTCAAAGACTTTGAACTTCAAATAAAGATTTTATTTCTTATCTCTGGATCAGCCTTGCACGATATTTCATTTAGTTTACGGTTTCTGTGGTGACATTGTCTTTGTTATTTGCTTTGCTTATGCCCTTGAATCTAAATTTTGGACACGCATATATTATTTTCAATGTCATTGAATAGTCATTTCAACACTCTGCTTTTTCATATATTTACTTTTTAAGAATATATAGGTTCTTCTGATGTCTAACATACCATAATCAAAATTCCCCTTAATGCACTACTTTGTTGAACTTTGGCCTGCAATGCAACAGGAAACTAGCGAAGAAACCAAAGATGCGCACCAAAGATCCAAGCTAAACCGAGAAGCAAGCAAGATTTTGTTTATTTTGTTCATTTGCAACTTGATTTAGTTCCAATGTAATTTATACTCAGTTAGTAGGAGTAGTTGTTGATTTATGTTTGATGATATAGCTGGTATGTCAGCTACATTTTGTGTGTAATTCTAGCTAGTCTTTAGTCATGTATTAGTGGGAGCAGTTATACATTATGTAACTGCCATATTTCAGTGTAACATAAATGCTTCTCAAGTAAATGAAAAAGATCTGATTTTTGGATATCAAATTCAATTTTCTTCTTGTTCAAACTTCTTTGCATTCATTCTTCTTTTTCTCTTTAGTTTTCTTCTAAAAAAAACCAACACATGTAATCCGGACTACTTATGTATATGACATATTGCTTATTCAAGTAATGAAGTTAATCTTTACGTCATCCAGGTTACTTGCTTCGCTTTTCTTTTTTTCTCTCTTGTCAAAACCCCAATATGTAATTTGCACTCTTTCCTTTAGCATTAATGACCCCTTTAGCATTGATGACCAGCTCAAGGCTCGACATTGCACGTTTTACATGGTGGCCATAGGCTGTTTCAGTTACTAGCCAATAGTTATATATATAAATTTATTAATATATGTAAAAACAACTTTTTCGAAAAATATTTTCAGGAAATCTGTCAAACAATAGAAAATATTTTACACAGATTCATCCATATTTTACACAGATTCATCCAAACACCAGAAAAATAACTTATTTTTCAGAAATTATTTTTTGAAAAATATTTTACTGTCAAACAAACAGAAATGAGTAATCCAAACAAATGGATTATATTTAGGTTTATAACCAACAACCTAATCCATAATGACACTTCAAAACATTACACAAAAACATAAAACAATAAAGCAATTCAGAAAAGAAAACAGAAATGAGTAACATTCTTAATCAATACCCCAAACTCAGACCAGAACCCTCAAATTTCATGGCTGTAAGCTGGTCCAACTTCTCTTTCATCTCATCAGTGAAATGGTTCTTCCAATCCCCAACAATCCCACGCCTGAAATAATGCTTGTAATCAATCCCCAACCAAGGGTCGACTCCATGTTGGTTCATCTCCAAGTTTTTGAGCCTTTCCAAGCTGCACCTCCACACCACTTTCTCCACCTCTTGGTCCTTTCTCGAATGGCCTGCCGAGGAAACATGCCAGCTTCTTCACTTCCCCCTTTGGGTCCTTCTTCATGTCTTCATATCTCATAAAACATATCTTTTCAGGTCTCTTTAAACTCTCTTTCCAATACCCCAAAACATGATCATGGAACGGTCCAAAAGCATGCACCCCTTTACAAAAACTCTCAAAAGCTTCACTCATTGGCCATGGTTCAACCCCCCTAGCAGCAATCACAGAGTTCATAAAATGGCAAGTTGACACAAAAGTATCCTTTGGGTCTCGAGTAATATACACAATCTTACAACCGGAGGTTTTAATGGATTCAGGTAATAAAGGGTAAGCCATATGGGTTCGAAATAGCCTAGGTGAAACCATATTTGAGAGATCAGGATGAGGGTTTACACTGTAAACTTGAATTTCCAATGATGGATTGAGCTCATTAGGGTGATGTTTGAGCAAAGGGTCAAGGCTATCATCATCAGTACGACCAACGGGATTCATGATTGTTGGGATAATAGCCTTCATCCACGTAGTGCCTGTCTTCATGGATGAAGTCAAAATTACATCATCATCTTTAGCTTGGAAGTTTGAACTTGCAGCCATGGTGGAAGAAAGGTGATGAGGCCTATACCAGAAGCCTTTCCAATTGTAAAGATCAGCACCATACCATGGTTGTTTAGGGAGTTCATTGATCAAAGCAGACAATTTATCTGCAGAGCTTGACTCCATTAATGGACTGGTTCTACCAAGTACAAAATTTCTTTGGTTGCATATAAAAGAAATAATTGGCTCTATCAAAAGATGAATACCTTATCTTCAACTTTTAGACTTTTTTTTTTTATACACAGATAATATAAAAAACAAATAAATTACTAAAATAATTAGTATTCTCTTGTATATTCTCGACCTTCTCTGAAAGATACCGTTTCCAGTCCATTTGGCTACTAGTTAGAGTTGACAAATTAATAATTATCAATTTAGTAATTTTTAAATTTAATCTCTAAATTTTGTATTTTTTAACTGATATATTATCACTTAAAAATTTTAAAACATATATCAAATTCTTTAAAATTTTTTTATAAAATTTACTTTTTAAAAAATAGAAAATGTGACACAATTGACAAAAAATAAATTAATACGGACCAAAAACAATTAGAGAACGAAGTGAAAAAGTTATAAAGTTTAGGATTAAATATTTCTTTTAACCCTATTATAAATGGCCCTGAAGTTTTTCAAAATTGAAGATATGACACTTCCATAAATTGGAAAATATTAAAACGACACTCTGAGAATTTATTATTTTGATATCTAAGAATAGATTCTTAGATTAATTATTTATAGAGTAAAAATTTAAAACATAGAATTTTAAATTATCTCTATTTATTTGGCATCTTCTGCATCTAGTTTACTATATATGTTCGGGGTTTGTGGCTATCTTTCCTAATAATGTTGTCTTCAATATTAGAACATGCATTCTCTTTAGGAAATACCTTATTACTACACCCAACATTTATTGCTAAATTATCTTTATTTTAAAACGTACTAGAAACAAAACTATTAAATTACCAAAGATTAAATGAAAATATAATTTATTAATTAAATGGAAAATTAATAGAGATTAACTCCTAAAATTTTGAAATAATATTTTAGGTCAAGTCTGTTTATATTGATGTAATTATAATATACTTGAAGTGAGTACTATATAATTGCATCAGCTTCACTTATCTATTTTGGTCTATTTGTAAAATCTCTATAAATATAAACTTCATTAAGTTGCTAGTCCTTCATGCTGCTTTTTATATTATATTACGGGAGAAAATATTTAAATTCTAAAGTATTTAATTATTTTGTAATTACATGTAGTTGGGTGATCTCCACTCTAATTTACCCTCTCATTGATTATTATTACTAATTATTTAAATTAATTAATGTCATTGTAAAAGAGGACTAAATTGTAACACCCCTTACCCGTATTCGATATTAGAATAGAGAACAAGGCATTACCGGAGTTTACAATTTTTTTTTACTCAATATACCCCTTTATAAATATTTAGCCTTCCTGCAATTTTAAACCGAGATCAATCCACATCAACCAATCCAATTCAACATATTTTCATAATAGATTCATGCATATTTATAAGATAACATCAACACATACCAAACCAAGGTTTGCTAGCCATACCAATGGTGGACCTTACTTTCATTTCATATTAGCATTACTTTATTAGCTTATACATGCCATTGATTTCCAAAATAAAGTTTATTTATATACCGAAATCTTGAGGCTGATAGTGTGATGTATCTCCTACCGAATCCGACCTCCGAGCTTTTCACACTACAAAACAAGGGAAAAGAAACAGGATAAGCACTTTGTGCTTAGTAAATCCATGTAACAAGAACTATACTTACCTAACATTTTCAATACAATGCAATAAACATTCATATATCCATGCAATGCATTATTATCCTAACATACACAAGCTCAACATTCAAGTTAGTTCAATAATTTCCATGTATCAATAATATATACCATGATTGATGAGCTCATCAATACCATGATTTCCGTTTCTTTGTTATATTTTCATATTTATCCCATTGAATTACTCGGAATTTCGATGGATTTTCGAGGTACACTTTAGTGTACAAATCCGAATCCGTCAATTCATATTCATGTGCACATTTTTATTTCGAGAGCACACTCCCGTTAACCTCATCCTTACAAATGAGATTACCGGTCCAGGCTAAATCCTCAGTAATATAAACTCATAGAGTATTGTCGGGATTACCATCAAGGCTAAATCCTCAGCAACGACAATTACTCTAATGAGCTTGATCTGAATTACTATCGAGCTAAATTCAGACCCTAATTCGGATTACCCGTCCGGCTAAATCTATTTTCCACATATTCTTGGAGGGCTATATCAGATAGGATCACCCGTCCGGCTAGATTCTTTTACCGTCAATTACTTTTCGAGATCCATCGAATTTTCCTTTCATTCAACCGGATTTCTTCCTTTTTATCAAGTATATCAATGTTTCATCAATTTTCATACAATGAACATTCAAATTATATTCATATCAATAATATACGTTTCAAGCATTTAAGAATATAATTCAGGTTACATGAACTTACCTCGATACTAGTTCGTATACAAAAACTACTAATCCGGGACTTTTTCCTTTCCTCGATCTAGCTTCGTATTTGAGTTTTCCGGATCTAAATAAATAAATTCAATCATCAATTCAATACATTTCATGTTCACATGTAGCATTTTCAATAATTCTATTATTATTTTTAGTTCATTCAAAACTGTCTACTTGAGTCATAGTCACTAAATTATTTTTATCTTGAGCTACAGAACTCCAAATTAGGATCCGTTAATTTTTCCTGAAACTAGACTCACATATCTTCTTTCCATAAAATTTTCAGAATTTTTGGTTTAGCCAATAAGTACAGTTTATTATTTAAAGTCACCCCTGTTCTGCTATTTGACAGTTCTGACCCTTCTTCACTAAAAATTAATTATCTCTTCATACAAGATTCGGATGATGTTCTCGTCTATTTCTATTAAAAATAGACTCATTCATGATTCTAAAAATATAAATTTAAGACCCTAATTATTTTTATTAAATTTTGATGATTTTCTAAATTAAAACAGGGAACCCAAATTCATTCTGACCTTGTCTCACAAAATTCATTATATCTCATGATTTACATATCTATTGCTTACATCATTTCTTCTATGAGAAACTAGACTCAATAAAATTTAATTTCATATTTTTTCATCTTCTAATTTGATTTCTACAATTTATGGTGATTTTTCAAAGTTAGTCTACTGCTGCTGTCCAAAACTGTTTTAGTGCAAACTATTTATTACCATTTTCCCCCTAAGCTTTCAATAAATGATAATTTCGTCCCTGCTCAATTAACTTCTCATTTGAGCTGATTTCTCTCAATTAAAACTTTATTCTATCACTTTAAGCTACTTTATAACCTTTGGGAATCATAATTTAAGTAATAGACTTTAATTCCAAACATTTTCACAATTAGGTCCTAAAATCAATTTCTATTGAAATTACCTAATAAAATCATCTCATAAACAAATTAAAGCTTAAATTTCATGCTATTTCATCATAAACTTACAGCACTCAGCCATGGTAACTTTCAATTTCATCCATGAGATAAAAAACTAATGAATTTAGTAATAGGACCTAGTTGTAAAAATCTTAAAAACACAAAAATTACAAAAAAATAGGCAAGTATTAACTTACTTGGTGCACAAATTATGATATACCAGCTTAGAAAACCCTCCTATGGCGTTTTTGGATGATGAGAGTAAAAAAAAATGAAGATATTTCTAGATATCTCAAATTAGTCCTAGTTTTATTTAATAAATTTTGTTATTTTTCCATTTTACCCTTCTTTCAGTAATTCTCTTGATTTCTTCTCAGCTTATGCCGCCCAAAATATCTCCTTTGGGCTTATTTGCTCTTTAGATCCCTTTTCATTTGACAATTGAGTTATTTAATCCTTAATAACTTTTACACCTTTTTCAATTTAGCCCTTTTCATTTAATTACCTACCCAAACGTTAAAATTTTCTAACGAAATTTTAATACCACATTACTAACATTTTATAAATATTTATAAAAATATTTCCTACTCAATTTTATGAGATCAAGGTCTCGATACCTTATTTTTACCCAATTCCTTCAATAATTCCTTTTCTAACTAACCACTAAATCGGTTAAATTTTCTATCGATATTTTAATACGATTTTCCTATCATATAAATATTCATGCAAAATATTAAAATAAATTTCTCTTTAAATCGGATTTATGGTTGCGAAACTATTATTCCGATAACCTTGAATTTAGGCCATTACATAAATTATGTCAAATTTAATTATAAAGATTGAATTCTAAATATGAGCACAGTAGAGGGATCAAAATTAGAATTAGACCATTATCCTATAATGGTTAGAAAAAGATTAAATTTCAAGCATGCTAGAGGGATCAATTTTGAAAATTTACCATTATTTTATCATGATTAAATACCAAATATGAGTATAGGGACCAAAACTGCAATTTGATCATTATTTTATAAGGGTTGAAAATGATCAAATCCTAAAGGTAAGCATAGCAGGGGACCAAAATTTTACCATAACTTATCATGAGTTTAGAAAAGACACGGCACGTGTCATGTTTGGTGTGGGCATTAATAATTTATATGCTGACATGTAGGAGGATGTACTTTGGTTCCCTCTAGTATTGTTTTTTTTTTTTTTTGAAAAGATTGAATGAAATAATCAATTTTTAAATTAAATTTTGTATTTTAAATAAAAATTAAAATTAAATAAAATTTTAAAATTTAAGACGAAATTGATGATACACCGTTGAAATATTAGAATAAGATAATATTTCTATTTCAAACAATATTATTCTTTTTTTTTTATATGGAATATGAATCTCTAATCTATCTATACTTTCCATCTTTCTACATAGATAATTCAATCTCATTTAGACTATTATTTTCTATTGTAAAATTTTAATTCTATTTCATATTTAATAATTATTTTTATATACATACGTATATATAGTACCGTTATTTGTTTTAAGTGAAGATGAATAATCAGCAAAAAACTAACATTGAATTAAGATCTGTTTTTCCCCATCGTGCTTTGTCCCATGTACAGATGTCCAGTTTCTGGGTGAGCGTCGAAGATATATATATACATACATACATCCAAGTGATACAACCAGTAGCAATGGCGATAACGTACAAGCAAGCATTATTCCTATAGGGAATACCATTTTCATTCCATATCCAAAGACCTGCCTGCTAGGAACAGCGGTTTTCCGGCAACCCGAGGAACAGTTCTGTCTCCACCTCCGCGTTCTGCTGGCTGCATGTTGTACCGTTGTTCTGTTCGGTTGTTAACTATGTGTTAGATACAAGTATTTAGCCGATACAAAGACATTCCATATATTCATAGCATCATGTGTTTGATACGAATATATAAAAGTAGATCACCTTAGCAGATAACTTGGCATTCTCCTCTTGCATATATCTTTCCTAGATTAGTATTAACATAAGAAAAATTATTACCAGTAAAAGTACAATGGAAACTCTTGTATTAGGAGTTGAATTACATTTTGTCTGTCTCTATTAAAAAATAGATAAATTAATTCATGTACCTTAGATTAAAAAGCAAATTGGTTTTTTTTTAAAAAACTTCATCAATTTTTACCGTTAAAACTGGTCCCTATACATTAACATGAAGCACACCTGGCATGCCATGCGACCTTGTATGGTTATTCTGTTGGCCAAGCCCATTTTTAACAGTACAAATTGATAAATAGAAAAGACCTATTTACTGTTAGATTTAACTTGTAGGAATTAATTGTCTATTTTTTTAATAGAAAAGACAAAATGTAATCTAATTTCTAGCACATGGACCTCTATCAATAGAAATACCTCATTGAGAAGTGAAACTGTTGCATACTTGTTTAGCCATATCATACCTTAGCTTTTAGTTGCAGTATCTGCTCCTTGAATAAATAGCCCTGCAATATACAAAAACATGACAGATTCACTCAATTAGGTTTATGCTAGATTTCAATGGTTTATCTTAAAAGTATAAATTGTTGTTGAGCTAACCTTTCTTGCCCTAATGTTTCTTAAGCTGCGTTCAAGCTGGTTTTCAACCTCTTGAAGTTCATCTATAGAACAAGAACCAAGATTTTGACCCAACATTCTCCTGAGACAACAAAATTCTTATGTTTCAAACAGATTTCATATTTGTAATAATTGCTTAATGAAAAACCATGTTTGAAGAACACATCTAATTAAATCATTAACCTTTTAGAAACCTCAAGGAACTCAATCTTCTTGGCCATATTTTCTGCTTCAAGCCTTTGTTGCTACATGCAAAATCCCATTAATCAAATCAGAAACTCCGTTATGTATTCTTATCTCTTAGTGGTAAAAAGTATTTTAGGAGTCAGATTGCTTTTTCCTCCTATTATTTAAAAAAATAAAAAAAATTAATTTTTCTGTTAAAAATTTCATCTATTTCTACTGTTAAAAATTGATTTCTATACATCATCATATACACGAGGCACGCTACGTACACATCACTGTTTTATTCTGTCAGCAACATCAGTTTTAATAGTATAAATGGATAGAATTTTTAGCAGAAATGATTAATTTACTTTTTGAATTAATATACTGGAGCTAATTTATCCATTTTTTAAGTAATTAGAACAAAATATAATCTAACACTTAATACAAAGGTCTCCATCATATGTTTATCGTCTCTTAGTACATATACAAGCATGCAACAAGAGTACGGTACAGCACAAGAACTTTAAAAAGACTAAGATAAATTACTACGAGACACAAGAATAAAAATGTTTTTGCGTAACAATATGCAAATCAATTTAAAAATTAATTAAAAAACTCATTAAGAAAATAAATTATGCCAACAAAACAATGGAAATAATATTGTTGAGGTTTAACCTGTGCGTATCTTTCAATTTCAGGGATGTTACTTTGAACGTCTTTCTTGTACCGGCAGTATCGTTCTATGGTGTTTTGCATGTTGCTGCAAATAAAGCATCAAATTTTATTTATAAATTAAATAAAATTATAATATTATTTATACATGAATGGGGAGATTATAGTTTAATAAAGAAAAATGAACAAATGATAAAAGAGGAATTTAACATATAATCACATGTATAATATTATATTAATTTACTATTTTTACATAATACTTTATTTAATTAAATAATTTAATTGTTTAAGCACAACAATTTTTAAATTTAAAAAATGTAAAAACTAAAAATAATTAAACTGAAAATGAGGACTAAATCTATAATGTAGCAAAATTTGACTTAACATATTGCAACCATTTTGATAAATACCGAAATTTAAAAATTTAAAAATTACATAGACTAAAATAAATATAAAAACTAAGACCCACTTTAGATAATCTTTTAACTCCAATACGGTGCGTTTAGCTATTTCTTTCCATCCAATCCCACCGTAGGTAGCTGTTCGGAAAGTATCAGTGTGGTGAAAAATAAATTATAAATCCTATTGCACCCTCAGTTATTAACTAGTGCATTATGACTCCAGCTTCACCAATGCAAATTGTCAATATTATCTTTGTTAAAAGAATACTTTATAAATATCATAATTATCATTTCTTCAAATATTACAAATTTATTTTATTTTTAAAATTTTAACACAAATTATAATATTTATTTTTACTGTAAATAATGTGTAGAATAAAATTATTAAAATTTTAAATATAAATACATAAATAATTTAACACTATCTAAAATTTTCATATTAATACTTTCAATAATTATTTTCTATTCTCATCTAACCATTATATTCATATTTAAATTCAATCACATAACTAACCATTGTTTTTAATTTTACAATTATGGTACTCAATTTCACTGGGATACTATTTTTAATCTTAAGCTCACAGCCCATCTAGAAGTAAACTAAATCTAGGACCACAAAAATAAAGAAAACAATCAATAAAGCATGCCATCAAAGTTATAATCACAATATTCTCAAAACAGTTCCAAGCAAGGCCAATAAATTTTCTACTTTCATTTGTATTTGATACTTTTGAGTCTAATGAAATCCATATATTCATCTATGCAGCATATGGATTTTAATTACTTGGTAGAAAACCACCCATAAACCTTATATATCTGCAAATGCATTGATCTTTACAAACAACTACGACTTCCTCTTACAAACATTAAAAATACATGTTCTAGGTTCTCATCATCTCATTTATGGAACATGTTATAGGGTTATAGGAGGCCAAGATAATTTGTAATAACATCAACAAGACTTTTGTGTTATAGGATATAACAACTTAGTGTCAATCCTTACTTTCCCTATGCCTCCTTATACATATAGATAGATAGATTATTGTCTACTAGAGTAGCATATCTTAGCTAATGGCCAGTGGAGCCTCTTCATCAAGGAATACCAATGCCAATGTGTTAAAGTATTGTGGCACTTTGCTGTTAGAGAGATTTTTCCATATTTCTTTGTTATATTTTGCTTGACATGTGATATCTTTTGTTATATTAATGTGTTAAAGGAGGCATGGACATGCTGAAGGACTAGTTCCAAGGTTTCAAAGAAAACCCTGACAGGAACAACTCTTGAGAAGAGATTTTGAGAACCTGAAGATAAAAGTATAATGAAGCTAATATGGTCATTGTCATTAGCACCTGGCTACTTGGAGATGAGTTTAGTGAAAAAAGAGTTGTGGAAAAAGTCATTACAATTTTACAGGCATGACTAAAAAAATTCATTACATATCTTGAAGATCCAAGGGACTTGTCTAATATATCTTATCAAACAAGACCAAATTAACATGCTAATTAGGGAGAACATGATAATTATAGTGCAGTTAAGGCTTAAGAGCAAAGAAAAGCCAGGGAATTCATACAAAAAGGAAAACATGATGGTGGAAGCGACAAATAATGGAGATACAAAGAATGCAAATGATGGTGGAAAGAAGAAATATCCACCTTATGGACACTGTCAAAAGATTATTCACTTTGAAAGAGGTCTTGCAAGCAAAAGGGTCACATGCCGAGAGTTTGCAAGAACAAAAGGGCAATAGCAAAGGAACATTTAAAACTCAGATTGCAGATGAAAATCAACAATCCTATCAGTTATTTCTAGTTTTCTTGGTAGAGGGGAAAGAAAATTAAAAAAATGAAAATGACTCGAAAGTCAGTAGTGTCAAAAATTGTAGTTTCAAGATCTCGTTTCCGTAAACCGAGTCTGTAAATATTAAATGGGCATATTTATGGAGTTAGTATATTGATGAATTGAAATTTGATTAAGGCATAAGGACTATATTGTAAAAGTCTTATCACTATATGTTTTTAATTGGCTAAAGACTTAGGGACTTAAATTGCAATTGAACAAGGTCCAAAATGGTAATCAAACCATTTTCATTAGATGATAGTGGACAATGATGGACGGCCCTCTATTTTGAATTCTTTACAATTTGATCCTATTTCTATCTTGGGTTAGCTTTAGGACTTTCTTAAACTCGTGTAAGACTCGAAAATGATTGTATATTGTACTGAATGTATGTTTTGGTTAAATTTAATAATCTAATAGTATAAATTGATTGTAAATGATTGTAATTGCTCCAACAACAAATATGCCATCCTGTAGCTCGGACCAAACAGTCGGGTCAGATATGAGGTGTTACAAATAGAAAAATAAAAAGATGTAAAACATAATTTTTCTTTTCATTAGTGTGCTTAATAAGAAAAAGAAGAAAAATTAAAAGAAACAATAATTTTCTTTCCATTTATAAATTGGTAGAAATGAAGTTTTTGAAAAATGCATAATTTTAAACTAACTTTCCAATTTTATATGATGTATTTTTATGCATTATGAGGAAAAATGATTCTCTCTCTTATTTTCTTTCCTAATCTCACTTTTCTTTCCTATCAAACATATTCAAAATTTATTTTCTTTTCATTTTATCACTCCCTCATTCAATCATTCTATTTTTCCACCTAGTTAAACACCCCCTTAGTGTTGGTGAGCTATTAGAAATGACTATTGTTTTTAAGAGCAGAGTCTGCATGGTTTATGATCCATTAGTGTGAGCTTAGCATTGACTACCATGAATGAAAGAAGCTTTGTTTTAAACCAGAATCTAGTTACCTCTTATACATAGGGTGGTGCTGCTGGTAAAGCTATCCTATGGCACAAAAGGGTGTCCATTTTACTAATATGCAGTAATTAATTTAAGATTGTCCTACTGAAAATCTAGTCATTGAACCAAAACTATGTCAATGGATGGTTCCCAGCAACACTTGCTAGGCTTGCAACTGGCTGTTCAAAAACCTTTTGCAAAACCCTAAAGGACAATCAATTCATTAGAAGACACAGGTCAACAGAGTTTCAAGGGATGATGAGATGATCTACTTTCTTAAGCAAGGATAGGGAACTAAAAAATTCGTAAACAAAAAAGCAGAAACACATGAATATAATAAGGATTCAAGTACTTGATCATAGAACTTATATACTATTTTTGCTCTTAATTTTCTTTGCCAAAACCAAAAAAACAAACAAACAAAAGAAAAGATTTGCCAAATAGGGTATAATTATATTTAGTCTAAGGACCAAAACAAAATCCACCATAAGTGAACAAGATTTGAAGATTGTTCATAAAATCTTAACCGTACAAAAAATGTAAAACTTAATTGGTACGGGAAGATATGATTAAGACCAAACGAGAAAAAAGGAGTCAGAAGAGACAGGCATGAAATTAATCCTATATATAAAGCAATTATAGCCCAAAACATCACCAACCACTATCCTCAACTAATGTAACTTAACCCATACTTTATTGCTACAACACGAATTCATATATACTAACTCCAGCGAAATTTCTTGAAAATCTACGTTATGGGGAAATGAAAAAAATGAAGGAAAATCAATGAACAATGAACTTACTCGGAGCTTGAGAACTCATAGAGTTTTCCTTTATGAGAAAATATGATGACAGCTACTTCAGCATCGCATAGAACATATAGTTCATAAGCCTTCTTCAACAACCCGTTTCGTCGCTTAGAGAAGGTGACTTGCCGGCTCGTTGCATTTTCAATTAGCTTCATCTGAATTTTGCCTCTCACCATCTCCTACTTTTTAAAAAATGCTGCAAAACCCTAAAAGCTTAAAACAGCAAAAAAAAAACTTCAAATGGTTCTTCTAGTTGGGCTCAGATATATAAAGGAAAATTATGTATAGATATTCAATGGAAATTATATTTTAAGGAAAACCCAGATAGATTTTCCAATGGAATTCACAACTTAAGAACGTACTACAGTCAATAGAACAAAAAATTTCAGGTTAAAGGAAGAAGAAGGGAATAATCAAAGCTGTAAAAACGGCAAAAAAGGAACCAAAAAAAAAAAGTTCAAAAAACCCTAAAAGGATTGACAGAACAAAAACACTTAGAATCTTTCTATTTTTGAAGTATCAATCTCTTTATTTTGGGACCAAAAAAAAAAAAGAAGAAAATCTCTTTATTTTCTAACCACAAATTAACCCTAAGGTCTATTTTTCTCTTTATATCTCCAAAACTTTAAGAATGGAAACAAATTTTTTAAAAAACCTCTCAAATCCCAAATAAAAAATGAAATAAATTGTGATCAAAAGAGATTCAAAAGACTGGGTCTGGGCATTATTTTGTTTTTGGTAAAACTAAGGAAGAAAAGAGGATAGACTGAGAGGAGTATAGTAGCAAAATAAGTATAATACTAATGATTTAAAATTAAAATATTTTAATTAATAAATATATAAAAGAAACATCATCGTACAATGACGTGAGGTTTGGAGCAATGGTGTGTCGACACGCCAACATGTTGGTAGCAGACAAGTCATGTGTCTTGTCTTGTATGGAGAGTTCAGCCATAACTTTTACTAAATATGTATTATATTATACATATTTTTTAGTGTGTGTGGGGGGTTTGCTTTAATTGGACTTCCTAATGTTTTTTTTATTTTATATATTTTTTTGAATTAAAAGAGTATTTTTTGCATTAAAGGAAAAAAACAAAGTGGGTGTGGGACAATGATGTGGGAATTGCGACTTTTTTTTTTTTTTTTCAAGAACGTTAAAATCTGTTATTATTCTATCAACTTTTATAGAATTTGATGTATAGTCTTTGTATTTTGAAAATTGAAAGAGTAAACCATATTTATAGTCGCACAATTTTGATAAATTTTATTTTGCTTATCCAATTATAAAAATTATAAAATAATTATTTAATTATTTAATTTATTTTTTAATCACTAATCGTTAAATAACTAATAAAAAATGATGTAACAGCTTTTAAAATAGACATTATAGTAACTTTAACGCTCAACATTATAAATTGAGTTAATTTAGTCTTGATTCTAAAAATTTAACCTCAACGTTTATAAATTGTGTAATTTTTAATTTTACTTTTCTTTGTGATTTTTCACCTAAAAGTAAAAATAATAAAATTTATCAACTAAATTTGACCGAGAACATACCAAAAAGAAAACACTAGAAAATCTAATATGATAATTTTAATCTTTTGTCGTTCTTTTAAAATTAGCCTTTAATGTCACAAAAAAATTACAAAAAACTAAATTACACAATATGTAAATATTGAAGCGTTAAATGTATTATTATATCAATTTTAAAAGTTACTAAATTATTTTTCCTCGGTAATTTAATGGGTGATGACCAACAAATAAAAAATTAAATAGTAGGGTGACCAAAAAAAGTCAAAAAGTTAAATGATTATTTTATAGCTTTTTATAATTAAGTTGTTGAATAACTACTGGTGTGCTTTTCAATTTTAAAATCCTAATCCAATAATTATCGTTGTTGATCATTTTATTAAAATTTATCAACTTAACCTATTTATTTTTCATTATACAATACATTATATGAGTGCAACTTAATCAATAGACCAAATTAATAAATTTTAATAAAAATAATTATTTTAGCAAAATAATATGTGAAGATATAGGAAAGTTTTATTTTAAAAATCATCCCTATCATTAGGTGATGGGTTAAAATAAAGGAGATATTTTTATATGTTGAATAAAAGTATAGGAAAATCAATTAGTTGAAATAGCAGATTTTAAGGTAAAAGAACATATATTAATTACAAATATACGAAAACAAAGGAAGTTGGTGCAGTCAAATCAATACATACATTCGGTTGGCCCAAGATTCATGTTAAAAGAAAGATTAGGAAGCCCAAACTTTGACTCACTTTACCCTTAAAAAACCTCAATAAGTTTTTTAAATATCAATAAAATAATTAAAATTTTATTCAATCCAATTAAATGAACTCATCAATTCGTAAATTAATTGTCTTATTGATTCCATTTTCCATTAGTTCTAAAAGCATTGTTAGAGAAAAAAATGCCTTCGTGACGACAATTCTTTTAATAAAATGATACATCTCAATTCCTTAAAATTTAATTAAATTATTGATGTATCGTGGATTTTCTCCACGTTAAGCATATGGTCGTATCGGTTGAGCTTGTAAGCATTCTAACTCCTTTAATAAAAAATATTAGACTGTAAGTATAATAGTAAAACATGTATAAATCAGGATATATTCAAACATTAATAATGTGCACCACATCAATCAAAGTTATAAACATAAATTACAGAGCTACGAGTACATGCATCAAACAGCAAAAACTATAAAAACAGACTGCCAAAATAGCACAAATCAAGCAGGACCATGTCTTGCCTTCTATCAAAAAACCAAAATCAGCATTGCATTGCACCATTCCCAAACATCCAACTATTTCTTCCGATGCTTCCCGAAATATCTCTCTTGCAGTATCTTCAATCCCATGTATCTGCATCTCATGATTTATTCAACAAAACCCATGTTAATTTCAATCATAGATACATACATACATACATACATACATACACACACATTGATGTGCTAATGTTGTTTACCTTCCAAGCATCATAACAGTAGCTTGAGGATTAGTCCCAGGGGAGGAAGTAAACGTGGATCCATCAACAATCCTTAAGGCCTCCACACCGAGGACCTTGTAGTCGCGATCGACAACCTTGCCGAGGCGGCAGCCTCCGTGATAGTGCCAAATTGTCATCACGGTGTCCATGCAGAATTTTTCCAAGGAGAATGCCGAAGTAATGTGCCTAGGTCTTTGATTAAGGGGAAGGTTAACGATCAGTTCTAGGAGAGCCTTAGCCGACAAGATTTCATAACGGAAATTCGAGAATGACTTGGAATATACAGCGTCTATAGCGATTTTCACGCCGTGCACGCACTTCATCAAGTCCTCTGGTGCCTGGAAATAGTTGAAGGTCACCTTGGGGTTGTCACGAGGATTCATGCTCTGAAGCTCAAGATAACCCGAGGAAATCGGGTCTTTCACTTTCTCAAAAATAATTCCGCCTCGTATCCTCGTGTCAAGGAGTGACTCGGGATTCAGTATCCCTTCTTGAAACAGCTTAGTACTACTCTGCTCGGTCTACATTTTTCAACCATAGTTAAAAATTGAACTCTAAATATACAGAGCCTTTTTTTAGTTAAAAGTAACAAACCTGGTTTAAGATAGCAGCCAAGGCTTTAGCAACACTACGAGACCAAGAGGGAGTGAAACTTATCCCACTACAAGCTTCAATATAACTGCCGAACCGGGTGATGCCAACGAACGAAACGAGTGAGAGCTCAACAGGACTGGGAGACGGAACCAACAGAACGTTGAGCGGATTATCAACCAGTCCTTGACCCACCATGGGTTGGTCCATCACCACTTTGATACCAAATTTCTTAAGCTGCTGAGAAGGGCCTATGCCACTTAACATCAACAACTGTGGGCTACCAAGGGCACCTGCCGATAAGATCACCTCGCTTTTATAATCTTTTGTCAACAACGCCCAATGTTTCTTCCCCAATTCGTCTTCGAAAACAACCCCTTGAGCTCTTGTTCTTGAAAAAACTGAATCAAACACAACATATTAGATATATATGTTAGGGTTCCTACGACATAAACAAAAACAAGTTCCATTTACCTTTTGTTTCAAATATAATCTTTTCTACCGTGGCATGCAAGTAAACCTTAATCCTGTATGGATTAGCATACTCTAGTAAATCAGCTGCTGTATGTCTATGATCATCCCCATCAAAAATAGTTCCACCAATTTTAGTCCCGTAAATATGATCAAATGTAAACCCGTTATTCGGCAAAACTCCAGCTTCGAGTAACCCATCTCGTAATGCAGATTGCCATTGTAACATAGGTGGTTCGAAAGCTATCTTCTTTTCAACCCATTGGTATGAATAATTAACCAAAGCTTCATTCAAACCGGCTTGTTTCAAGAACTCAGGTTCAGCACGCGAGTAAAACCCTGCGTTAATCACCGATCCACCACCAAGAACACGCGCTCGGGCATTGTACACACCATCCTCGGAGGTGAACTCTTGAGCATACGAACTGGGGGAGACGTCTAATAAATTCGGGAAGAAGTTCCCTTTGTCCGGCTTGCTAGGATTCTCGTAAGGCGACCCTCCTCTTTCCAAGACTAAAACGTTCGCACTTTCAGACAACGTCGCTGCCAAGGGACAACCTGCGGTCCCACCACCAATGATTATGTAGTCGTAAAACGAGACTTCGGGCGCCATCGCTGCTTCATGAACAAAGCTGTAATACGGAGCTGCAGCCAAAAACAATCAAACCCAATTGTTTACGTATTACATTCAAACTTTTACGTTCATAAGATCATATACATATATATATATATGTATGTATGTATGCATAGAATACCTTTCTCTGCGAGAGAGAGGCCATGAAAATGAAAATGAGAGACATAAACAAGTGAAAGAAACATCCAAAATTCGAAACCCATGTTGTGTTCACTAAAAGATGGAACATCAATCAATCTACTCTGCTTTTAAATAATCTGTCATTTCCTCTTACTACGACCCTAACGTTCTTTAGGTACAAAGAATGCCCCAATGTTTAAGATTTCTAGTTCAACAACAACGTATTTTTTGTTCCTTGCCTTAGAACCAAAGATTCAAGCTTGTTAAAATGCTTGCAACCTGGTCTGAATTTATTGTTGTAAAACCTTAATTGCCGGTGAAGATGTATTTTGGGAGTTGATCAATTTTCACTTTTTTCTTTTTGGTCACCCTTTAGTGTTCACAAACGGAAAGTACAGCAATTTGGCTATGATCGAATCTGTTGATATTTTTGGTATCTTGTACACACAATCAAAAGTCTTATAAATGGAAAAGAAGTTAGATTTTTTTTTTAAATTCAACTGAACATCCCTAAATTATTGTTCATATTTTAAATTAGTCCCTAAATTTCAAAACATTCTAATTGAGTTGTTGAATTATCAATATTGTATCAATTAAATCTTTTCTATCAGCTTAGTTGTCAATTTAGATATAGAATACTGATTCGAATTTAACATGAAACATATTTAAAACCCGTAAATCAAACTATAAACAAGTGTGTACCTACCTTGTAAGCAATTAAAATTTCTTATTCTCTATACAATAGGTACACATGTTTACAATGTAATCCATATGTCTTAAATATATTTCACATTTATTGTCCAAGCTATTAGTTAAGGTAATAGAATGACCCAATTGATATGACAATAATATTTTCAAAACTTATTTAGGATGTTTTAATTTTAGAAATCAATTTAAAATTAGTATCACAATTTGAGGTGTTTTGGTGTAATTAATCCAAAAGGAAAACACTTTGTTCCATACCATTGGATAACCCGACAATATTTCTAAAAGGTTGTCTTAATTCCGAGAGGGATATGATATTTGAGGCAGGTCGGTTACGGGAATAAACCCGACCCGACTTTGTACTTGAGGTAAATTGTTTTGCTTTTTGAACAAGTACATGAGGTCAAATGGGACCACTTTGTGACTGATAACCCACTCAACATACTGTTATTTATTAAACCTTGTGTAGTTAAGGAATGACGTCTAAATTGGATTGGGTTAATTGATTATATCGTTTGGATTAAAAATTAATTAGGTATCGATTTATAAAAAAGACTTTAAATTATTTAGATAAAAAATTAATAGAGATTTATTGAATTAAAAAAATTAGCGAATCAAATATTTTTCCAATGATTTCAAAAAGAAAAAGAGAGTTGATTGAAGTTTACTCATCAGAAGAAAGTGTAATAAAACACACTTAAACATATAGTATCTTCTTATTTAATGGTTTGATATGAAGATTTATAATTAATAGCAAGACTTACATAAAAAAATTACCAAAAAAAACCATAAAAAGTGGCGGATATTAAAGCCTCATCAATTGAAGTTCGCCGACAATATAGAACCACCATAAAAAGAGTGGTCCAAACTCAGGCAAAATCAAGGTTGCAATAACATGAAAGCCACTACTAAAAGCAATTAATGGTATCTATGGAACTTCAAATAACAGCCTTTTAGCTAGCAACTACCTAGCCAGCAGTTCATAATTTCAAACACATGTATAGTTTGTATATATATAAAGCATAGGAGAAAGCCTGGAAATTACTGTCTATCTTGATTAGGGTAAACTTGGAACAAAAGTCAGAATGCTATTTATTCTTACCATTCAAAGCATGTTTGGGACACTATTTCACTGTAATCGTTTGCTTTCTAACCTGTGCAGGCCAGGCAGTACCATGCCTACACCCATCGTCTACCATTGGGCTTTTGCCTGCGCCACTTGAACTGATTAGAAGAACAGTCATAGTTCTGCATGTTAGGCTTAAATTTAAGCCCATTAAGAATTTCCATATCAGGAGGCCTCAAGGATAAGAAATATGTACACATGTGCAGGACAATTAAGCACTTTAGTTGATTTTGTATCTTTGATCATTGTTCCACGATGATTATTCTTACACCGCCATTGTAATTAAAAAAAACTCCATCACGCGTAGAATTACCACTACCAGTTGGTTTTGTACATTTGATCACTATTGCCACTCACAGTGGACAAATAATACTATGGTAAAAAACTTTTCTAATCCCTTTTAATTTCAAAATTTAACAATTTAATTTCTTTCAAAAATTTAAGAATGATTTAATTCCTGTTAATATCGATTTCAAAAGTGAACAACTAAGAACAATTAATCATAATAATATTAATATTTTTCATCAATTGTACATAATTTTGATTAGTATAATAATAAATTTAATCCTCAAACTTTACACATTCTATCAATTTGGTCCTAATTTAATAAATTTATCCGCAAAATTTGTGTAAATGTTGAGACTAAATTTGTTATTTTTTTAGAATTAAGGCCAAAATAACAAAATATACAAACATTAAATCCTAAATAATACCAATCAAAATTATGTAAAATTGACCAATGACATTAACTCTGTGATTAATTGTCCTCAGTTGCTCACTTTCGAAGATAAAAAAAGATTTAATTACTCCAATTTTTTCGAGAGGGACTAATTTGCTGAATTTTGAAATTGAAAAAGACTAGAGAGGTGTTTTTACCTATTGATTGTAAAAAGAAAGCATAATCTTATGTTTGATACTTACCTCTTACAAAACTTCCACATCTTACTTTAAGAACTGAAAACCAACTTTTATCGTGGAAGGGATGTAGCTTAAAGTAAAGCCTAAAGAGAAGATGCAGATCATTGAAAAGCATTGGATATACCTTCAAGAGCAAAGCATCATCTGACCAAGCTAACCTTCGTTCATAGAGTAGAGAATGGCAAAACAACTAAGCTATCTTTGAATAAGTAGCTCGATCTATACGAGCTAGTCATGGAGACTCAATTAACCTCGCTTAAAAGAATATCATATATAAACCTTTAGACTTGCACATTTCTTAGCAATGTAGAATTACTCAACATTGCAAACTACTAACAACAAAGTCAGTTATCAAAAGCAGCAAAAGTTGGTTAAGGTTTCCAATTGTATGACATAAGCATTATGGCAAAAGGTGCAAACAAGAGAATGGAAAAGGGATGCCAGTAAAGAAATCTAGACAGTAACCTTGTCCAAGGTTAAAGATTCATTTATGGATTTGAACGCGTTTCTGATAAGCAACAACCTACTAACCTTAGCTCTGTTGGTAAAACAACCAAGAAAGAATGCTCAGAGAAGAGTAAATGACAGAATAGAAAATGCAATGTTTATTTCTCTGTGAAAAAGAACAGAGTACATGGTTTAAACAATGCTAGTGGTAACTAAAAAAACCTAAAAATTAGGAACACTAACCCATGATCAGATTTGGTGCCAGATAAAACTAACAACTAAACACCCAAATCAGAATAAGATTTTCTTAATACCCACTAACTGATAAAGATAAAAACATATACTAATTATAGCAGTAAATAACGTTTTGAATCATTATTTTTTCAACACTTCCCCCTTGATTCAAAATCACATACTCCAAGCTGTGATCTGAAAAAATGATGCTTGGCCTGAGTAAGAGACTTTGTAAATACATCAGCCATCTGTTTATTTGTGCTGCAAAATTTCAGTACTATTTGTTGATCACCTACAAGGTTCCGAATAAAATGATGATGCACATCAATGTGCTTAGTCCTTCCATGAAAAGCGGGATTCTTTTTCATTGCAATTGTGGATCGATTGTCACAAAAGATTTCAGTTGCGTCTTTTTGCTCAAGACTAAAATCACTAAGAAGTTTTCTCAGCCATAAAGCTTGTCGTGCCGCTGCTGTTGCTGCTGCATATTCTGCTTCAGATGATGATAAAGCTATTGTTTCTTGCTTCTTTGAACTCCATGTTACTGCTCCAGAACCAAAGCTAAAAACATTGCCAGAAGTGCTTTTTCAATCATCCAAACAACCTGCCCAATCACTGTCAGTGAAACTAATTAATTTGAAATTTGATACTTTGCAGAACCAAATACCAAAATTCACAGTTCCTGCAACATAACGAAGGATTCTTTTTGCTGCTCCAAAGTGTTGTTTTGTAGGACTTTGCATAAATCTGGACACAACACTAACACAAAAAGCAATATCGGGCCTGGTGTGTGTAAGATAATTCAAACCACCAGTTACACTTCTGAACAATGTTGAATTAACTTTGTCAGTCCCATCTTCATGCTGCAACTTTTCATCGATGTTCATTGGTGTGGATGCCACCTCAAAATCCACCATGCCAAACTTCTTTAAGAGATCTGCAGCATATTTCTTTTGGTTTACGAAAATTCCATCATCACCCTGCATAACTTGAAGTCCCAGAAAATATTGCAACGTGCCCAAATCTGTCATCTCAAATTTTTCCACCATATATCACTTAAAATCATCAATTAACAACTTTGAGGAACCCAGATAAACTATATCATAGACATAAAGACAGACCACCAAAAAATCTCCATTAGCTCTCTTCTTCAAATAAAGAGTTGGCTCATTTTCGCTTCTACTGAACCCATTGTTCTGAAAGAATGAATCAATCTTGCTGTACCAGGCACGTGGAGCTTGCTTCAACCCATAAAGAGCTTTTTTTAATCTGTAAACTTTATTTTCATAGCCACAGACTACAAAACCCGGTGGTTAACTTTATTTTCATAGCCACAGACTACAAAACCCGGTGGTTGTGACACATAAACCTCCTCCACAAGATCACCATTCAAAAAGGCAGATTTTATATCAAATTGATACACAGATAATTGCAATTGAGCAACCAATGTAAAACAACCCTTATAGTTTCAAAACGAGCAACAGGAGAACATGTTTATTCGAAATCAATACCTTGTTGTTGTGAGTAACCTTTGGCCACAAGCCAAGCTTTATGCTTTTGGATTCTTCCATCTTTCGAAATACCCACTTCAATCCTATGCCTTCGAGAACATCAACCAACTCCAATGTTGAATTTCTTTTAATGGCATGCATCTCCTCCTTCATAGCAATCTGCCATTCAGGTTGTTTTGCAACTTCTTCAAAAGAAGTTGGGTCAGTGACCAACAAGGCGAAATCACATGACGCATTAATTTCTCTAAGAGACGTGAACCTTCTTGGTGGTCTTTCGCTTTCGCTAGTGCTGCTGGAGGCATGGGTTGCTATAGAATTAGAACTAGAACTTGCAGTAGCATTAGGAGAGGAAGGAGCTGAATTTGCAGGTGATGAAGGAATTGAATTTGCAAGCTGTTCAACTTCAAAATCTGCTGGTGCTGGAATTTCATGCCTCCCTTGTCACAATTTAGACTTACATCCATCTCTTCATTAAATATAACATCCCTGCTAATTATCACTTTGCCACTTATAGGATTATATAAACAATATGCTTTAGATTGAGAACTATAGCCAATGAAAATGCATTTTTGGGATTTTTCATCAAGTTTAGATCGAGAAGTCACTAAAGCATACGCTATACAACCAAAGACTTTTAAGTGGCTTACCCAAGGTTTCTTACCCATCCAAGCTTTAAAAGGTTTCTGATTAAGAATAACCCTTGTTGGCGAGATGTTCAAAAGGTACAATGCTATTGCAACTTCGTCTCCCCATGATCTGGAAGTTTTTTCACTTTCAACAAGCTTCTGGCCATTTCTACAAGAATACGATTTTTTCATTCCGCAACTCCATTCTGTTCTGGTGTGTATGGTGCTGTAAGTTCCCTGCGAATCCTATTTGCATCACAAAAATAATTAAAATCATTAGATAAAAATTCACCACCATGATCACTTCGAAGTGCTTTTATGTAACATTCCGAAATAGGGACTAACGGAACAGTGGTTGCGAAACCATGAATCCAAGCTATAAAAGTTTATTATGATTAATTATTATGATTTATCGAGTGATTAAATACATGTGTTAGAGTATTGATAAGAAATTTTATTAATTTCATGCTTAAATTGCCTATTAGGACTTGTTTGCAAAAATTGCTAAATAGGGTTCTAATTTATAGAGTACTTGATTGAAATGGGGTTTGAAGTAGGAATTCTTAAATGGTAATTAGACCATTATATTTTCATGGACAAAATGGACATATATAGGTGGAAAGAACCAAAGTTTTAATGAACGGTAATTTAGTCATTTGGTAAAATAAATTAAAAGGGAAAAAGATAGCAAAATATGCTCATCTTCTTCATTAGGACGAAATTACAAGGGTTCTCCATAGCTAGGGTTTGTTTCAAGCTTCCAAGCTCCATAATCAAGAAGAACGAACTCGAGTTAGATCGAGGAAAGAAAAGATAGAGGACTAAATCGATATAGTTGATCGTATTTTGTTTCGAGGTAAGTTTACGATAAATAAATGTAATATTCTATTATTTTACATTTAATCTTAAATTCCAGATTTACATATTTATTCGTAAATTTATTATTTAAAGACTTAAGTATGAATTGACGGAAAAGTTATCTCAAAAGTTCGGTTGAACCTTAGGAATGTGTAGGATACAAATGTCATGACATTAGGGTTTAAGGAAATCATGTAAGACCATGTCAAGAAATGGCATTGATATGTTACTATAAGGCAAAGGTCCCATGTAAGACTATGCCAAGGCATGGCATTGGTGAGTTCATAAAGCAAGGATACACGTAAGACCATGTCAAGACATGGCAATGGTTAAGTTTCATAAGGAAAGGTACCAGCGTATCCTTAGTATTCCAAGTGGTTCAACAGGAAAATTCAAGGAGTATTCCAAAGTAAAGGTAAGACAAGTTCAAGCTAAAAAGGTAAAGTAAGATAAATTCATGTTAAAAGGTAAGGCAAGTATACAAGTTTTAAGTATATTAAGTTAAAAGTTTAAGTGATCTTGATAAGAAAACATAAGATAATTCATTAAGAATGTTGCTATTTATTTACATGTAAACTTACTAAGCTTTATGCTTACTCCCATTCTTTAATTTTTTATAGTATTACAAGCCAACTCGGGAATCACAAAGACGCCGGAGATCGTTACGCACTATCAAAAGATTATCTTTGGTATTTTGTAACTCGACGTTTTAAGTTATTGCATGTATAGGGACTTAGCTATCTTGTGTGTATAACCTTATGATATGGCTTAAGATTGGCTTGTAAATGTTTGGTAATGATTATCTATTAAAATGGATAATTAAGAGCATGTTTTGGATATTATGTAATGCCTAGTTGGTAATTATTAGAAAGAAATTATGTAAGTATATGCAGGGGAACAGTTTATACTGCAGCAGTGACGTAATTTTGAAAAATCACCAAAAATAGTAGAAATAGAATTAGGTTGTGCATGAGATATATAATTAAAGCTTATTGAGTCTATTTTTATATGAAAGAAACGGTGTAGGCAAAAGAATTGTATATTATGAGATAATTGATTTTTAGTATAGAGGGGTCAGAACTGTCGGTTTGTGTAACAGGGGAGACTTTAACTAATAAACTGTACTAATTGGCCATACCAAAAATTCTGAAAAAATTATAGTAAGAAGATATATGAGTCTAGTTTCATAGAAAATTTACGGATCTAAATTTCGAGGTTCGTAACTCGAGTTATAATCAATTTACTGAACATGATACAGATAGACAGTTTCTATTTTTATGCCCCGAATCAATAAGTTAAGAACATGATACAGATAGACAGTTTCTATTTTTATGCCCCGAATCAATAAGTTAAGTTTAATAATGCCTCGTGCTCGAATCCGGTAACGGTCTCAGGTAAGGGGTGTTACATTTTATGCTTCTCCCACTTTGCTTCTCCACCAAAGCTTTAAATTTCTTGAAATTCTCAAAGGTTTCAGACTTGAATTTTAAAAAATACACCCAACTCACTGTAGTCATCTGTGAACAACAAAAAATAGCAATTGCCATCATGTGACTCTATTTTCATAGCTCCACATAAGTCAGTATGCACAAGTTCAAGACAATTAGATGCCCTCCAAGATTTTCCAATGGGAAATAACTTCCTATTCTGCTTCCCACAAACACACCCTTCACAAAAGTGACGTTCACCAATGTTTGGTAAGCCAAGAACCATTTCCTTTTTTTTAAAAGAAATTTCAAGCCATTCAGATGCAAATGTCCATAACGTAAATGCCACAAATTAGCCTCATTATCCCTCCTAGTAATTAAGGCCTTATTCACTACATTTGAGACATCAAGAGGAAACATCCTATTTTGAGTCATATTGACAGTCTCTATGGTTTGATCAGATTTTTTATCACGAATAGCACATGAATCACCATCAAACACAACAAAATACCCACTAGTCATTACCTGTCCAATGCTTAATAAGTTATGAGCTAAACTAGGCACAAATTGCACATTAAAAAGAAGTTTGACATCACCTTGCACGGTTTTAATGGCAATTGTACATTTTCCTTCACCTTTCATCTACTTGTTGTCTCCAGGTCGGACATCACTTTTTTGTGATTCATCAAGCTCTTTGAATAATGATTTGTTTCCAGACATATGATTAGAGCAACCACTGTCTAAAAACCATACATCGTTGTTATTGTAGTCATATTGAATTGGAGAACGGACCATGAACAATGAGGTTTCCTTTTCTACATTCTCGGTAAAATGAGCCTACTTCTGTTCTCCTTTTTGTTTGGCCCAACAATCAACTTCTTTGTGTCCCAGTTTGCTACAGTATCTGCACTGAATTGAGCTTTTGTATGGTTTACTGTACTGGCCTCTACCTCTGCCACCGCCACCACCATCGCCACGACTACGTTAATGAAAGTCATGCCTACCTTTGGAGGATTCTTCCTTCACTTAAAAAGCTTTTTCCTCAATTTTCATGAGACCTGTTAAGTCTAGCTTCATGGACTATCAAAGAACACATCAATTATCAAAAGTATAAGTAGACAAGTCCTTCGTTTCTTCAATTACAGCAACAACATGATCAAACTTTGATGTTAAGCTTCTTAACACCTTGCTCACAACAATTTCATTACTCAAAATTTCACCATAAGATCGCATTAGATTAACAATCCCAGAGACTCTAGACAAGAATTCTTGCACTGATTCTTTGTCTTTCATAATTAAAGTCTCAAAATCACGACGAAGAGTTTGTAATTTTACAGTTATTACCTTCTTGTCGCCCAAATATTCTTGCGTCAAAATCTCCCACGCTTGTTTGGAGGTGTCTGCTGCTGAAATTCGAGAAAATATGTCATCCTCAAGTGTTGATTGAATAAGCATTAGTGCTTTTACATCCTTCTTGCGATTTTCTTTTAATCGTTGGTCAGGCTCTGCTGGTGCCAGATCAGGCTCTTCATACCCATGTTCCACCAAGTCCCATAGTTCTTGAGATTTGAACATCGTTTTCATCTTGAGACTCCAAAGATGATATTTTTCACCTTTAAAAATTTAGATTAGCGGTTTTGCTGCTGGATTGGTTCCACTATTCGCCATGAATCACTCAATTTGGGATCGAAACCTAATTTACTGATACCACAAATGTTGGTAAAACAACCAAGAAAGAATGCTCAGAGAAGAGTAAATGACAGAATAGAAAATGCAATGTTTATTTCTATGTGAAAAAGAACAGAGTACATGGTATAAATAATGCTAGTGGTAACTAAAAAAGCTAAAAATTAGGAACACTAACCCATGATCAGATTTGGTGCCAGATAAAACTAACAACTAAACAACCAAATTAGAATAAGATTTTCTTAATACCCACTAACTGATAAAGATAAAAACATATACTAATTATAGCAGTAAATAACATTTTGAATCATTATTTTTTCAACAAGCTCCACCAAACAACTTTCAACAGACGATAAAAACTTCCCTAAGTGCATAAAAGAGATCATGCGTAAAATCTTACCATGCTCCATTAATAGTTCACTCTTTTCCCAACCGAAGGATCTTATCTATGAACAACCAAAGTTATCATTTGAGTCACCAAAGCATGTATTCACACCTTTTCTTTTTGGAAAAAAAGAGGTTATTGCCATTTTCTGATTTTGCAGTTTTAGGAAATCAAATTCCACCAGCATATATCCAGTTAACTGGATAGACAGATAGAAAATTTCACGAACATACAGACTCGAATTGCAACAAATGTTTCAAACGTCAACTATAAAGAAAATACGATTTAATATAATCATAAACTATTTTAAACCTTTCGATGCAAAACTCTTCTAAAATCTGACCTCCAAAATAATAATGATAATAATCGGCTACGCAACTTCCATAACGGATCTGGCCTGGTGCTTGTAAGCTCAATTTAAGATCAAGAGAAATTACTTATAGAGAATATGAGCATTAATTGAGAGAGTACCAGAGGAACAAGAAGACTGCCATCGAGTTATCAAGTTCGGCGACTCAGTTTTTCCTCGGTAACCGTTTCTGACTCGTAGATCCTTGAGCCGGACTCACTCACGATAGGACGGCGAAAGATAATCTTCAATCTTTCCCATGCAGGGAGAGAAGTTGGCTGGAAATGATGTGATTGGTATAGAAGGGAATTTTGAGTTTTTCGCGCGTGGGTTTGAGCTGGCTAAGGGGAGGCACGGTTACAGAGACGGAGACAAGGTTGGTTGTAGCACGTGTCTTTACGTCGAAGTAACTGTTTTTAAAAATGTTAAATTTTGATTTTAATCCTTCTTCTATACTTAAATTTTTGTATTTAATTCCTATAATTTAATTTGGCTACTATACTTTTAGGTAAAAATAGTTATATTGATGTGATTTTTTGGTAAAAATATCATGGAGATTCCTGTATTAGTAGTTGAATTACATTTTACCCCTCTGCTAAGAAAGATAAATTAATCATTATATATTAGATCAAATAGTAAAATGGTTATTCTGTTAAAAGTTTCATGTATTTTTACCCTTAAAAACTAATCTTTATACATTAGCATGAGGTACACGTGGCATGCCACATGTAACTACCCGGTTATTTTGTCAATAACACCAAATTTTAACAATAAAAATTGATGAAAATTTTAACAAAAAAATCAGTTTACTTTTTAATCTAACGTTTAATGACTAATTTGTTCATATTTTGAGTAAAAAAATAAAATGTAATATGAAATCTAATATATATGCCTCCATAGTAGTACTTTTATCGATTTTTTTTCTTAGAAACATCATTTTTCAACGAGGGGCGGTAGCAACGAGCAAGCAGGTCCTAGCCCCTTAAAAGTAAGAAATTTATGTTTTGGTATTTTTGAAAATTGTAAATTTATATGCTAATATATAATAAAATTATATTTTAATCTCTAAAATGTTAAAACCTTTGATTTAGTGCTTCTAAAACTATAAAATTATAAGTTAATATAACAGCAAATTTTCTTTTAACTTTCTAATTTTATAATTCAATTTCGACTCGTCCCAAAAAAAATTTCTAATTTCACCATGTTTTCAATTTATCATGCTTACATAGATTCTTTTATTTTAGAAGGAATGTTGTTAAGACAAAGCTCACATTAGTATTTTAATGAGTAATTAATAATATTAACTATTTGAACTAACAAATTATATTATACAATTATAAGATCAAATCTATAAAAACTAAATCTCAAATTTAAGCATTGTGGAGGGACCAAAACCAAACTTGTCCTTAAAGTAAAAAAGACTCTGAACGAACGACACCGTATAAAATGGTCAATGACCAGTGGCATAATCGTCAATACGGATGAAATGGAATGTGGTTTTAGGAAAAACAAGAGAACATAGTATATCTACGTGTCAAGATTATGAGCTCAGCACTTTCACGAGATTCTGGTCTCACGGTCACGATTCTCCATAAAACAATAAAATAATAATTATGATAATATTAAAAAGTAAAAATAACCCAGCTTAATTATTCTCCTCCTTTTTTCTCCCCAACATTGACTCTCACACCTTTCCTTCTCCTCTTTTCTCCACTGAGTTCGTTTTTAAAGCCAGCTCAACTCGGTTCTGCAAATCGAACTCACTCTCCCCTTCTCTTTCTATTCTATTCCATGGGGCAGAATCCATCGCGTCATCTCTGGAACCTCAATCACCTATCCCTTATTCTGTAGAAAAAAAATAATTCAAGACTTTTCTTTTATCTGTTGACTTTTTTTTCCCGTTTCTTTTTGGCCATGAATCAAATAGCTCGAAGCCATTTGATTATGTTTCTTTTTGCTCTTTCCTTTCTTTTTCCTTCACTTGAAGCTAGTGAAGGTGATGCTGATCCGATTTACAAGTAAGTTGACTCAATTTCCATTCTTTTTCCTTTTTTTGGGGGTTCTATTCGCAGGATTCAACAAAAAAAAAATGAAGCTTGGGTCTTTAGCTTTTGAATATGTGGTAATTTCTTGATAGAAATAGATGCCTTTTTGTTTAATTTCATGAAAAAGTTATGTTGGTTGATTATTTTTGAGAAAATTTTGTTTATAATTGGTGGTATACAAATAAGAATATTCTTACAAAACAAGCAATAATTACAGATTTTTATGGTGTTCGAATTTGCTATATTTACAATATTATCTATTTGGATTTAATTTGATGACCTTAATGTCCTTTCCCGGCAATTTAACTGTTATTCTCGTTAGGTTTTTGACAATTATTCTTATGTGGTATGTTCAGGACTTGTTTAGAAGATTGTGAAAAAAGTGGGTGTGTAGGGGAAATGTGTTTTCAACACTGTAAATTCTCTTCCGATGGGAAACCAATTGATGGACCATGGTATTTGCAAGAACCCCTTTATCAGAAATGGAAACAATGGGATTGTCGGTCTGATTGTCGGTACCATTGTATGATTGCTAGAGAGGAACAGAGATGGAAACTCGGTGGGAAACCAATCAAATATCACGGAAAATGGCCTTTCCAACGCGTCTACGCGATCCAGGTTAACAGAGGCGAAATGTGTCTTGTTGTTGTGTTGGTTTTATTTCATTGTTGTTCTTGTTAGTGATGGTTTAATTTGGGTGAGTTTTTCCAGGAACCGGCAGCTGTAGCATTCTCTGCAATCAGCCTTGCGATTCAGTTTCATGGTTGGCTCTCATTTTTGTCCTTTTGAATTATAAGTTGCCTTTAAGGCCTGACAAAAAGACTTATTATGAATACACTGGCTTGTTTCACATCTATGCCATCCTTGCAATGAATTTCTGGTTTTGGAGTGCCGTTTGTCACACTCGGTAAGTAGTCCTCTTTGTACTAATGTCACGATTTAGAGAATTTTGACAATGATTAGTCCTTTTTTCAATGCCTTTAGGAATTAATTCGAGCGATAAGGTGTTTGATCATGTGATCACCATAGCGTGTACAGTGTAACTCTTGTGCAATGTTCTCTAACTTAATTCACCTGTAGAGATGTCGAGTTGACAGAGAAGCTGGATTATTCATCTGCCGTTGCACTAGTTGGATTCAGTTTTATTCTAACAATCCTACGAACCTTTGATGTGAGAGACGAAGCTTCGAGAGTCATGGTTGCTGCTCCGTTGATTGCGTTTGTGATGACACATATCTTGTATCTGAACTTCTACAAGCTTGATTATGGTAATTCAGTTTATGAATCACTGATCTCTTATCCTGAGTTATTCTCTTATTGGTTCGTTTTGGTATCCTTTTATAACAAACCCGGATTTATTTGCAGGTCTAAATACGAAAGTTTGTATGGCCATGGGTGTAGCCAACCTCCTCATTTGGGGAGTTTGGGCTGGTATAACGAGCCATCCTTCACGGTGGAAGGTCTGGTTGTTCAATGTAGGGGGAACCATCGCATTGCTATTGGAAATATACGATTTCCCACCTTATAAAGGCTTTATCGATGCTCATGCTCTCTGGCATGCAGCCAATATCCCCCTCGCATACATTTGCTGGAGCTTTGTCAGGGACGATGCCGTGTTCAGGACCTCAACACTCCTCAAGAAAACGAAATGACTTCATTATCTGTCAGAAACGCTTGTACTAACCCCAAAACAGCAAAACCCTATCGAGTAACCGAACTCACCAGTGATGAAGCCATCGATGGGGGCTCTCCTCGTCTTCTCCTTTTACGTGTTTCTGTAGAATCTGTAAGTCCAATTTTTTGGACTGTTTTTTTCTTTGTGAAGATCCGTGTATTCACGAAGATAACACAATTTCAATGTAAATTTTTGTGTTTTGTATCTTTAAAGTAGCATGTTTTACTTGCATTGCTTGTTTTAGTCAGCTTTATGCAGCAACGAAGGCATGTTTAAAGCATATTCATATCATTTTCAAATTGAATTTATTTTGTTTCGGGATTTCGATGTTCAATTTTCCTGAGAATAGTTTGAAAACTCATTTAGTCTAATTTTTTATAATTATGTGTAATCTAAGTATAATTTGAATTTCAAGCCCTTTATAATTTTTTAATTATATAATTGTGTAATTACAGTTTGTATTACTTCAAATAAATAGAAGGTATTTAAACTTTAAGGCAAATTATACCCAATGCCACTAAATTATTAGTATGTTTATGTCTTTACCATTTACATTTTAAAATTACAAACTAGTCACTATACTATTCAAAAGTTTTCATTTAAATTATTGGGTTGTTAAAATTATTTATATATGGTTTTCTCTGTTTGTATCAATCGAAAGATTATTTTTCATTTCTCTTTATAGTTTAATTTTTTTCTTGAAATAGCTTTAAATGTCATAAATTTACAATTTAATATTCAAATATTTTATTCTTCAATCTTCCTCATGGATCGTGTTATCAATTTAAATCTAAGATTTTCTCTACTAATTGTGGGTACTAATTTATTGTATTGATCATCAAATTATTCGATAATCAATTTAAAAAAAAATAATTGAATAATTCAACAATTTAAATCCCTAAAGAAGCAGCAATAAGAGATAAAGCCCAGAAGTAGTTGGAAGCCCATTTACAATGGTTGGGCTAAGCAAGCAGGGTGGTAAGCTAAAGTTGGCTAAACCTGATGCTATTTACAGCAATATTAGCTTTAATTAGAGGTGTACATGGGCCGGGCCGGCCGGGCTCGGGCCGGGCCCAACTAAAAATCTAGGCCCGTTTTGTAAGCCCGGGCCCGGCCCGGCCCGAAATATGGGCCTAAAAAATTGTCCAAGCCCGGCCCGACATGAAATGGGTAAACCCGAGCCCGGCCCGGCCTGGCCCGTATTATTTTTTATTTTATTAAATAAAAAATAAAAAATAATGAATTAAATACATTTAAAAAAATAGATGCTTATTTTCTACTTTGAATCTCATAATGATATTATTCTACCATTTAATTTTCTACTTTACGAAAATAGATGCTTAATTTGTTTAGCTTAATTTATTAATAATTTTATTAATAAAAAAAAAAATTAATAATAAAATATTTTGGGCCGGCCGGGCCCGGCCAAAAAAATCATACCCGAGGCCCGGCCCGTTTTTAAAACGGGCCTAATTTTTTTGCCCAAGCCCATTTTTCGGGCCTATATTTTTGTCCAAACCCTCCCACATTTCGGGCGGGCCTTCGGGCCGAGCCGGGCGGCCCGGCCCATGTACACCTCTAGCTTTAATTAATGCTGTAGTTGCTTAATTATCAATTGGTTTATGTGAAATCTTATAATGGCCTTTTCCTTTTGGCTTAAAAATAAATTTTTTCATCCAAATTAAATTTTAATTCAATTGGTATAAATATTATTATATATCATTATTATTAATATAAGAAAATAAAGGTTATAAATAATTTTATTTATTCTATTAAAAATAATAAATATGATAATAATTTATAATAATTTTTTTTTCCGATAATCAAATGATTTGAAGCACTCGAAAAACAGCATCTTATTCATTACTTGAGACGATACACACGGATACACTTACGTGTCAGGATCGTGCGATCAGAATCAAAACTCTGGACCCCATTTAAGACCATCCGTACTTACTAAAATATTTGAAGTACGGACCAATAATAAGGGAACAACAAACTATATTCTGACAAGAAGCCAATCTTACTAATCTCGTCCATGTATACATATCCTAATTATGGAATTTCCTATGTATATTTATACTTTAAATAGAATAGCTCCACAGCCGTACATAATCATCGGCAAACTCAAATTCTTGCTCATCTTTTTCATATCCACTGTGAGGCGGAGACATCATCATCCCCGCCGCCATGTTTGCCAGAAACTTTTCTCTCCCAAACACTGCTTCTTCGTCCAAATAAAACACTTCTTCCGACTCTTTAGTTCCCTCCACCGCCGTGTTTTCAGCTGTCTTTGAGCCATCTCCGGCGGAATCAACAGGTCGGAAAGCTTCCGCTGCCTCCGCCGCCGCCTTCTGGATGTCTTTCGGATCGGTAGAAGCTGGTACAGGGAGTCTCCAAGAAGAGTCAGCGAAGTTCAAACAAGCCAACCTTCCTCTCAGAGCTAACGCCGCCACGTCGTGAGCACGCGCCGCCATCTCTTCTGTCGGAAAAGTCCCGAGCCAAATCCTTGACTTTTTGTAAGGTTCCCTTACTTCACAAACCCATTTTCCGGAGTTCCTCCGGCGAACTCCTCGGAACACCGGGTGTCGAGTCTCCCGGAATTTCTTCCTTCCCGCTCGCTTCTTTGGGTAACACGAAGCTAACATCACGTCTTCAACGGAAAAATTCGGCGGACGAGAAGCTCCATTTCCACTCCCACTATCCGACATCGGTGACGAAACCGACCCATAATCTAAACTCAAAGAATCCATAACCAGGAATAAAACCGTGAACTCAACTTTCAATTAAACAAATATTTGACTTAATAGCATTTGAATAAGGAGCTTGACACTGAACTTTCACCTCCAGTAGAATAAAATCAAACCCAAAGTTGTAAAATAAAAGATAAGTGTATGAATTTGAAGTGTGAAATGAAAGGGGTTTATATGTATAGTTGTTGACATCATAGGATTAGAAAGTACTCCAATTTTATACAGTTTAAAAATATGGGGGACGAACACGGAAAGTCGAAGAGGATCCAGGCTGTGGGTATTGTGGGGGCAAAGGTGGATGAGGATCCACGCTTGGGTTTCTCTTTAGCCAGCTGTACCAATTCGAGACAACTTCTCGATACTTCAGGGAACGACACGTGTTCTATTTGACATTTTGACTGAGTATTATTTTTTTCTGTTCGAGAAAATTATTGTTTCCGTAGCTGTCGGAATCATAAAGCGTCAGCTTCAGTATTATCTCCTACATTTCGAGCCACTCGCACCATTTATCTTTAACTGTTCCAATGAGTGCTGTAATTTTAATTTTGATTTATTTTTATAGTTGTCAATTTTTTGTACAACCTTGAATTTAAACAAGTCAAGCCTATACATAATGCTATGGTAAGCAAAAGATTTGTCTCTTTGCTAAATTAAGGAAATCTTATTATTAAACTCAAAAATCTTTCACTAGAATATCAATTAACCACCTTGTCCTAGCTTATTACATCACTAATTAATTCATCTCTTGCAAATAAAAATTTTTTTTGTTCAAGTTCACATCATCAAGTCCATAAACTCAAAATATTATTGGAATGTGTATTAAAATTGTTGATGTTCGAATCTAAAAAGATAGAGATGAGTGATTCGTCTTGTTCAGTGCAAGGTGAATAGTTGACTTAGACAATGTTCAAGAGAGATAATATTAGAATTGAAAAAGAAAGTTGGGAGAGAATAAAGAAAGTTCCCTTTCCTTTTGTGGCTATGGGCTTTTATACCTTTAGTTGTGGCCTTAATTGCCATCCGTTAAGCCTCTATTGATGGGTCAAATACGATTGGTCAAGTGATTTGTTACTATAGGCTTGGGTAGGATAACGTTTGGACATACTATTAATCATTTTAGATGAAATGTGGTAATTGAAATCAGAGATGACAATTAATAAGCAAGACTTGTTCTTAAGAAGTAAGTGAAACTCTCAAGAGTGTTTAGTCAATGAGTGTTTCGAATAATTTTTGTTTGAGGTATTTATTGAGCTTTCTACTCCGTTTAAAATGTTGGGGCATCACAAAAAATTATTTTATGGCAATATTATATATTTTTTAAAGATTGTTTTAATTTTATTGGTAAACTATTAAAATAGTCACTTTTGTTTACCTCATGTTACACTTTAGTCACTTACGTTATCATGTTGTAACATTTTAGTCACCGAGCCGTTAATTGCCGCTAATAGTATAATGGTAAGCTGACATGGCACGTTAAATTATCATTTCATACAAAAATTGTAGGTTAAATTATACAACTAGTCCCCATATTTTTTATGTTTTGAGTAATTTAATTTTTTTTCTTTTATGTTCTTTCAACTTTCTTTTTTTTCTTTATTTTTCATTCCCTTCTGTTTCTCCCTCTGTTTTCTTCCCTTCTCCAATTCTTTTAACGTATCAAACAGGATGGCACAAACCCTCTCTCAACTTACGATCTCTTACACTCTCAACTCTCATCAATTTCAATCTCTCACTCACCATGGCACAAACCCTTACACGTGCCGCCATATCCACCCTCACGCGCCACCTTACTATATCCTTTCTCCTCTCCAAACACCTCTTATCCTCCAAATTCATCACCCATCCTCCTCTCATCCCTTCCATCTGCTTCTCCCATCGCCCTCCTACCCCTTTTTCCCACATCGTCTGATGTCTCCCTCTTTCGCCGACGCGCTTCACCTCTATCCAATGCCGCATCAAATGCTTCGGGAACTCTGCTTACTCTTTGCTGAACTTAGGGTCGAACTTCAGCAATTGACTAGCAACTGAAATGGCCCGACTGTTTTTGGGTTGTGATTATGAGCACTGACTTATCGTTATAGATAAGCCCGGTGAAGGATGCTATATCAAAACCCTTGCTATAGTTGTCGGCAGGTTTTTTTTGTGATTTTTTTCTATAGACTCTTTTGGGTGTTTGGATGCTGAGAAAGTTTGGAAAAATGGAAAGGAAAAAATTGGTTTAAGTTTGGGATGGAAGACAATATCTTGGGTTTTTTATTACCTATCTTTTTGGGTTTACTTTTGTGTTCATAAGAATTGATTCTTTATTAAGATTATGTATGATACATTTCATTTCAAGATTCAAAGAGTTCTTTTCTATTTGCTTACATTATTAATTCTTCATTTGTATTTTAAGGCCTTATTGTTTGATATTTATTTATTATTTAATACATTAAAAGAAATGGAAAAGAGAGGAAAATAGATAGAAAATATAAGAAAATAAAAATAAATAAAAATAAAAGTTAAAATAACATAAAAAATTAAATTATTTAAAAAATTAATTGTATAATTTAATTTAAAATTTATATTTAAAATAATAATTTAACATGTCACTTCAATTTACTATTATATCATTAATAATAATTAATAATTTAATAACTAAAATATTATAATACGTAATATTTTAAATATAAATAATTAATATATAATTTAAGATAAACAAAAACAATTTAGGCGAGTGTGCGGAAAAAATGGGCGAAGAATTAGAAATGAGATGAAAAGGCGAGGACAGTTGAACGGATCATTTTAAGACAACAGTGGAAAACAGATGGGGGGGGGGTGGCAACTGGCAAGGGGAAAAGCCGTACCATACTTGGCATGACGTCACACGAGTTTTCCTAATACACGGTTGACAGTTAAATACTTCCCAACCGCCATTTTTCCACTACCAGACAGGAAAAGGAACAAACACACAAAAGGTGCGCCACTGCTGATGGATTGGTCACCCAGTAGGACTATAATTTATTTATTTATTGTATTTGCCGCGTCATATCGAGTGTACCGCGTGGCCCATAACCCATTCCCGTCTGCGGTGGCTTCCTCTAAGTCTCGGATATTATCCGCGTCAAATCCTATTATTTTTATTATTTTTATTATTATCCCAATTTGAATTATTTATCAGATATTTCGACTTTAGTTAGTATAAAATTATTATTTTTTTAAATTAAACTGCCATGTAATTTCTTGTGTTGATTTTATTAAAAAATATATAAATTAATCACGTATCAAAGTTATTGATATCAACTTAAAAAAATATATAATACAATTTAATAGATTCAGTATTTATTTAAACTCGATTTATGAAGCTAAATATAATGTATAGGTTCTTTATTAAAAATCCTAATATAAAATGCATTTTTAGACATTTTATGGTATATGGGCTCAACCGGACTGGGCTTTCAGTCTTGGACAGCCCACTTAGTCTTTAAGGTATTTGGGCATATTGTGAATATCATGCAACCTATAGTGGAGGCATAAACATATAATGGAATCATCACTTCAAATCAAAGTCTCTTGGGCTTTTTAGAGGGCAAATTTATATCTATACTTCTATATTGTTGTTTAAAGAATTAATTGTATGAACTTTTCCGATTTATGATGAAAATTTACAACATTTTAATTACATATTAAATTATCAATTATGTCCTACTATTATTGAAACTGTCAATTTAACCATTAAATAATACGTAAAATCTTATAAGACATAAATTAAAGTTAAGGTTATAAAGATAAATGTTGACGCATAATTTTAAAATTAAAAATAAAGTAAATCCGAAAAAAAAAGAGAGTGAACGATAGATTCTGTAGCAATTTGAAATCTCAAAATTAATATTTTTACAACATCAACTTTTACAATATTCATTTTTCTTTAAAATTTTCATTTTAAATTCTTTCACATAAGATCGGATATCTCATTTAATGATCTAATTAACAATTTTAATTATGGAAGGACATTATTCATATAACATCGATAGTTCGAGGATGTAATTAAAATTTTTAAAAGTTTAAGGATCAATTTAAAATGAAATTCATAATTTAAGGGTGTTTGATGCAATTAATTTTTTATATGATTGATTGAGTATAATTTCTGGATGCGTAAAGGGTAAGAAGTAGATCTTGTTTCATGTTCGAACAAAAATGACCATGTTTCAATGGAAGCCATAAATCAATTAACAAATAGCAGTCTCCACACTTAAAATAAATTAGAATCCCGTTACTATACTATATCGTACTATATTTAAAATTTTTAATTGAATTTGTGTTTCAAGTCAACTGAACATCATTTTATTATAAAAATTTTTATATAAAAATAACATATAAATTATAATAGGATTTGAACCTAAAACATTCTATGTAATTTTTTAAAACTTTCAATTTTATACCATTTCAATAAATGTTTTAATTTTTTTAACTTTCAATTTTATACCATTTCAATAAATGTTTTAATTTTTTTACTTAAATATCAATAAATATATTTTTTACGTAGAAAAAATTCACCCACACCATGTAATTTAATTTGTAAAGGAGAAAAAAGACCATGTTCTTGTCTCATTAGACAAATTGATTCTCCTAATAATAAAAGATAGAAAAGGCAAAAAAAAAAAAAACCCAATAATTCCATTCTCTAGAAAAGGACTTCTTTTTTAAACATTATCATTTGATTTTTACACTTTATGCACCACTTCCAATTTCTATTTGTAGGGCCATTTTTCTTGATTAGGGTTTGAGACAAAAAGATGGTCTAATCTTTAAATTCGAGATTTAAGTGTTAATCGATGATTTCAGTCAATTTTAATCTTTTATCATTACATTCAATTCATATTTGTTACCCTAATAGTATATTGTTAATTCAAGAATTGGATGCGTAGTAAAATTTTAGTGAAAGAGTTACATGTGGCTAATAAAATAATCAGATAGTTACATGTGTCGTGCCACATGTACATTATGTTAACGTAGGTACAAGGACCAGTTATTAACATTAAAAAATGAATGAAATTGTTAATAGAATGACTACTTTGCTTATTGATTTAACATATAGTGACTAATCTACCTATTTCCTGAATAGATGGGGCAAAATGAAATCTTATTCCTAATATAAGAACCTCTATGATGTTTTTATCTAGAGAATTCTCTTATATCACTATGATTTTGTAAATATTAATATACCATTTGGTATTGTTTTTAATGTTTAATTTAATATTATTTTTGTCTCAATAAAATATTTATATTTTTTTATGAAAATACGTGTCAAATAGCCATTTAACTATGTAATGCCATGAGACATAAATACTAAATTTAACATTGAATCCACACTCATATACTAAATTGAACATTAAAATTAAATTTTGTGATATATATTAACCCGTATTGTTTAATATATGATCAAATAAAAACATCCAATCATAAAACACAGTTACCGACATTCAAACGAATCATAAGCTAGATTGACTGATTTATCTACATTATAATAAATTAAATAGTCCATTATTATTCATCTTTTCTTACAAAAAAAAAAACCCATTTTTCCCAAAAAGAAATAGCACGTATTAACAATTAAATTTAAACATGATTAGGATTTTTTAGTGTCTGTTTAGACCTCATAATATAATTAAATGTAATTATTTCCCAATAATTACATTCCTAGTAATTATAAACAATTATAATTTTCATGTCATGTTTGGTAGTATAAATTGTAATTACACAATTATATAATTTATATTTTAAAAATATATTAATTATTATTAGGATAAAATAATCTCTAGACAAGTAATAAAATTAAAATTAAATCATCATATGTATTATGTTAGTCTAAAAAGTAGTTGATAACACAATTACTAATAAAAATAGTAAAAAGGATAAACATCATATATAATTTTATTTAATTATCATAGTGCATACACTCTTTATCACCATCCTTTGGTCTTTGATCGAGTTTATCATGAATTTAATTTGAATCTACATCATTAAGATTATCAAAATATCTTCTTTTCATGTACTTCATGAAGTATGGATCATATCAATTTCATTTCACCTATGATTGAAGTTATAAAATCTGTAACATACTGGTACTATCTAACATTGTTTTTTTATGCTATACTAAGGTGCTATTATTAATATAAAAAAAAAAACTTTTTTAGACCAACAAATGTATTCTAAACCATATTTTGAACCCCTTGAATGTTTAAAATTAAAGAGTTTACGAGCTATATATGGTGCTTGTGTCTGACACCATTCTCTTAAATGGTATTATACCCCAATATATTGCGCAAGAAAACCTTTTCTATTTACATATTAGAATCAACTTTGTAATATTTGGTTTCATAACCTAATTAGTCTATAGTTTTAATTATAAAAATTTAATTTAGAGAACAACTTATGTTAGATTGAATATTTTTCATAATATATAAATTAAATAAATAATAATATAAATTTTATAATATATAACATTGATAAAAATATATAAATTACTCAATACTTTCAAAACACTTTTTTATAAATAATATAATTTTTCGTTGCAATTTTAGAATTCTTTTTATAAATAAGTTACAATAAAGAAAACCTGTAATATTTTTTTTGTAAATAAGTAAATTATTTTTATAATATATATACGAACACATAAATAAATTATGTCTATATTTGATCATAATATTTTATAAATAAATATATTATAATAATTTTTTAAAATATAAACAAATTATGATAATTTTCCTCGTAGAAATTTTTAAAATTTAAATAAAATGTTTGTTATAAATTTATAAAATACACATATTATTTTATAATAAATTTTTAAGATTTATGATTTTTTTTTGCCTATATATTTATAACTTTTATAAAATTATTTAAAAAAGATTTGAGTGTAATTACTCTAATTCTCACTCTCCTTCTTAAGAATTAGAAAATGTAATTGAAGTGTTTCAAATACACTAAATTCGGTGAGACCCACCAAACATAATGGTTACCTAGACATATCACTTTCGTGTAATTACAAATAATTACACCAAAATCTAATTACTAAATAAATTTTCAAGTTTCACCCATTGTATTATGAATAGAGGTGTACATGGGCAGGCAGGTTTGGGTGGACTCAACTAAAAATTAAGGCAGTTCATTGTGCTAAAGCAGGCAGAACAAAAATGGGCAACAAATTGAAAATAAATATAAAATGTGAAAACTCAAGTCTGGCTTTCACAAACCACTTTAATTAATTTTTATATTATTTTATATAATTTTTAAATATATATAATACATCAAAATACTAAAAAATCAAAATAAATATTTTTCAACAAATTGAAAATAAATTTTAAAAAATATGTAGACTTAAATAACACTAAAATAAATGCAACTTAAGAGGCAAATGCCTATAAAATAATAAAAATTAACAAATGTCTTTAAAATAATAACAAAATTAATAATAAAATAAATTTTATATAATATCTAAATAATAACAATGAATAATAGAAACATAATAGTAAAATGGTAGAAAATAAGAAGAAAAATAATAAGAAAATAATATTTAAAAAAATAGTTTTTTTTTCCTTTAATGAATTCGGGCCGGGTCAGGCCCGGGCCAAAAATGCCTTACTTAAGCTCGGCCCGTTTTTTAAACGGGTCATATTTTTTTGTCCAAGCCCATTTTTAGCCTATATTTTTGCTCAAACTCTCCAACATTTCGAGAGCTTTCAAGTCGGATCGGGCAGCCTGACCCATGTACACCTCTAATTATGAAGGCTCCACCATTTAATACAATTGTTGATGGAATGAGACAGATCAAAATAAATAAATCTAAAACATGGAACAAAAGGAAGGGCCCCAAATCTGTAATTTTGACTTGAATTATTCGCTATGCTTTTTAAAACTTTTAGTTATTTATTTATTAATTATTTTTTTTACATTCAATATATATACAATTAGATCAAGAATAAAATAATAAAAATCTATTTTAATATTATTTTTTATATTTACAAAACTCGAATAGAGTGTATTATATAAAGGACATTAAATTTCTTAGGGATAAGCAATGAGAATTTTATTCACATTAAGTTTAGAATATGAAACTTTTTCCGATTTGATCCCATAACTTATATTTTATCAAGATATGATTTTTAGACCTTTTAAGATTACTGTTATTTATTTTAAAATTTTTTAATAATTTTTTTTCTATTTTAGGTTTTATATCTTTTTAAAAAATTAGGAAAACTCAATCGGAAGGAAGGGTAGACAAGGTCCTTGGCCTCTTAAAATTGGAAAATTCTGTTTGACCCTTTTTTAAAAAAAATTATTTGTTTAAAAATGGAGAAATTCTACTTTTAGTCCTCCAAAAACAATAAAATTGTAACTTAATCCTTCTAAAAGTTGTAAAAATATAAAGTAATGTAATAGTAAAATTATATTTTAATTCTAAAAGAATAAACCAAAAAAAAAAGAAATTCAATCTTCGCCCTTGACATCAATATGTTATATAATCACAACGTAACAAAATCAAAACTAAAAAATAATGTTAAACTTGGAGACTGAAATAAACAAAAGTCAATGTATAAGAAACTATCAAATTGAAGAAACGAAAAGTTTTGAAGGTAGGGATTAGTTTCTGACAAATTTGGAAATGGAGGTGGACAGTAAAGATATATGGTCTGCCATGCCACATATGTGGGTTTTTTACCCAAATAATACAAAAAAATTAAAAAAATATCCAAATTGGTATACAATCTCAATTATTTACTAAAATGGTACAAATAGGTGGTGCCGCCTCTACCACCGGCGGCACCTTTGACACTGGCACCTTTGGGTGCCACTGTAACAGACCATCAACCCCCAATTTTGTTTTTTTCCAGTAATTTCTTGAGGACCAATTAAGCAATTTTTCAATGTTTAGAAAAGGAAGGAAAGGTGCATGTCACAGTTAACTTTAAATTTGAATAATTGTCTTCTAAGCCTTCCTATTATTATTTTCTTTTATTCCCTTCAACTCAGTATTTTGTGTTTAAACAAACAATTAATCTATTTTATAGTTAAATAAGCCCTTACTTATGGTTTTTACTTATAAAATTTAAAAACTTGTTGATTAAATTAAATATATATTTTTATTTAATAAATTATTCTCATCAAATTTACACCAACATAAGATGTAAATTAGTTTATATTTTTAAATAGCTTTATTTTAACTTTACTTTACACAATTAACAATACTTTTACTCTTAGGGCACATGTTTGGAAATCGTAAACATTATGATATACATTTTGCACTCTTCAAATTTCATATATGCATAGATTTAATAGTTATTATTATATTACTAAGAGTAATTGATATTATATTATTAATAATATCTATTTATATATTTAAATTAAATATTACAAATAATTTAGATATTTAAAATTTATATGTCATATATCATTATATTAAATTATTTATGTTTTTACTTCCCATCATTATGTTTAAAATAGATATTTTAACTTTCAACCGTAATTTTACGATAATAATATTAAACACTTGAAATTAACATATTACACTTTTTACAACATTTTTCAAAATGATAAGTATCATTTCTTTTTCTTTTATGATTTAAAGCTTTTTTTGTTTTTAACGTTGAATATCTTATACTACAACTATTATTATATTTTTTCTTGCATAGATGAAGTTGAAAATTGTATGTTGTGGGATTGAGATAAATTTATAAAATATTAGAAGGGTGCAAAGCTAAAAATTTATGATAAATTTCTTAAAATTATTTATTAAATTTTAGGAGGATTAAAATATTATTTTACTACAAAATTTTATAAGTAAAAACCATAAGTAAGGGCTTATTTAACTACAAAATAGATTAATTGTTTGTTTAAACACAATATCTTGAGTTGAAGGGAATAAAAGAAAATAATAAATAGGGAGGGCTTAGAAGGTAATTATTCAAATTTAAAGTTGGCTGTACAGCCGCACCTTTCCTTCTTTTCTAAAAATTGGAAAAATTACTTAATTGGTCCTCAAGAAACTACTAAAAAAAACAAAATTGGGGTTGATGGTCTGCACAGCACCCAAAGTGTCGAGAGGTGCCAGCCGCGGTGGCGGAGGCACCACCTATTTGTACCATTTTAGTAAATAATTGAGATTGTATACTAATTTGGATATTTTTAATTTTTTGTATTATTTGGGTAAAAACCCACATATGTTTCAAAGTCTATGCTGACTTTTCCTTTTTAAATATATTTACCCTTCAACAACAATTCTAAAATGATCCAATCAAAAAAAGAAAAAAGAAAAAGAGTGTAAGATGTCTGACTTATTTGTTGGTCTTTATCAGGCAAGTTGGCCAACATGATCAGAGCATTTGAATTTTCATTGGGACTACCCTCCCATTTTAGCCCTAAATAAAACAGTGGATAAACAGTAGTTCTCATAGTACATTGTTGTTTAGTCATTTTTCAACCTAGAAAAGAAATCCTCTATTACCTTATTTTCTAAATAAATGTGAAAAAATCATGTCATTAATGATAGATTGGCCCACTTCTCAGTTTGTTTAATGTTACAGCCTTGCTTGTCTCAAAACTTAAATGATGCTTAACAATGACTAAATTTATAGTAAAATGTGTTATTTACCATTGGTGGTGGACTGGACTTAAATTGATTTATAATTTAATTCAATAAGTGTGGGGGTTTGAACTTTGAAGTGAAGTATGTAAAGATATGTTTTTTATTTCTACAAGGAACCCATTCTGGTTATGTTTTCAGTCGATTTGGAAGAACAAATCAAAGGCTAAAACTTTTGGAATCCTTGTCTCGAGAAATGTGAAATTTACCTGTCTGAAGATATGTCGGTCGTTGCTGATTTCACACCGTACATTTTTAACTTTGATGATAACATGAGCCTCTTTCTGTGACTAAGTTGACTGATTTCTTTTTTCTTTTTTTATATTTCTCTCTGTCCCCCTTTCTAGCTGCTTTCAAAATTACGAGACAACCTCTGTTTGACCTACACTCATCTTCCTTTGCCGACTTATTGCTATAAAATCTTGGATTCAATAGGTTTAAATCTAACTTATTACTTATTTTTATATTAGAGATTGAATTAAATTTTGTATTTGGCAATTGAGCTGAATTAGGTAATTGTGTTTGCATTAAAGTTTGAATTTTTTTTGTCTAAATTAATATTCAAATTTATCAACTATTTTCATATTAAAGCTTAAACTTTAAAATTTTCAATAATTAATTTGGATAAAAGATAATTTAAGTCCTAATATTTCAAAACTTAATATAAAAAAATACCAAATTCAAAACTTATATTGATTAAAAGTTCAGACCCTAATATAAAAATAATTATGAAGTTGGGACCCAACAAGCTATTTATCCCTAAAATTTTTGAATTGATGATTGTCTGATATATTTGTTTTGCAAATCGAGGATGAGACTTGCTGGATTGGGACCCAATGATGAAATAATGATAATGTGGTGAAAATAAGTTAAATTCAAACTGCAAACGAGACTACCCATGTGATCCCATGCAAGAAAATACCTTCTCTAAAAGCGTCACAAAATCTCTCTTTATCTTTTGGGATGGAGACTTCTTTCCTTGACTTTCGCCACAAATTTTGCCTTTTTAGTCTCTAAATATGTTATCATTCTCCTTATATGCATGATAATGATGAATAGAGTCTAGTTATTTGATCATTTATAACTTTTGATTGGGTGGAGGAAAATTTAAAGCATCACAAGTGGCTCACATGGGCCAATACTTCCTGGCCCATCCTTTTTGAGCTAGTTACATGGCGAATATGGAAAAATAAGAACTTACTTGCTTTTCAAAGTTTAACCCTGCAGTCTAGCAGAAACCATCAAAATTTCTATTTGTTGGGTGAGACAATATACCAGCTCTCATATGCAGGATTCAACTCAAGATACAAATAGAGAAATTGAGCAGAATTTAAAAGAACAGTATGATGTTCAATTTGAATCTTAAAGTCAAGTATTCCTCGCAAGGTATGATGTTCTAAGAGTTGTACTAAATGACGGTTAAGAAAAAATAACAACAATATTGGACATCAACGAAAGATCCAAAGCTCCAAATTTGGAATTAAAGGTGAATGTCACCATATCATGTAACAAAAGGTTCTCGCCACTCCACCCTGGAATGGCTACGAAATCCTGCCATTCATACCATTAATTACTCGAGAGAGTACCAAAAAGAGTCTTTTCAACTTTAGAAGAGCTGTTGCTTATTAGTTATTATAACAAAAGGAATGATGAAGAAAATGAACGAAAACAACAAGGAAAAGGCAAGGAAAGCCTCAAATCAGCTTAGTGATCTCCTCCATGAGATAAAAAAGATAGAGAGATGACATGTATTCTATTCAATATATATATAAAATTAAAATACAGGCACGTGTTATTATCTTAATCTTATTTTTTAAAAAATTCTCGTTAACTATGTACATAAAAGGAATCGTTAAATATATATACTCATTTAAATTACCACATAAACATGGCTTATGGATTGATCCCATAATCTTGGAATTATGGTAAACACTCTAATAGACCAAATGTTGAGATTCTAATTAATAAATAAATGAACTATTTAGCTTAACATCTTTTAATACCCCAATTTTGATATCTTCCAAACCCTAATATAATGTTTTTTTTTCCAAATAGATACGTAAAGGATGTTGTTTTGGTGATAAGGTGAATTTTGACTTTCTTTTTTAATTACAACTATGCCACCAATTTCATCTAGCTAGAAACAATAAATACAAGCATTAAAATAAATAATTAATTGCTAACTACAATTAAAAATAAATCAGAAAAAATTCAAAGACTTGAGGTTAAGATTTGAAATTTCTCAGAACCTAAGTATTACCATGAAACTAACGTCGCATTAGAATCAACCAATGGGAAAAAAACCCTAACCTGCGTTGTTCTAAATCCCAATAAAAAATTTTAAAGGTAAATATAATTGTTGATGTCGCAAACATTTAAATTTATGGAAATAAGAATTTGATATAATATTTCAACATTTTTTAAATCAATGCTATCGCGTAATTAACTCACATATTTGTTTTTTCACTTGTAATAATGCTGCAGCCCTGCCTGCAGTATTATTATTACCAACAAAAACCAGACATGGCGGTTTAAGTGGGAACAAATACAACACACAAGTAAACAAAACCAGTTTTAAAAAAACAGTTTATGCCGTTAACAGGATAAAGCAAATATAATATATAAATATAAAACAGGTCTCCACTTTAACGAAAGAAAGTTGTGTCGCTTGGAGTATCAAAATCCGTGCATCTCAGTGATAGTAAGGATATGAAATATCCCAGTTTAGTATCAAAATAATACTATAAAAAGGAAAGAGAATTGGTGGTGGTACCAACCATCATACAGACAAGTCTGTGAGACCCCCCCCCCCAAAATGACTTTTAGCTTAGAAATAGGCTTTTTTTCATAGGCAAAAAGGTAAGGAAAATAATACCAGAGAAAAAAAAAGGAGCTAGGTGAAAAACTCTAATTCTGAGGAGTAGAACCTGTCGTACCAACAGAAAAAAATTATGAGTCGTCGTCGTCCACCATTGGGATTTTGAGTGAAACACTGGCAAAAGACCTTATGCTCACGTATTACAGTTTAATTTTACTTCTAAAAATTAATTTGCTAGCTCAATCTTTTAGTAGAGATAGATGCAATAGGAAGTAAAACACTATGTTATTAGATAAACAAAAGAAAACCCAAGCTTTATAATAGCATCAACATTGCAACAGATATGTAAAACCACTATCAGATTCTTCTTATATTGGCTTCTGATTTGTTCATATGTTTTTCCAGCAATGGAACAACCCCTAAAAGAGATAATAAACCATAAGGGACAGAGGGAAAAAAAAGGACAAATGACAATACCTTCTGCATTTCATATTACTGAATCATCAGAAGCATCTAGACCCTAGTTTTCAAACCATGCTTCTTCTTCTTCTTCTTCTTCTTCATTTCATTGTACTTTATACTCTCTCTCATTCATCATACAGTGAATTTTTCTATTTTAAGTGTAAGTCCATAGTGTATCTACATCTGAATTATCTGGGGAATCATCAGAAGGTGGTGAGTTTATCCAGTTTGGAGGGCTTACTAGCATTCCCCCTGCCATATCCACCATCAAATTGGGAAAGTTTAAAAGCTCTTCCTCGTCGATAAATTCTTGACCTGAACAGGTAATCTCCGTAGCAGTAGTCGATGGGGTGTCCTCGTTTTTTGATGATGACCCAGTACTGGTAACAGTCTTGGGTAGTAGTCTAGAAGCGGCGGCACTAGCAGCGGCGGCACGAATATCAGTTGCCGATGTAGAACCCACTTTCGGATACGAATGAACCATATCCGGAAAGTTCAGCTCCGCGTCGGGACCTTTTAGGGCAAGAGCAGCCACGTCATACGCGGTGGCTGCCATTTCAGGTGTAGGGTATGTCCCTAGCCATATACGCGTCGTTTTACGCGGCTCACGTATTTCCGACACCCATTTCCCACTCCTGCTTCTTACTCCCCGATAAACCGCCGGCAACTTTCTCGATGTGGGATTCCCACTTACGCCTTCTTTCGATGAGACCAATGGAGTGGATGATGGTTTCGGCGACTGCTCTTGCGGCGGAGCGTCAGGGATTGGAACAGTTGGTGGTGGTGGCTGGTCTTTTGGGGGCACATTGGTTGAAGAAGGATCAGATTCAGTCATGTTTGTGTGTAATATAGCAGAAATTTGAATCATGAGTAATGGGTTGGGGATTGGATTGGATTTATATGGTGGTAAAAAAAACAAAGAGGACGGGGGAAAGGGCGTGGCCGCGTGGGGAAATCGCGGAACCTTTTTTTTTTTTCCTTTGAAGATGACTGATGATGTGATGGTTATGAATTGAAGGGAGAAGTAAGAATGAGAGAGAGAGAGAGAGGGGGGCTAAAAACAGCGCACACGTATTGGACAAATAGGGGCTCGACAATTAAAAAAACGGATTAGCTGTAAATTAACTGTTTTTCTTACGGTATACTCCCTGTCCTTCTATGTGCCCTTTTTCAATTCTACTAATATTCCTCTTTCTTTTTTATTTTTTTTAATTACAATAATCATGATAATTAACGTGATTAATGTGACTTAAATTCAATTCACGCTTAAAATTATAAATACCATTTACTATTAGGCATAGTAATCGTCTGGATATCGAGGTGTTCTTTAGTTATCTTTTTTGGTCACTAACTCATTAATGATGTCAACCTTAAACCTCTATATTTATACATATGTGTAATTTTATGTATTTTTAGTTTTAATTTTTTTTTTCTTACTCTTTCACTTAATAAATTAAAAAATAATTTTATCAACTAAATTTGATAAAAAATATAATAAAAATAGAAGCGTCCAAAACTACAAAGATAATAATTTTCATCTTTTCTCATTTTTTAGAATTAATTCTCTATGTTACAAAAAAAAATACAAAAACAAGACTAAAATACAAAATGTGTAAATGTTGAGAGTTAAATTTTTAGAATCAAGACTAAATTGATAAAATAAATAAATATTGAAGGTTAATAATACTATTATGCCAATTTAAAAAATTTTGAATTATCTTTTACATTGATAAATTATTTGAGTTCGTGTTCGCTCATTTAAATTAAATTAATTTATTCATTAAAATGAACATATTTACGAACATATAATGTAATATATTTGTAAATAAAAAAATATTTACGAATAATAAACATATAAACCATAAATAAAATGGTTTCTTATATTTCAGATATAAAATAATCAAACTAAATATTATTAATTATATAATAATGGAATAAATATTTTTGTGCTTGTGAAAGAGAAATAAATAAAGTAAATAAAAGACCTAAACCATCTCCCCGGAAGGAGATTCTTCAATCAGGCATAAACCATTCCTTCTATCTTGTTTTATTCTGTTCATATTGTGTGCAGCATGATTAACTTCTCTAAAGATATGTCACGTATGTCTTATCAGGTCAGAATTGGAGTCACCTAATATTTTTAATTATTTGTATTTACTATTTTATTTTTTAATTATTATATGATAGTTGAAGTAATTAATGATATGATTGATTCTATTGATTTTATTATTCAAACATAATTTATTGAAGTTAATCTCAGCATTACATTATACAATATCATGAATTTGAGAGAAATTAATCTCAACCTCCATTTCATTCAATTTAAGAAGAAAGAATTAAATGAAACAGTGATGTCACGTCATTTATATTTTTTAAATAAATTTATGCCACATCATTATTTTTATCCTAAATTTTAACATTTTATCTTGAATTTCAGGATTTTAATTTGGATTTAATTTTTTTCAGGATAAAAATACTGATGTGACATAAAACTATTAGAAAGGGATACAGATAACGTAACATCACTGTTTTATTCAATCATTTCCCCAAATTGAGAGCCTTAATTGATAAAATTGCTCCTTAGACTCTATCTAAATTAATCTCAACATCCCTCAAATTTGCTTAATATTTTTATTATTGATACAAATTAATTAAGTAATCATACATTTCACTATAATCACATGTGCCCTCCAATTAGAACCATAACTAGGAATTCTTTTGACTTAAGTTATTATTTATAAATTATAATGGATTGTTGGGCACCCATAATTTATTTTGGCTTTTTTTATATTTTTATACAAAATAAATAAAAATTTCTCCATTTTCATTTGATTTAAAACTTCTGAACTACTTCTTAGTGCCATTGACCCACCCTAGGGATTCATGAAGGATGATTGGTCCCCTACCTCTTAATTTTCTCCTTATTTATATTAAAAAGTAGACATTTATCACACATTTGTTTGTTTTTTTTTTTCCTCACAAATTTGAGGAGCAAGTGGCGACACAAGACTCAAACTTTGCTCTATAATGTTAACAAAAAAAGGTAGTTACCATGAATACTTGTATTTCTATTGTCGCAACTACCTACAAATATTACTATGTTTTTACGTACCTTTCATATATATTAATATTTTAAAAATAATTATTTTTAAAAAATAATAAAAATTTTATCATACGTGTAACACACCTAACTCGTATCCGACACTGGAATAGGGTTACGGAGCATTACCGAAAATTTCATAACTTTTTCAGATAATTCATGATGTTTGCTGTTCATAGCGAAACTGTCCACTTGAGCCATGGCCACTAAATTATTTATATATCAAACTACAGAATTTCAAATTAAGATCCGCTTGATGTTTTAGAAACTAGACTCAAATATATTTCTACCATAAAAATTTTAGAATTTATAATTTACCCAATAAGTACAGTTAATTCTTCTAACTTATCCCTTTTCTACTGTTTGACAATTTCGATCTTTCTTCACTAAAAATAATTATCTCCTACTACAAGCTTTAGATGATGTTTCAGTTTGTTTCTATTGAAAGTATACTCATTAAGAGTTTAAACATACAAATTTAAACCCCCAAGTAGTTTTATACAATTTTTAATGAATTTTCAAAGTCAAAACCTTGTCTCACAAATATTCAAATATCTCATAAAATGAAATTCTTTTGCTTACACCGTTTCTTCTATGTAAAACTAGACTCAATATGCTTTAATTTCATATTTTATTCAACCTCTAATTCTATTTCCACAATTTTTGGTGAATTTTCAAAGTCAGACTACTGCTGCTGTCCAAAACCGTTTTAGTGAAAAATGTTGATAACTAAGTTTATAACACATTCACTTCCTTTCAATTAAACCCTGTACATGCCATATAAATCTTAAGATGCACAATAAAATTTATCGAAGTAATCTGGATAGTGTGCCCTGATGTTTTAATCCGATCCACTGATTTCACGTCAATCTACAAAAAACATTAAAAACACAGGAGTAAGCTTATGTAAGCTTAGTAAGTTCATAGGCATAGAAGATAATTCTTACCGAACATCTTATAACAATTATACAATATATAATTTCACTAATTCTTCCTGTCAATCACAAAATCAATGACAAAATTCACTTGATTGAGCTAAATATCAATAAATAATCAAATTCAATCTCTTGGGTTCAATTATCGCTTACTTTTCTTAATAAATTTAGGGAACGGTTACGGAATTAAGTACTTCGTTTTCACAATGCCATAGTATAACTATGGTCTTGCACATAATCACATATCACATACCGAAGCCATAGCCCAGTTATGGTCTTACATGGAAGCACATATTGCACCGATGCCATATCCCAGATACGGTCTTATACGGAAATCACATATCACATATTGCCATGGTCCAACCATGGTCTTTTCCGTCAATGCGTATGAGTCACTGAACGAAAGTACTCAATCCAATGTTCCACTAAATTAAAACTTTTATTCAAACATTCATATTTTCACAATTATCTCAGTTTAATAACATTCATATACAATAACATACCATAGAATTCATGAAATTTTCATAACAATTCATTAAATTTAGCCATATGAACTTACCTGGGCCAATCAGTAGAATTTGTAAAAATTCAGGGACTTGTTTGATATTTTCTCTTTTCCGCGTTTATCTTCGGATTCTCGATCTATAATATAAAATTTTCCATTCATTAGTATCTAATTCAATACTAATTCACTTCGCAATTTATGCCCTTCAATTTTTAAAATTACACTTTAACCCCAAAATTTACAATTTTTACAATTTAGTCCCTACTCAATTAACACTTTAATTGAACTAGTTTTTCCTCAAATAACACTTTATCTTTAGGCTATTATACAGCCTTTTATATTCAAAATTTCAGTACAAAACCTCAATTCCTAGCTTTTTCACAATTAGATCCTAAAATTAATTTCTACTAAAATCACTTAATAAAATCATAATATAATGAAATTAAAGCTTCAAATCTATGATAATTCATCATAAACTTTCAGTAGTCACTCATGGTAACTTTCAAAATCATTCATAGAATAAAAAACAAATGAATTCAATAGTTGGACTTAATTGTAAAAGTCACAAAACATGAAAAATTACAAAGAAAAAGCAAAAATTGAACTTACATGATGAAAAATATGAAAAACCAGCTTGAAAACTCTCTCCTATGGCGTTTTGGCTGAAGAAAAATGATGAAATCTCTAGATTTTTCAATTTTTGTCTTTGTTTTATATGTTTAATTTGCAAAATTTCCAATCTTGCCCTTGTTTCTCATTATTTTCTTGCCCAAACCATCCAGCCCATATAATTTGGGCCTAATTGTCTTTTAAATCTCTCCTTATTAGTCACTTAGGCTATTTAATCACAATTTAACAAATTGTGCACTATTTTCATTTTAGTCTTTTTTAATTAATTAACTATCCAAACGTTAAAATTTTCTAACGAAACTTTAATACTAACTCAATGACACTCCATAAATATTTATAAAAATATTTATGGCTCGGCTTATGAATTTGAGGTGTCGATACCTCGTTTTAGACCCAATTTACCTATTAAATTCTTTTTAAATCACAAAATTCACTAATTCAAAAATTCTTCCAAACTCACACTTGACCCATAATTATTAATTTATTAAAATTTCAAACTTACTTGTCGAATTTAGTGATCCCAAATCACTGTTTTCGACATCACTGAAAATTAGGCTGTTACAATATGTGTATGTGTGTGGAAACTATGTGCTCTTAACATAAAAACTCTATTTAAATATAACATACGTATGATTTGAAACTAATTAATAATAATACATGAAATAAATATGATATTAAAATGAAAAATAGATTAATTTGTGAGTAAAATGAAATTTAAACATGTAAATACGTCGTATTAAAAATACTAATCTTGTGTTTGGTATGAGTATTACTTTTTACACATGTTTTAGTAATATACATGCTAGAAATAAACTATTTCAATTGGTAATGTTTTTGCTTATATTGAAAATGTCTTATTCTTTACGAGAGTTTTACTCATCTTTCTAATTTCAAGTTTTATTTCATGTTTAACTATTGTAATACATAAGTAATAAATAAACTTTTTCCTTATATTATTACATCAATAACCAAAAGACGCCTAAATGCATTACGATTGTTTATTACGGTATTGTCAACTCACCAATAACATTATCAATATAGATATATAATTTATAGAAATAATATCGTATGCATAATACAATTAAAATGTAAATAACACGAGTTCAAATTCCCATATCATTGAATAATATAATTTATTTTAATTACGAAATAACATTTTCACAAGAACCCTAACTTAGTTAGTATCAAGTTGACTTGTAACACCGATTCAAATGAAACTTAAATAACAAAGATAGATTAATTTATGTATTTGAAAACTACATACAAATATCAAATGAATGAGACTAAATAAATATGAAATGCTTGTCAATAAACTTTTACAAATAAAATTTATCATTTAACAAAAAAAATAAATAAAGAAAAAAAAGACCATCCCATACATTAAACAACAAGATGGTTTCATAAAATCGTTGATTTTAATAATTAAAAATAACAAGATATTCATTTTGTTTTAATTTCTTTGTCAAATATTTCAAAACTTATATATTAAATAATTAAAATTAATTAAGATAATGTATTTTCAATAAAATACTTTTTTTTGTTAGATAAAATCCAGCAAACTCAAACTTAATAAAAATAATATATAATTTTCAAAATATATTGATTGCCATGCATTATTTAATTATATGGATATAAAATAAAATATTACACAATGAATGCCAATTTTACGACTTAAAATATAACATTGTCGGTCATCTCACATTTAATAGATACATATAAATAACAATAAAGGCAATTTCCGACGAAAATAATGCAGCTAACGAAAAATCTCGGTGCTATAATAACTTTAGGTTAAAACTCTGCAGTTTTGACAGATCAATTATACTGATAAGATTGGTCCAATAAACAGAAAAATGAAAAAGGATGGTCCAATTATATTTATGTATCCCTTAACCTAACCTATAACACAACCATTATGTTTTTGTTCAATCTTTTTAATTAAAAATTGAAAATCCGCCTATTTTCTCTTCCATTATATCCTAATTTTCTTAAAATTATACATAAATTTTAATTTAATACGTAAAATTTAATTTAATTTAGTTGTACATATAAAATATTGATTGTGGTTTAGATGTACACGTAAAACTTTAATTTCCTTTTGTAAAAAGAACAGCCCTTAAGCGATTACATAAAACTTTAATTTTAATTTAATCATACACATTCAAGAAATAAATATATGGATTTACTTTTATATTGGATAAAATTTAATTATATGTGTATGTAATATATAAACATAAAAAAAGTTATACCAATAATTGTGTTAATAATTTGTGAGAATTTAATCAAATCAAAATTTAATGTATATAAATTGCACAAAATCAAAGTTCATGTATAAAATTACACATTAAACTAAAATTCAGGTTTAAATTTGAGATTTATCTCAAATAATTAAATATGAAAACTTTCACTGAAATGAACTTTTAGTTGAAAAAATAGTTTTCAAATTAGTTTAAAATTGATGTATATGTATAATTATAATCAGAATCAATCATTACAATGCACAAGTAAATAGGTTTATTATCCAAATACATCAGGATGAAAGGGGGACAAACATATGATGAGACTTAGACCGTAATAAATCTGGACTAAGAACTCTTACATGAATTTTATAAAACGAGACCCAAAATTGATATCTGAAAGTTTCAATGGCTTAGACCTATTTAAGAACCGAATTAAATCAAAATATTAGATGTAAAATATGGGTTCGTTAAAAAAAGTTAAGTTTATTTAAAATATGGGTTGAACTTAGACGCTAACGCTCAAGGCCCCAAGCCTAACCTAACCCGAGTCATTTTTATTATTATAATATATTGTTTTATTTTATTTTATTTATATATTATGTAAATTATATCACGTAAAATTAAATCTATAATAATATATAACACTATAATATTAACATTAAGAAAATATGTTAGGTTGCCTATATTTAAAATTCTAACAGTCAACCTAATTTAATCCTTTAGACATTCGTTATTGCTACTCTTAACAACATCGTCTCCAATATTTAAACTTTTTTATACAATTCCTACTTCTAATAATAAATATTCAATAACTTCAAAAAATAAATTTAAGTATGTCCAAACTTACGTCCTCTTGAACTTACTATAATATTATTGATGTCAACTAAATAAAGATACAAGCGACTTCAAAATTTGAACTTAAATTCTCTCATCAGTACTTCAATTTATTTTTATCATCACATCTGACATTTATCAATTAATATTTGAATAAAATAAAGATTAAAAATATTCAAAATGAGTATTTATAGGAATTTAATGAAATTTAAAAACCCAAGAAAAGGTCTCATCGTCTTAGCTAAGAAATCATAGATGGCGAAAAGAAGGAAAAAGAGAAGCATAAGAATTGAAAGAGCCGCACATATATAATAAAGAGATGTGTCCAATACTATCAAAATCGACCCACCAAACCATTAGTTTCGTTTTCTTGAAAATGGGTCATTAATACTTAATAGCCTCCATTAAAATCCAAGGACCCCATTCCCATAAAATATGTCCATCTTCACACTTATTCATCTCCTTCAAAATGAGGTGTTAAATTTATTTTATATAATATGTCATTATCACATAAATAATGTCAATAATATTTGAAGACTTTTTTTTTTTTTAAAGTTGTTCACGTAATATATATACGTGTTTATAGATCCATATATATATATATATATATTTGAGCAAATATTTAATACTCGAGCTAATAGATAAGATATTAATATTTTGAGAATTTAATTAGGATGTTTTAGTTAGTTACATAATTAACAACGAGGACAATTAGGGTTTCATGGGCCAAGTGGCCAACTTGGTTTGGCCCATTTTGACCTTGGATTATGTTTAAAAATTTTAGATCATTTAGATTGGTTGGATCAAATTAGTCCGAGCCTAATTTTAGACTTGAATTTAATAAAATATAAAAAACAAAAAATAGGTCTAGGCTAGACCCAACTTGATCAATAAACAAACTTAGAGCAACTATCTTTTTTAATCTCTAAATAATCTTCCAATAGATACACATCACTCGAGATTTTATATACACCTTCGGCCCCCAAAATTTAAGAAATTGTTGTTAGGCTCTTTAAAATTTATAAAAGTTTTATACATGCCCCAAAATTTTGTAATTTCTCATTAACCCTCTTAATTTTTTTGAATTTTTTTAGAAGTTCTTATTAAGCACCTCAAAATTTTTTTAAATGTTTAATTAAACTCTCAAAATTTTTAAAAATTCCTATTAAGCCCTCTAAAAATTGAAAATTTTAATTAAAACTTTTAACTTTTGAAAATTTTAATTAGATCCACGACACTCAAACACCAAGATCCACTACATTGTGTAAACGTATGGTGTCTTAGGTCTAAACTTTTTCATGCATAGAATTTTATTTTCTATATAAAAGATCTTTAAAAAAAAGCTCTTATAATAATCTACCTTATTTTTGTATTTTTATATATATAAGAAAATTTAAAAGGCAAAAACATTATCTCATAGTAATATAACTTACTCTGTAAAAATAATAAATTTTAGTCATTTTCCAATGAAATTTGTGCTCGATTGACTTATAATATTAACTCAATTGAAGTTTGATTAACTAGCAATACCAATTCAAACACAGGTCTGAATAATAATATAAATAGAAATTATTCCTAAAATATGAATACGCTGATAATGTTATATTTTGAAGATGATAGGTTTAGATTTGATATATATGTTTTCTTGATACAATGCAAGTTCAAATTTAAACCCTAAAATCTTATATCCGCAGCAAGTAAATTCACGGATTAAACCCTAAACTTGAACACAAATAACTAACGCCAACTAATGGGCTTAGTGCTCGAGTTTTGATACTAATGTTTGATATTAGGGAGGTCATTATGAGCTTTCGGCTAGGCTTTCTCTAAAGACGGGGGCCTTACTATAATTTCAGCAATGGGCAATGGGCAATGGGTGTGATTATTTGGACCCTGTCTATTACTAGGTTGGGCTCATACAGTGATTGAAACTTCATGCCCGACACTGAAGTTGGTAGCTGATGCATATTATTAGATACTTTTCTTCACCTTGCAAAAAAAAAAAAAAAGCCACATCTTTATCATTCAATTAGATGAAGTTAATATATGACCAACTTTCTTCCATATCATAGCTTTTTTTGTGAAGAAAAAAATGGATGCTTTTCTTCAACATACAGAAGAAGATGGTCTTAATCAGTGGGTAAGCCAACTTGTGAAGAAGATGGGATTATTGCCACCTTGTTTTTGTGCATGCGTGCTAATAATTTGTCTTCCATATTATTGTTCAAAGTCCTATTGAAGACATGTTCAAAACAAAAATGGTGTTGGATTATTGGCTTTTTCTCTATCATTGTAAATTGGGGCAGCCGTTTCGTTTGGATTGATTTCCCATCACAACCATATCTGGTCCTTTTTATAACTGAAGCTTTATTACTATTTTTTTCTAAAGTCAAGGTTATTGAGTTTTAACGGTGCTGTTTGTTTTTAAATAGGTCTATTAATTCAATTAAAAATTAAATAATTAACACCCCTACATGCATGCTTATTTGAAAGAAGTATATAATTTGTTGTCTATTTAGGGTCGTTTAATCCCTCAACACATATGATATTGTTTTCCATGATAGCTCTTGATTATTTTAGGAGCTTGAATACTTGAAGAAACAATACATTGGATGCCGGAGAAGATCGAGTTTATAGGTGTGCATGGTTACTAGTATTACTTGAACTGGATTGAATCGATCGATTGGATGGATCGGTTTAATTGAGAATCGGCTAATATATCGCTTTGAAATTGGGGGTTGAACCGACTTTTGAATCAGAGGTAGACAGTGGCCATGGTCCCAAGAACAAAACAATATTCTATATTCTAGCTTTGTCCCTGCTCTAAACAAATTGCTCGGAAATTGGTAAAAATTGTAAAACTAGGATAAACAATTGACAAGGTAACCAATTATTGTTATACGTTGTCAAACCGATTAAACACCTAGGATGAAACCTATTCTTTACAACATATAAGGCACTTGTGGTGTAAGAATCCTACTACTAGGACTACCTAGCCCGCTCTATTGAACTCGTCTCTCTTTGAGCATTTAAAATTCTAATAACAGCGTATGAAGGTAAAACTTTAAATTGAAAATTTACAAAACGTGTTGAATAGTTAATCAACTCTAAATGAATGATCTCTTGCATGCTTTTCTTAAAAGAATCGAAAACGCGATAATAAAAAGTAACTGTATAATTATTAAATGCAGCAAAAGCTTCCAAGGGATCCACCGAAAGGTGGAAAACCCCCTAGCCACAGAATTGGAGTCCTCCGAAAAATGGTGGTGGGACTCCGATTAAAAAAAGGTTGGTTATTTTAATGCCTTGGACTCAGTCTAAAGGTATCAAATAGATGGGAACTCAAACTTCTTTTCTTTCTGGATAATCAAGTAAGGTATCAATTACCAAAATTTAAACATTTATATAGTTTTCAATCTTTCCATTTCTATAAATTTCCACACGTTTTTCAATCACTAGGGGCGTTTACTCCCTCTCTCTACCTTTACTTTTTGTGCCCAAATTAAAAGGTTATAGACGTCAATGGCTAAAATCTTGGGAAATTTTCATCGAGTTCCTCATTTTTTTTTTCAACTTTTTATTTGGGTCCTTTAATTTTTATAAAAACTCTCATTAAATCCCTTAAAGGTTTTTAGTTTTAAAGTTTTTAATCAAGCCTCAAATTTGTTTTCGATATTTTACTTGAATTCCTCAAACCTTAATGGTGAGATCCACTCTTGGATTTTCTTAATTCGATGACAAGATTCACCACTGAATTTCCTAATTTGTGTTTTTTTTGGTCAACAATCAAAAGTAGCAAATATTTGAAGTTCTATATTAACATCACCTTTACAATGCTAATATTGGTTAAAAAAGAGAGGAAAAAATAACATTTAGTTTTTGAATTTGGTAACTTTTTTCACTTTAGTCCCTAACTTATTTTGGTCCACATTCATCTCAAAATTTGATATTTTTCTCAATTTGCTCCCTAAACTTGGTTTTTGTGAAGGAATGATGGCGTGGCACTCGCACATTATCATCTAATTTTTTTTTTTGAAAATTAATAATTTTATAATTTCTTTATTATTTTTAATAATCTTAATATTTTTTTTGTATTTTTTAGATTTGATATATTATTTTTTTAACTTTTAGGTGATGATGTCACAAAATCTCAGAGTGCCACATCCTTACTCTTTAATGGAATTCAAATTCAATGATCGAATTAGAAAAAGTTGCCAAGTCCTGAAAGAATTAAAAAAAAAGTTCAAGAACCAAATTGAAAAATGTTATCAAGTTTAGGGATAATTCAAAAACACATAATGAGAAAAAAGAATAGAAAAATTACATTGAAGGCCACAAAAGGAGCAGCCTAAACGATGGGCTTAGGACTCATGCCATATTTGGGAAGGGGCCTAAAATGAACATACATAGCAAACCATATATAGCTCTCTTGACCAAACCCACTCATCTATAGAACCATCATTGTTTAACCACCAAACAATGTTCCATGGTCTTCATGGAGATGTTTGTAGTGACTTCATTTCAATCAAAACTCCCCAACAGAAAGCTTTAGGTTAAATTCTATCATTAGTCCCTTTACTTTACGAAAGTTGTAGATTTAATTTATATACTTTAATTTGATCATTTTTAGTCCCTTTACATTTCAAGTTTTAAAATTTCAATCCTCCCCAAACGATATTAAATTCATTAAGTTAAATTTTGTTATTTTCAAAATCTGATGCAGAAAATATATTATCATATGTGTAATACCACGTCAGGTTGTTATTTCCACATTACTCACTAAATTTCAAAATTCAAAAAGTAAATAAACTAACATTAACCAATTTGAAAAATATAATGACTAAAAATTGATCGAATTAAAGTACATTAACTAAATCCATAATTTTTGCATAGTATAGGGCTAACAATGGAATTTAACCAAAGGTTTAGTTGACTTTTGTAAATCACCAAACACTTGAGACACAACAATCCCAAATGGGGTTTCAAGTTACCAACAAAAGCAACAAAAAAAACTGAACTAAATGCTGCCTTTTCCTTATTTAGAAAGGGTTAAAGAGAGTACCAATGATCTTAGAAATAAAATTGGTACAAGTTTTTTACCTGCTACGGCAAGTATACATACTTTCAATAGACGGTCTTCGTAGGCTTGATTTTTTTGACCTTTTCATCACTAAATTCGTGTGTTAAAGTTTGACCCCAAAGACATCCCATGATAACACTTTTGACTCATTAGATTTCAAATGCTAGTTGAAAATTTGGGTTAAAATCCTTTAATCTCGAATCATTTTATATTTCTTTTTTTTTTGGCCCCTTTGCATTGGCACAAGACGACATATAGAAGCTTAAAGAAGCAAAGAAAAGAAAAGTGGGTTAGTCTTATGGCTTAGTAAAATGCGTGTGAAGTTGATAAGAGTCATCCCCCTCCCCATCAAAACCCACTATAAAAACCCTTGTAATCCCCCACTTTCTTCAATTCCACCTCCCAAAACTCTCTATTCTCGTTTCTAATACAAGTAAAAAAAGAGATGTGTCAATTTACATCCTCTAATGACACTTGCACTTGCAATCCAAACGTGCCTTACCTTCTCCCTATCAAAGCCAACGAAGGGTCCAACATGTACCCATCGTTTACCCCTAAAAGCCCAATATGGAACCAAGACGAAAAGCTTGAAAGGGCCATGCCTTCTGTGTCTCTTGCAATCGAGGAAGTCATTTCCATAGCTAAGATAGCTCTTCCCATGATACTGACGGGGCTCGTGTTATATTCCCGCTCGTTGATTTCCATGCTCTTCCTCGGTCAACTCGGTGAACTTGCTTTAGCCGGTGGTTCACTTGCCATTGGCTTTGCCAATATCACCGGTTACTCTATCCTTTCGGGTCTTGCCATGGGAATGGAATCCATTTGTGGACAAGCTTTTGGTGCTCGAAAGTATACCCTTCTTGGCATCACGTTGCAAAGAACGGTGCTATTGCTTTTAGTTACCTCTCTACCCATTTCTCTTCTATGGATAAACATGAAGAAAATACTCACACTTTGTGGCCAAGATGAAGCTATAGCCATTGAAGCACAATCATATCTTATTTACTCCATCCTTGATCTCTTAGCTCAATCCCTTTTACACCCATTGAGAATCTATCTAAGAACCCAATCCATAACTTTACCTCTAACATGTTGTGCCATTTTATCAATTCTTCTCCACGTACCAATCAATTACCTTCTCGTATACCATCTCAAATTAGGAACCAAAGGTGTTGCTCTTAGTGGTGTATGGACCAACTTCAACCTTGTAGCCTCATTGATAATCTATGTCCTTTACTTCAAAGTTCATAAAAAGACATGGGGAGGGTTTTCAATGGAGTGCTTTAAAGAATGGAAATCCCTATTGAATTTAGCCATTCCAAGCTGCATTTCAGTCTGCCTTGAATGGTGGTGGTACGAGATCATGATCCTTCTATGTGGGTTGTTGTTAAACCCCAAAGCCACCGTTGCTTCAATGGGCATTTTGATTCAAACAACAGCCTTGATCTACATATTCCCATCTTCACTAAGCTTCAGTGTATCAACAAGGGTAGGAAACGAACTCGGTGCTAACCAACCCAAAAGAGCTAAACTCGCTGCCTTTGTAGGCCTTCATTGCGGCTTCATGTTGGGGTTTTCAGCACTTGTATTTGCCGTAACAGTTAGGAAAATATGGGCTACTATGTTCTCCGCCGATAAAGAGATCATAGCATTAACCTCCCTCGTTTTGCCGATAATCGGTTTATGCGAGCTCGGGAACTGCCCACAAACCACAGGCTGTGGTGTGTTACGAGGCACTGCAAGGCCCAAAGTAGGAGCCAACATAAACCTCGGTTGCTTCTACCTTGTTGGCATGCCGGTTGCAATATGGCTAGCTTTCTTTGCTGGGTTTGATTTCAAGGGACTATGGCTCGGACTATTGGCCGCACAAGGCTCATGTGTGTTGACCATGATGGTGGTCTTGGTTAGAACGGATTGGGATTTGGAAGCTGCAAAGGCTAAACAACTGACTGGAACAGTACTGGTTGTCGATGACAGTGACAAAGCACAATTCAAGGAGGAATCTATTTCATTATTAAGTGATTCAAATCATTATTGCCTAGTTTAATTAACCATTTTTATCCCCCTTTTTGTCACCTGTATTGTATATCTTAAGAAGGTAAAGGGAGTGAACAAAAGGAGTTATTCAAAGTTTAATTTAATTGTATACAAAAAAAATAATAATAATCATTAACTATATGAATATTATAAAACCATTATCTCAAAAAATTCTCCATATCATTTTGGGTAAACTGCTTCTAGGGTCATTACATTATTAGTAAATTTATATTTTAATCATTTAATTTTAAAATGTTGCAAAATAATCACGAAACTATTTAAAAGTTTTTATTTTGAAGTTGAGTTACCAAACATAAATTTATGAATAGTTTAGTGACCTTAGGTGTAGTTTACCCTAGGGGTGTAAATAAGATATTAGTACTCACGAGTTATTTGTGTTCTGCTCGAAAAAATTTGAATTAGATTCAATAAATATCGAACCAAATTCAAGCTTAGTAATACTTGATTTATCCGGCTTGCGAGCCTTATCGAGTTTTTCATATTTTAATATTACGTTATTACCCCTAATACATATTATTAACCTTAAGCTTAATTATTGAGTCAAGTTCAAACTCGAGTATAACAATTGATAAATGAGCTTAATCGAATTCGAGTAGCTTGATTATATCTCGAGCCAAATTTAAACTTAAAAATAGTTATTCGATCGAGTTCAAACCAAATATCAAATTTCGAATTTTGAGTCGAGCTCAAACTCAAACTTAGCAGTATTAAAATTCAGCTCGGTTATACCCTAAATTACCCTATATTTTTTTTTAATGTACTCTGTTTGTAGTATTGTGGACATAGTTTATGTCCTTTGAATGTATTGCAAAAGGATGAACCAAAAACTAATAATTAATAGTTTTGGTTGAATGAATTTGAAACGCATGAAGAGACGCAGTGTTCCTTGAGTTAACTGCATGATGCAGGGGCAGAGACACGGTCCAATGAGGCATGATTCATGTAAAGCTTGAAAGGACTAAATTGAAGCAATTTTTTACTATTATTTTAGTATACTCGCTTAACTCCCTGTCAAAAGAATAAAATACTTTCACATCCCCTTAGCTAATATTTAAAAAAAAAAAAAAAAAAAAGAGTTGAACCAAAGCTAGTGGCATGAAACTAGTATTAATTTCTTTTTGGATAATTTAATTGTTGGCTTAAGGTATGAATTTGACACTTTTTTTAAAAATAGTATTTAGATTATTTTTGTCTAAAATTATATATTTTAGTGTTTAATTCGGTTTTAGAGTTCATATGATAAAAATTATAATTAATTAATAATATTAACAATTATTTTCATCAAATCAATCTAAGAACCCAAATTAAATGATCACATCCTATTTGACAAATTAAGCGTAAAATTAAATAAATTCATAATTAATTATAAATTTATTCTATTAACAAAATCATAAAAATTCAAAGCTAATAAAATTAGTAATTAATTTTATCAATTTGTAACATCCTAGATTAGGGGTTATGCGTTAGTGCATAATTCATGAGATAGTGGGATCGATTAGTGTGTTGGATGTGTTACAAGAGTTTCAAGAACCCTAAGATGAAAGAAAATGAAAGGAAATGTAAGGAAATGTTAGGAAAAGAAAGGAAATATAAGGAAAAGTAAGGAAATGTAAGGAAATGTAAGGAAATGTAAGGAAATGTAGGAAATGTAAGGAAATATAAGGAAAATGTAAGGAAATGAAAGGAAATGAAAGGAAATGTAAGGAAATGAAAAGAAATGTAAGGAAATGTATGGAAATGTATGGAAATGTATGGAAATATATGGAAATGTAAGGAAATGTATGGAAATGTAAGGAAATGCTTTAGAAATGTTAAGTTTTGGAAACTAAACTAAAATAGGAAAGTGACCATTTTGAAACCAAGTAAATTAGGAAAGTGAACATTTTGGAAACCAAGCCAAAAGAGGAAACTAAACATTTTGGAAACCAAGCCAAAAGAGGAAACTAAATATTTTGGAAACCAAACCAAAATAGAAAACTAAACATTTTAGAAACCAAACCAAAATAGGAAACTAAACATTTTTGGAAACTTGGAAAATCTGAGCAGCTGAAAATTTTTGGAAACTTAAAAATGACCCCGGAATGTCGAATTTTAGAGCCCAAAGGGAACTTAGGGCCAAGTGACCCTAAAATATAAAGTACATGAATTTTGACCCATTAACGGACTTGGAAAAGTGGCCTGAAGATGCCACTTAAGGCCTCAGGAAATGGCCCACATGCAAGGGTGTTGGGCTTGAGTTTGAATCACATAAGAAGCAAATAAAATAAGTTTTATTTTTCTTCTAGAAGCCCAAGAGGTGGACGGCACAAGGCTTGCAAAAGAGGAAGTTTCACTCTCTTTAAAACTCGACTAATTAAAAGATCATAAGGACTCCTAAGGAAGAGTTTAATTCTCTTTAAAATTGGCTAAATAGGTGGATAAATGAAGAATTATTCTTTAATTAGGAAAATAAGGAAGAGTGGTGGCCAAGTTAAGGATTCTTGGCCTAGTAATTTCGGCTATAAAAGGATGAGACTAGGGCCATTCATTATTCATTCTCCTCTCTCTTTTCCTCTGCGAATATTCTTCTTGAGCCTCCATTCTTTTCTTCTTTTCTTTTAGCCTCCTAGCCGATTTCTTCTAAGCCTATTATTCCTCTCTTCTTTCATCTTTGAAACTGAATACATAAGGGAATTATAGCCGATTGTTCATCAAGTCTCTAGTCGAATCTCCGAAGGTTGAAGTGAAGTTGTAATCGATTCCTTCAAATAAGGGTAAGATCCAAGTTTGGTTTCCATTCTTTTTTTAGACTTATCGAAATCTAGGGCTAATCCCATTAATGTTCATGGTTGCCGAAACTTTGAAGAGATCTTTCGGGATTTACTAAGTGTAGGCTACAAGGAAGGAGAAGTTCTTTTCCCGAAGGTACACCATAGGCCGCGTGTTCCCTAGTTATTCGGTGAGTTTCGGGATTTAAAATCCATAAGGTAAGTGTCTATAGCTTTCGGCTAAGGCCTATTTTGATAATTAGATCTAATTCTTGTTTGTTTAAAAAGTCGAAACTAACCCCTGATGAGATTTAGTGCTTGGCCGAATACAAGGAGGAGCATAGCATAGATTTCGGATTTGATTAGTATTGAAATCAGAACAAGGTAAGTTTTAAGAATACTAATCCTACTAGGATTTGGATTTATGGTCAAATGGTTATTTTATTAAAGTAGTAAGTGATTAATCAAATGTAGGAATTGAGATCTAAAGCAATAGATCGGGTTTTGGATTTCAAAGAATTGATAAGCAAATCGGTGTGTACCCTACACTAAATCTTGATAGATTTACGGCTTTAATTCATTATATGTGTTAATATGAAAGTGTAAGAATATGGCTAAGGTACCGTGTGTACCCCACACTAATCTTCGATATTTTATGGCTATTATTTTAATATATGAATATGAATAAGAATGTGAATGTGGCTATGTACCACAAATGTGGCAAAAAGTACCCAGGTACGTTTCCTACTTCGGATAGGTTTGTGAAATATGTTATTTTATAACATGCGAATATATGTATATAAACATGAAATTAAGTAAGTTATGCATAATATATATATTTGGGGCATTCGGGATTTATGTGAAAGGGGAAGAGTAGGTGTTGACTTCGGTCTCACCAACGAAGGTGTTGATTTCGGTCTCACCAACGTTATATTTGAAGGTGTTGACTTCGGTCTCACCAACGTTATATGGTGACTACGGTCACAAATATTAAGTGAATTTGGTAACTTCGGTTACATTATCTGAAAGTGGTGGCTATGCCACAATATTATAAGTGGGCGATGAGCACGTCGACTGCAGCGACTACCTTCGATGGAGTGTAGCGGATGGAGGTTGACTTAGTAGTCCCCGGTGTGCGAGGATGGTACGGTGGTGTGTAGCGGATGGCTATATATGTTTGGGTTCGGGTTTGCATCATTATCTTGAATTTTATATGAATATGATATGTATGGTGTGCCTATTTCTATTAT